>JARPMJ010000926.1:0-195000 GCA_033366665.1 Phoxinus dragarum | reverse complement strand
CTCTCCAGATCTTGTTGAAACCCCTTTGAGCTTCAACGCCACTCTTCCTCCTTCAGCTTTAGCCTGAGACGGACATGTAATATTTGTTAAAATAACTGGATTACAGCATTAACAAAACAATAAAAAAAAAACGTTAATAGGTCAAATGTGCTGTCTCTAGACATTGGAAACAGCAAATGAAAAACAAATATTGGTAAAATTAATCTTCGAAAAAGTTGGTTAACCATGTTTGTTGGCATGTTTGAAAAGCCCCACACTGGTCAACCACAAATTTTAAATAAAATATATAAATATATCCAATGTAAAAACACAAACCCACTACTGCTAAATAAGTACTGGGGCAGTTTTGTAAAACAAATGAGTTTAAATAAAATAAAATTGTCCAACCATAAATTTTTGATAATACTATATCATATATTTCTAAACTACTTTCTGCACAAACAGCACTCTGAAACAGGAATGTAGCCCTTTGGACGGATGCTCATTTATAGCGTTTATTCTCTCTAACCTCTTGAGTACAATGGGAACAGACACTGCCGGATTTTTCTTCAGTCCATCGATGATGTCCAGGGCTTTGTCTCCATATATCCTCTGGATGGCTTTCCTGTGGATGATCTCGGAGCCGCCGCCCAGAGTGTTGTCCAGCCGAAATTTCGCCTGCTCTTCCGCAGACATCCGAGAAAGCTTCTTCTGAACCGCCTCCAGAACACGGATGGTGGCCAGGTTGGTTTCCAAGACGACATCCAGCTAGGGAGGAGTCAACGACACCATTAGCAAGAATTACTCCAAAAAATATAAATTAAAGCTGCAGTCCGCAGTTTTTCCTCTTTGTCGCCATCTCTGTTCGAAATCTGAAATTGCAGTTATTCGCGGAATTATCAACTTTACGCAATGTTTTGAGGAGAATGTGTGGCTGTCAGTCGCCACGCCGGTGTGGATACTGGCATTCAGAATCACAGATTATACTTTTTGGAAGTATGACCAAGTCAATTCAAGTCATCTTCATTTATATAGCGCTTTTAACAATGTAGATTGTTTCAAAGCTGCTTTACAGAGATAAACATATAATTTAAGGTAACAGAATGTTTTGGCTTTATAGTTTTGGCAGCTATAGTAGTTTTCACCAACATGAAGAATTATCACCGGAAAATGTCATCTGAACAAGTAACATCCACTTTTGTTCGGACCAACTAAGGTGAAAAAATCATTGCAGTAAATCGTGCTGATTAAATCTAACGATCGCTTATCATATCAAAACCAAATTGTCAAATTGTTATGTTAACAACATAATAACAGCATTGCGTGACATTTAATGCCCTTCCAATATTTATCCTTGTTTTCGCAAGGGCCGTTTGCAGTCTCTTTTTTTCTGTAGCCACTCCGAAGTCTTTTGCATTTTACAACGGGTGAATCTCCAGTTGTCACTGGTGATTGTCGTTTGAACCTATCTGGATCCGCCATTAAATGCTGTGAGAAAAGGCTATAAATCTCCACCTCCAACATCCTCACACTCATAGCCTACTAGCCGAGACTCTTCTTTATGTGTACAGATGTGACGTAATGACGCAAAGACATGCTCGAATTTCCTGTGGAAATCCACCAGTACCACTGGAATAAAAAACATTATTACAAGCTTACCGTTTTGAATCGAGCTAAGGCAAGCAGATAGTTTTGAATACTGGCTGGTAATGTACTTGCTCAAAAATGTATTTTGGATCATTTTTAACCCAAAAAAGCTACAGACTGCAGCTTTAAAAAAAACAAACAAGTTGAACCGGTAACCTTATGTGTGGAAGTCTCACCTCGAATCGCTCGTCCTCACACCTGTACATGTGTTCTTCATACTGAGTCTTCTTGGAGCTCACAAAGGTAGAGTCCTCGGACCAGGAGGGGAAGGAAACCCAGGTATTATTCAGCACCTGATGCATCCACAAAGAACCAGCGTAAAGAAAGAGTTTTTTCAGAAAAACTTGCAAAATATGATGCATTTCTGAGTCAAATAATATTCAGTGGGAAATAATGTGGGGGATAGAAATGGCATTTGATGACTTGGAAGGTGATGGGTTGTGGCGCTCGTACCTCTCTACAGAGTGATGTTCTCCCGGTACATTTGGGCAGCTGGTAGCTCTTGGGTAAAGCTCGGTAACTAGAGCCCAGACGCTTGCATGAAGCGTAGTCAATTTCCATGGCAATTCCTTCAGTGGCTCTTTCTTTTGGGTACGTCTCCAAGTGTGTCATCTCCTTATATCCAAGGAAGTTCTTAAACCAAGTGAACAGCTCAGGAAATTTGCTAAAATAAAAATAAAAAAAAAGGCTAATTATTGCCAAGAATCACACAAACTCAATAGTGCAAAATAACTACTGGGGGTAGCTTTGTTCAAAAAAAAATAATAATAATAATGTTTTCGGAGATGGTGAGAACTGAGGGAAAAACACCAGAGGGCCATAATGTATAAATAAATAAAAATAATACACATAAAATTAAACACTTTAAACTGAACTTACCCCAGGAATGGAACCACAAGCTGAACCAGCTCAGCACGAGAAATTATTTCCTCATTAAAAATGATTAGGCACCGGAGGAAGTTGTCATAGGCTTCAGAACTTCGCAAAGCTTTCCGCACCTAAGAACAGAAACATAATGTCAGTCCCTATTGGAAATGGTAACTTTTAAAATAAAATGACCTGCTTATTAAATCAACATCAGTACATTAAACCAGAGCAACTCACTTTGTCAAAGAAAAGAGATTCTGTTCCTCCGCTGTGTTTGCCAGCCTCAGTCACCAATGAATCTTTCATATTCATTAACTTCAGCTTTTTCTAAAAAAGAAAGGGGGAATAAATTGAGAAATCAAGAAAGTTATAACAGTTAAGTTATATCAGTAAGCAAAAAGGGTGACATCCCAAAAACGATGAAAATCATTCAATATAAATGAAATGCATTTCCATGGGAGTGATACCTTCACAGGTGGGGTGACGGCTGTAGTCGGATGTTTGTATTTCTGGCAGCCGTTCTGATTGGGCCGCTGCTTGTTATTGAGCTGCGGTTTCTTGACTGCTCCACCGGGATCATTACGCATAGCTTCGGCCTTCTCCGCTGCAGTCTTCCCCAGCAGCTAAAGTTCAAAGCAGAGCTATTATAGTTTAACTAAAACTAAAAAAAAGAAAAAGAAAAAACAGTTTTTCGGTAACTGAAATAAAATATTTAAATTAAACATTTAAATTTAGCCAGCGAAACATGTGCCAAAAAAATAGTATTTAATTTAGTTTAATTTGCACTAAAATAACTAAAACCGAAATAAATATTAATAAAAACTATATAGACATATTTAAAAAATAAAAATGACAAAAAACTAAAAAGAATTAAAACAAAAATATAATCTCAATGATACTAAAATAACAACAATAAAAGTGTGAATGACTATTAAAGGGGCTATATGTAAGAATCTTCATCTATTAATCGCTATTATTTATTGCTAATGTGTGAACAGCTTGAAACAAACCTTAAACAAACCTTCCCCGACTTCCTAGGTTGTCTTTGAAAGCCTGTAGACTGATTTTTATGTGAAGGACTCTTTTCACATAAAACGTTTTTACCAGGAAAATAAAAAATATGTGACGTTTACATGCGCTCCTAACAGCATAAAATGAATGCTGAAAGAGCTATACTGTTCTGCAGTGCTTAATTTGTAAAGTGGGAGGTCCCGGAGCACATGGATCAGGTGGATCCGGCGACTCAAAACGCGGGTTGGAGGTAAAGGAACAAAAAATAAATAAAAATTACACTGCCTAGTGCTTCTCTATTTTTTTTTTCAATAATGTAGCCTACCCCCCCAATAATGTTTTTTTTTCTTCCAGCCAAGTACCCCCTGACCGACCCCAATCATTTGAGATAGAAATAACTATAGTGATGTGCCATCATTATGAGATTTATTAAACAAATTAAAAACATTTTTATAAGGTTGGAAATAATTCAAGATTATTTCAAAGGAACAAAGACATTTGCTTTTCACTCAGACATTTTCAGCACAGCAGTGATTTAGGCCTGTAGGCCAGAGGGATTGGGAAGTTGTGATCATCTGATTGGTCAGTTTTGAATATCTCACACCTGGGTGTTAGTGACATGGTCGGGGGAAAATGACAAAAGAGGATTGTAACGGTTGTTCTGTCTCTTTCTTTTGGATGCGCTGGTGGTGCTGGGTCCCTTCTTAGGGACACTCTGCCTCTACACTCTGCCTCTGCCTCTGCCTCTACATCTCTCTCTCTCTCTCTCTCTCTCTCGGGTAACATTTTACATTTATGCTGGGTACAATTAATGGTTTGTTTTATCATTTCATTCATCCATGTTGTAACTATTTTAAGTGTAAACATAACCTTATTTCACGAGTTATTTCATGGAGTCAGATTAAAACGAGATAATTGCATATATGAATGCATCTTATTTAACAAAATTACTTTGAGATGCTGGAAAAGGAAAGACTTGAACACGCATGTCCTTCATGGCTTTTATAAACATTTGCAATAATAAACATTTGCAATAACAAACAATGTATCATTACCGATAACTGATCGTGCAGTTTAATTACCCCTTGACTGGCCCCAAACATGTTTGATAAAAGAAACAGGCTACAGTGTGTGTATATATATGCTGTGTATTACATTTTAGCTCAAAAACAATTGTAATAAAAGATAGGGTCATAAGATGCGCAATATATCGGGAGACATGGTTTTTACCACTTAAGTTTTGTTTTGTAAATCGTCAGACATGATTTTTACCACTTCATTAAGTTTTGCTTTGTAGAAAGCCTTTCTTTTAAGTGAATTTTGTTTTGTATAAATTGTATCTTAATTTTAATAAATGTTTCATCAACCAATTGCATGTATTTAATAAATAAAAAACAAATATAGCAGATACTAACCGTGACATAGAGGTGCCGGCGCGCCGCGTTTACTTGCATTGCATTGTTAACTGGAGTGCATCTCATCATAAATGAATGAAACTCAGCGTAGGCCTATGCCTCATACATTAGCATTAAATATCTTTGCTGCATCCTTTCTAGAACAGACAAGGGCTTTCTCGCGGCTCGCATCAGCAGAGCATTGCATCGTCCATAGACCGCAAAACAATCAGCGGATGGCGGGCGGGTGCGGCTTTGAAAAATGAATGTCAAAAAACGTTGGTGGCTGAGTAGGGATGCAAATTATCGATTAATTCATTATTCATTAATTGATTGACCTTATCGATCGATTAACGATTAACTGATAAGCGGCTATTTTCCTGAGAATGTACATTTCTCACGGTATCAATAGTGTCTTTAACATAAAAAGCAAAATATTGCTTATATACTGAACAAAAATGCATGTTATATTGCTCAAATGATGTTTTATTGTAACAGTTGGGATACGGTACAGAATGGCATTTGTGTAGTTTAACAAAATAAATTATGCACAGAAAATTAAAATACATAAAAAATAATTGTGCACTGGCTCACCTGTTGCAAACATTAAGCAACATAAAATAAATGTTAAATAAAAATCTATATGGGTAGGCTTAGCCTAAACTATATTAAGTCTACATAATAATCTATCTGGTAAACTTGAAAAACTTGAAACATTAGCAGCAGCACTTATTGATGCTTGGTCTGAGAAAGGTAACAACAGTAAGATTACTAGACCTGGAAACTTCAAATATAGAACTGAAGGGATGTCAATTTTCACAAATTCCCATGATCGATCGTAATTTAAATTAATGATCAATTATGTGTCTGCTGCAGTGCATATGGCCAGCATGACAGGGTTTGCTCAAAACGCTATGTTACTCACCAAATGAATGAGAATGTTTTTTAATCCAAATGAAGGGCTAGTAGGATTGTAAAATGTTTCGATGTGAATGATAATTAAATTAAATTAATTATTTAATAATCAAATATAACGACTAATAATACAACGTGTCACCAACACCCGCCTCAGATGCGTGCTTGCAGTGTGTTACGTTAGACGTGCACTGAAACGCACTGAAAACGGCAACTAAACCCAATGAATTCACAACGATTTAATAAAATAGTGTTCTGATGTTATGTAATATGACAGTCCCAAATTAATCATCGTTATTATTAGTCGTGCATTAATGCTGCTTGAGCGGCGCGCGCTGAATGAATAACCGTTGAGCACTTTGCTAGCGCGTTATTTATCTCAAAGAAGCGCAATCTATATGAGATTAGTCAGATATATACAAAATAAACATGATATTACAAGTTATATCTGCACAAAATGACGTGAATGCACAAGTGAATTGGAGTTACGTGCCATTCAGAATGACTCATGTTGTGGACGCGCTCTTCCTGGAACAACGCGACACGGCAACTAAACCCAAATACTTCACAATGTTTTATTACACTATTGTTCTCTTTATAATGTTATGTAATATGACAGTCCCAATAGTCATTATTAGTCGTGCATTGCCGTTTGAGCTGCGCGCGCTAAAGATCACGCTTCAACAATTCTTAACCAAATGCATCCAATATAGGCTATGAGATAAATCAGATATAGATACACATAATACACATAATAAACGTACACATAATAAACTATTACAACTTACATTTGCACAAAACAAAAGGCTGCGAATGCACACGCAAACTTATAGTCATGATGAAGGTGTAAAACAGTCCCAAACATAACTCCGGCGCGCTCGCTTGTGTTTCGCGGTTGAGCAGCACGCACGCGCATGAACCTGCTTAATCGATGATCGATAAGTTTGATCGATTAATGTATTATCGACAATTAAATCGATAATCGATTAATCGTTTGCATCCCTAGTGCTGAGTTTTGTGATGCGGTTGCGGATGAAATAATACCCCATCCGCGCATCTCTATCGATAACAACATTGAACACTACACAAATAGTAATTAAATTTTTTTAATTTAGGCGATTAATTTTCCATAGTGACATAGGAGGTGCCGGATCCAATAAAAAAGGTTCCAGATCCAACGTCGGAGGTGCCGGAACATGTTGCGACTCAAATTAAGCCCTGCTGTACTGTACTGTAATGTCAGTGTCATGCAAAGAAATGGGATTCATTTAAACTATAGTCTCACATGGCCAGATCTATAGACTCTATAGTCTCAAATATACTTATCATAAGTGTCATTTTATCTGTTGACATGATGCCAGTGAATGGCAGAGCTTGTGCAAACATTTACACATCGCTACGATCAGATGCTTCCTAAACTACTGCTTTCTCACTGCTGTCATTTTTGCTATTGAGTGGAAAGCGCGCAGCACATATTTACATATTCATCTGAACGATGCTCTCAGCGGTGTAGACAGTGCCTGGACGTTCATTAACAATATATCGCTGGAAATTAAGGTATTTCCAATTTCTTTTTCCCCTAATCGAAGAATGAAAACAAATTTTGCCGTGAGTATATCAGGGCCTTGAATCACGTTCTGTCTCTTGTACATTACGTGTGCAAGAGCAATAAGTTGCTGCCTTCAGTTCATTTAACGGCCTCTGGTTTTGCTAATAACAAGGGTTTCTGAATTATACATATAGCCCCTTTAATACATTACTTCGTTTCAATTAAATCGATCCTAAACATCAGAAAGTGACATCTGTCAGTTATAGAATGTTCAAAAAGTTTTAATTTGATTCAGAGATTCTAAAACGCGAGTGATGTATCAATCTAGTGGGCGGAGTCAGACACAATCAAACTCACCGCAGAGCTGTTGGCATCTGGCAGGAACTGCCCGAACTCTGAGAGCAAATCTTCCTGATTTTTGAAGAGTTGGGCCACCTCAGCGTAAACTTCCTGCTCGGTCAGGACCGGGGTGTAGCTCCCACCCGCTTCTTTAGCATTACGCTGCTCCTTCTGATTAACAAAACAAGTATACGAGATATTCGTAAATTGATTGTGAATTATAATTTAATTGGGAAGAGTTTTTAGGGTTTGTCTGGCTTGACCTGGTATTTGTGCAGGATCTCGAGGAAGGATTTGTAGATGTTGGGCTGGCCCTGGAAGCGATTCTTAATCTTGTTGACGTAGTTAATGGCGTGGTTGAACTCCACGGGCTGGTTCTGCAGTGGTGGTGCGGTGGGCGTGGGGGTGATGGGTGTGTGGGGCTGCAGCGGCGGTGAACGCGGGGAGGCGTACGGATGGATGGACGGATTGGGAACACTGCTCGGAGCCGGAGCCGGAGCTGGAGCTTGAAGCGGCTGTACAGAGAGAAATTTAAAAAAAAATCATTGATCCTGATCAGGACTAAATAAAACTAACCTTGGAATAACCTAGAATAATATTCTACATGTTTTTCTGATGCAAGACTTTTATTTTGAAAGACGTGCGTGAAAGCTGTTGACTCTTCTGTCAGACAGAGCACATTTTTCCATTCCACTGCGCTACTTTTCCATTGTTTTTCTATATGAACACGCACTAGGCGGATGTGTTGACCAGCGCATATTTTTGCAGTGTCTAATGCATGACACAGCGTTCTAAAACGCAGGTCTCATGTTAAAAGAAGTTAAACTTAAAAAAAACAAGTCTCTAGTACTTGCAGTTTTTTTTTTCTTCACTGACCTGCATCTTGCATTGTCCTGATTCAGTATCTGCTGTCAGATGAGATGTTGTCAGGCTATATGACAGAGTCATTACTCTTACGTTATTTTCAATATTTTACTAGTTATTAAAATCAAAAGTTGTGTCTGTTAATATTATTTAACGGATCTGAGCTAACATGAACAAACAGCGAACAGTTGTATTTTTATTGTCCGATGTAAACAAAGATTAATAATACGGTAACAAATTTATTCAGGAACAGGGAGCGTTATAATAACTTCTCTCAAACTTATAGACAAATGTTCGTCCAGTAACATTACTAGAAATTTTGCTCAAAGTTATCAGGGGCCTGTTGCACCAGCTGTGAGGAAGTTACAACTTAGCCTAGTTTTGACGTAAATGGGCACTAAGTTATAACCTACTACTAAATATTTTTTGCGTTGCACCATTAAAGGCAGGGTTGGTGATTTGTTCCAGATTTTTTTTTTGCTATGCTGGTTAAAAGTCTCTTCACATCCTCATAGCAATCACTAAGTTAAGTGGTCTAAATACATTAATTTGTGTGAGTGTGTATATATATATATATATATATATTCTGTGGAAGGCTTTGGACCATAAAATGTTCGTCCAATCATTGCATTCGGATACCATGTCCTACCTGCCAGTCAACATATGTATTATCATACCTCCACGCACCTGCTCGCAGAGATATCACACGTCATCCGTGTGTTTCATGCTATGTAGAGTAAGACAGGTAGCACCGCAAAAGTTACCTTGTTGGGGCCGGTTCACACAGAATGTGTATTTGTGGTTAAAATTACCAAGCATCCAACATCATAGTTACGTTGTCAAATACCAAAATTACATAAAAATATCAATAAATTACATAAGCGTTACGTCGTGTGTTAGCTTGGAAGGATTTGCATGCAGGTGTGATGTACATATCCATAAGTTTTATTAACAAAACCTGTGCTGTCTATGTTTTTAATGTTAAACAAAAGACAAAGACAAAATCACTCACTGCACTTGACTGAATAGCTTTAGTAGTTTTAGGAAGAATCAATGTATATTTAAAACATACAGTGAAGACTATGCCGTGTTTTAAAGTTTAACTCAGGGTTTAATGACTATTTTGACAACTGATTGTTTAATGCAATACTGCTTTTTAAATTGTGCAAATAGGCTTGTTCCAGTCTGGCTATTCTCGATAGCACATCTCAAAATTGGGAAGATGATCGCGATTTAGATTGTGGATCGAGATTGTCTGTTACAAGATCGTGATATGACATTTTGGGAAGATCGCCCACGCCTAACTGAGACTTTGTTTCATATCAATAGTAACAAAGCTTATTGCAATTATTGGATGGTAGGCACACTATAAATAATGTTTAGTAAAGTTTCTTTAAGTATCATCTGAAAACAGCACAGACTATAAGATTGATATTCTTGAGATTTAAGTATTGATAAAAAATGAAAAATCTATATTTTCAACTTGTGAATTTTCAGCCCTTGTGAATACCTTGCTTTTCGGCGCAGGTTGGGCGGGAGGTGTGGATGCCAGGCTGGGAGGGTTTGTGTGGATCTGGATCTGGATCTGGTGCTGCTGCGGCTGCACGGAGATGCCGTGAGGTATGATGTGTGGGCTCTCACCGGGCACAGTCACGTTAACCAGGTCATTGTCCTTGTATCTTGTAACTTCGATCTTGTATCCCGGTGGAAGAAATGTGTTAAACCCCATAATGAGATCAGGGTGACCCTTGAAGAGTTGTGACACCCGGCTGATTACGCCCGGGGTGTCAATACTGCATAATAAGAGAGAGAGAGAGAAAAAAAGCATTTGTAATAATTATTAATTATGATAAAATATTTCTCAGTGAAACAGAACATTGTGGGAACTAATGTAGAGAAGTTTTTTTTAAAACACTTTTCATCAGCAAGGATGCATTAAATTGATCAAGAGAAAGTAAAGATATTTATAATGCGTTTCAAAAGATTCCCATTTCAAATAAATGTTCTTTTGATCTTTCTATTAAAATGTCTATTTCTAGATCATACAATCTTGGTAAAAAAAAAAAAAAACATCTTCTCCACAAAAAATATTCAGCACCACAACGGTTTTCAACATTAATAATAATAATAAATCATTATCATAGCAAATCATCATATTATAATGATGTATGAAGGATCATGTGACACTGAAGACTGGAGTAATGATGCTGAAAATTCAGCTATGATCACAGGAAAGTTATTTTAATTGTAAAACAGTAATGTTATTACTGTATTTTTGATCAAATAAGTGTTGCCTTTCTGAGCATAAGATACTTATTTTAAAAACATTTAAAAAATCTAACAACCCTAAATTTGTAAGTGTAACTTCTTATTTATTTTGTTATTATTTATGTTAAAAATAAAGAATCAATTGGTTAGGTATAATAGCATACAGTTCTTGCTGTGGTAACGTGAATGGTGATAGTTTACTAGTTCAATAGAATCAACAAAAAAAAAATGGTATCATGACAATCCTACATGTGAATAAACTCACCTCTGAGATTTAAACTCTTTCATAATATCCAAGAAATCATTGTAGACCTGTGGCTGATTGCCAAACTGGAGCTTCACCTGGTCCAGGTAAGACAGGGCGTCCTCCACCTGCAATAGTGAAAACAACAACCCAGTTTATCTCACGCACACAGCTGCCACTGCAGGATCGCATTTGCTAAACTCTAAACCGAGCCAAACACAGCGTCCCTCCCGTCCCACCTTGAGTCTCTGGAACTGCTGCTGGCCCTGTGCGGATGCAGATGGTGTGGGCGGGTGTGCGTGAACCTGCACCGGCGCAGGACCGTGGGCCTGGACCACTGCTGGACCATGATGGTGAGCCATGCTGTGGACCGCCGGACTGGGAGTGTGAACATGACCACTTGAGCTTTGGGCCACTGTGGACACCTGAAAACAGAAATGGTGCAGAGATCTTATCAATAATGAAGATGTTTCATACTCATAACAAATCCATCCTAACTAGGCAAGAATATTTATTTTGACCTCAGTGAAGCTGAAATGTTTCAGATCATGTGACGCTTAATATAAACCAATGTGGAGCAAGACAGTGAAACTGTGTGTACATATATACAGTAGTCAACATTTGAAGTGGATCAAAACCTTTCATCAAGGTTATACATTCATTTTGAACAATACCCGTTCTTGTCTTAGGACAACTTTGATTAACTTTTTTGATCCACTTCAAATGTTGTATATTATAAATGTATATATATATTTTTTTTATTTTTTATCCAGCTAAAGGCTCATATTTTATGTCTATAGTTTGACACTATGAAACACGATTATGTTTTTTCTGCATTATTTTAGTAATTCCCAAATCATTTTTGTTACTTACTTAAAATATAAAACACAAACTTATATAATTTCAGCTAGTTCAAGGCAACATTCCTCTTTTTATTTATTTAGTTTTAACTATACAAAATTTAAAAATAATGAAAAAATAAATAAAAACTTTACAGACATTATTGAAGATATAACAATTATTTTTTATAATAACATTATCTCAATGATAGATCTCCTTGTTACATAATGTTACATGTACTTACCATAGTAATAACAGTTAATTATGCATAATTACATGCAACTAACACTTAACCAAATCATAATCCTACCCTAACCCTATAGTACATGTAGTTAATTATTATTACTCAGTATCTATATAATTACGGTGTAACAATGACACCATAAAATAAAGAGTAACCGTTAAAACAAATATAATTTTGGTCTGTTTACTCTGTCACAGCTTTCTAGATTCTAGAGTCACTCTGGATTAACTGGATTAAGAGGGAACACATTCATAGGAATTATAGTTAGGATTTTTATAGTTAAAAAAAGTTTTTTGCAGTAGCTCTGTACATTTCTATGGCATCGCTGTTGAAGAGTAATTAGCTGGTGAAGTGGTTTGACTTAGAGTTAAGGAAAGTTATGAGCATTGTAAAGCGGATGTCATAACAAATGTCAGTTAGACTGGGAGGATTTTAAAATGAGTGGTTCATTCATAAATCCGTAAGATCTTATCTTTGTGAAATACAAACCTGAAGACAGAACACCAGCTCTATAATGCATCATGATGGCGAGTGTCCATACCTGGTATGTCTGGGGAACCGGGTACTGTATTCCTGGAGTAGGCTGCATGCCGGTCAGCCACAGCCTCGAATACGGCAGGCGCTGGAGCAAGAACCCTGTGCTGGAAGCCCTCGGCGCTGCCGGGAAGCCGGCGTTGTTGTGGGATGAACACTGGCTCCTGATCCTCTAAACACCTCCTCATGCTGTACTCATACTCAGAGGGCACTAAGACCTGAAATAGACAACACAACAAAAACTAACTTAAAAAAAAAACAAAAAAAAAAACATGATTTGGCTGTAGTCCAAACCATTAGCAGCAGGAGATCAACTAGTTTAGATGAATATGAGTTATGTCCACAAAATGTATATACAAATGTGTAATGTAAATATACATGTCTGTATATTTAAATGTCCGTGCATGGTTTGTGCATACATGTGTGTGTGTATATATTATATATATATATATTATATATATAACATATATATAAATGTATATGGTGTGTGTATAAGAACAGTATGTGCATATAGAAAATATATACGTGTGTGTGGAGTGTGTATACATGTGGTTGTGTGTGGTGTGTGTGCGTGCCTCTCCTGCACATGCATACCAATAATGCTAACTTGCTAACTCGCGACTAAAAGTGACAAAGTTTAGGCAGGAATTTCTCTTTTATCAAAGCGACTATGAAAACTAAAGGTCGGAAGTTTCAGTCTGACAGAAAACAAGCTTATTGAGGCGGGGGGAAAAAGTTCAGAAATACTGAATAAAACTGGTACTTTATAGCTCTGAGACTCACCCGCTTCTGTTAGCTGCGCTTACAGTACATCACAGATGTTAAAATATCAACGAAATACTAAAACGCGGTGTGAAAATACCGATGAAACACATTAAAACGGAGTTTAAAATCAACTAACGCATAAAATCCTGTTGAAAACAAGCGGTAGGGAGGGAAGGGCTAACTTGGGTTTTGCACACAGGCTCCGCCCACTCAGTCTCTGATTGGCTCATTGCTCAGGAGACGCCATTGAGTTGTATTTTTATTGAACGTACTCAACTGTCACTCCAACAAGAAATTAACATTGTTCGGGGGGTTGAGCCCAAACCCGCCACTGTTTCTCTCTCTCTCTCTCTCTCTCTCTCTCTCTCTCTCTCTCTCACACACACACACACTTCAAAAACGGCAACTGGTTTTGAGCAGCACATCATTTTCTCTTAGACTGGTGTAGCAATCTTAGCAACGCCTGGGCTTAGTTTTATTTTTAACGCGCGATTACTCTGTTATATTATTAATAAAATCGCGGAATTATTACATATGAACGCTTTCAGCAACTTCCTGAACTTCCTATCTGAGGTTACGTCATTTATATGCCCCCTCAGAACAGTGTTCCAATCAGAATGAGGAATTTCATGAAATAAACGCCCCTTGTAGAATTCCTTGCCTCCGATTGGTCAGGGGCTGTGAGAACGCATAAAGCATGACGTAACCCAACAGGGGCGTTTAGTCAGAGAAATCCTCGATTCCGATTAGTCGGGAGCTCTGAGAGGGCGTTATATATGACGCGAATCTCATATTGCCATGCTCCGCCCACGAGAGGCGGGGCTTAAGCTAGTGCCCCGGGATTCCTCGCCCCGTCCGTCCGCAGTCAGTCAGTGGAGCTGATGCGCGCGCGTGTATGCGTGCACAGCGTTTCTCCTAAATACGGACAAAACCCTATACAACCCGAAGCAAAACAGCTCAAACTGACAGAATAAACAAGTTCGGACTGATTTTGATGCAAAGCGCTGAAATATTCAGCATGTTCGCGAGCACTTTAACACGACACCGAACAAAAGATCCGTATATAAACATCATCAAACGTTTATTAGCGACACATTTTACGATCTCAAGATTTCAGGATTGAAAGAGCACATACGAATATGACACCACCAACACACACCGCGCCTATTTCATGACATGTTGTCCTTTAGTAATCAGACCCAAAGTCAAAATGGGAACTAAAAATCTGATCGCATAAACATGGACTCTCTATGCGATCATCCGGACATCTGAAATGAGAGATCCGATCATACATTACAACACAAACACGCCAGTTGATCTAATATTCTTTGTTTACTGGGAGACTGAAGGGGAAAATGTCTAACCGTGTTTGAGCACCTCTTCCCTCCCCCTCTGAACACCAGACTGAGCTACAGATCTGCTTTCAGATCAAAACAAGTGCTAAAAGCCCCCGTTAAAGCATCGGACACAAACGGATGGGTTCGTGTGTAATAACAGAGATACACGTTTCTTTGGGGCTTCAGTTGGCCAAAGCTTTGCCCCCTTTTCTCCCCTTAATGTGCCATGATCGAACAAACAGCCACGATTAATACATTAAAATCTCTTGGACGACCAGCCCCTTGCAGAAAGCACCCAAACACCGACAGAAACATATATTCGATAAAAGAGGACAACATAAATTTGTTTTCTTTTGCCAGCTGCTACATACCTGCGAAAAAGAGCCTCGCACTCCGGATTCGTGTTTGGAACAAATAGTTGGAAACGCCCCCCTCTCCTCCCATTGGTCTACGTGACAGTATGCGTCATCCGGATTTGAATACGACCCGCCAAATCCATAGGAACAGAGATGTACTCTGCTTCTTTAACACACCTGTAGTATTAGACTAGATGTTTTTCTTTTTAATCAATGTTTTACTCTGAAAGACACTAGATGCACACAAATATGTGTTATCCGATATTAAATACGCCAAAGTAAAGCAAAATAGTAATATTTTAAAATGACCTTGTTTGAATTTATATATACAAACAGATGACATAGATGTGACTGACAGGTACGTTATGCGATTTTAAAGCTTTGTTAAAGGGATAGGTCATCCAAAAATAAAATTGTAACATACTTTCTCGCCCTCCAGTTGTTCTAAATCTGTATGATTTTTCGTTCTTCTGTTGAACACAAAATAAGATATTTTAATGAATGTTGTTGGTAATCAGACGTCCATTGACTAACATATAGGGGGGGGGGGGGGGGTGGGGGAAACACACTATGGAAGTCAATAGGTGCCGTCAACGTTCTTCAAAATATCTTCTTTTGTGTTCAACAAAAGAAAGAAACTCCTACAGATTTAGAACAACACGAGGACGAGTAAATTATGACCGAATTTCCATTTTAAGGGGAAACTATCCCTTTAAAGATGTTGCTTCAGTAGATTCAAAATCCATTTCTTCAGACTTTTTCAACTGAGGTGTGAACGACGTCGACCAGGGGCCAGGCTAAAACAGAGGGGGTTTCATGAGGCCAGCTTAGGACACGCCCCTCGTCAAAACCCCCGCCTTCAAAAGGCAGTTTAAAACCATAGATAGACTGTAAAAGTTTAGAACGCTGATAATGATTGACAGATAGAGAGCGTTTCTGATTGGCTAAATAAGCGCGGCCCGCGCTCCCCTAGTTTAAAGAGCCTACGGTTGTTTGTTTCCTGCCTCAACGTTTGTAGGGGACATCTTATGTGTGCTTTTAAAATATAAGAATATCCCAGTTGTGTCTCCCATTTGTTGTTGTTGCAACTTGCATCTACTTCTTCATCAACACCAAAATTATATTATACATGATATAATTTTACATTTTCATGAATATTAATAAAGGAATTTATTAATAAAACGGATACCTGTGGGTGAAAAACAACAGGTGGCACATACCGGTACATTCTTCTATGATTTATGCACATAAATTGGAAAACCTTGCAAACTATTTTTTGTGTGTTATTTTCACAAAGAGTAACATTAGATTAAAGGGATAGCTCACCCAAAAATTCTGTAATTTACTCACTAAAAAAATAATAATACTATGGAAGTCAATGTGGTCCATCAACTGTTTGGTTACCGACATTCTTCAAAATATCTTCTTTCGTGTTCAACAGACGAAAGAAACTCATACAGGGTTGGAACAACACAAGGATGAGTAAATTATGACACAATTTTTCCTTTTTGGGTGAACATACACCTGGTTAAGAAATACTACATGACCTTTAATCTAGTAGTGAAAGGTTCAATTAAAACACTCAGTCAGAATATAGTTTTTTCCTTCCATTTAATAAACTTTAAAACACATGGTTTGATTTGGTTTTGCTTAAATGACATTGCAGTTTGGACAGCTCTATTTTGAGAATGAGAGACAGTTGATACCTGTACAGTCTTTTCACATAAACATTTCACTCAATCCAAACGTACATGTGGAATAAGGCTCTTAAATTGCATATCAAAGCACTTTATAACTAACAGAACCGCTGCAAACTTATTGATAATCATAAGCTTGACATTACAGGTTAGTTTTTCCATTGACATAAGAAAAGAAAAGAAAAAGATAAAATTGGATATAAAAGAAAATATAATTTACATATATATTTTGGGAGTAATAAGTAAGGACACAAAGCGTGGGTATAATAGAAAAATACAAATGGTCACATTTTGTGCCCAGAGGCAGGACTGCAGATCCTGGAATCATTGGGGTGTGTAGAGATGCTTCACTACAAGAAAATTCAATATGAATTCAGTAGCAAAGACACTTTCAACCCACAACAAAATAAAAAGCGATTCTAAATGCACTTTACAGGAGCTTTTAGATATTTCAAACAGGTTATTAGTACAATATTAACAGACAGAATTATTACAAAGTGTAAATGACTCGATGTAGCCATCTCACATTTACACCACACTGATTAAAGACTATATCAATTGAGTAATTGTTGCATTATAGAGGTTTTACCGATCCACCCAGTAATCCATAACCTGGCCCTCTAAACCATGCTACTGCAAAAAAAATGTCCTACAAACTACAGAGACATTTTCGAAAGTTGACGCACAAAATACAGACAGGCCAAAATATTGTCTATACATTTAGACAATAAATCTGCATTCAAATCCAGCGAATACATCAAAATCTATAGTGTGCAATGACTGTATCTCATAGGTCGAACGGGAGTATAAAACTCAAATATTTGAGTAGAACTAAATGAATAGTTGAATAATTCAATGATTAGTTTATTAAAAAAAAAAAAAAAAAAAAATCTGTTATTATTTACTCATTTCAAACCGGTATGACTTTCTTTCTTCAACTATCATGGTACACAAAAGCAGCGGCATATTTACACTGCTCTCTTCCATATAACGGCTCAATGAATGGAGGACGGTTGTCAAGCTCCAAAAATAGCAATAAAAGAGCCATCAATTTATTCCATAAGACTACTTTCATTGTGTTATTTTGTACATTTTAGAGCTCGACAGCATCCACCATCATTCTCTTTCATTAAAGAGATAGTTCACCCTAAAATGAAAATGAAGGCATCATTTACTCACCCTGGTGTTGTTGTAATGCCGTATGCTTTTCATTCTTTTTTTGGACCACAAAAGGAGAATTGACATTATATGAACGACCGCGAGCAGGACTTTTGAGCCTTTTGTGGTCCAAAAAAGAAAGAAGGGTATATGACATTAGAACAACACCAGGGTGAGTAAACTAAGCCTTCATTTTCATTTTAGGGTGAACCATCTCTTGAGGAGCACCTGGGACATTCTGCTGAAGTTGTACTTTTGTGTTCCATGAAAAAAAGCATGCAAAACGGATTTGAAACAACATGAGGGAGAGTAAATAAAGACATCATTTAAATTTTGGGGTGAAATAACCCGTCAAGACAGTCTGTTGGTCTGAGGCGTCGCTGAATAGAAACACCGACAGTGTGACAAAACGACACCAAATACCAGAAATTGAACACATCGTTCCAATGTTTGTCTTGAATCACATTTGAGCACGGCTGATTTGAAGCTTCATGTGAAAACTGCACAAAATGCAGCACAACATTACATTAGACTAACACTACAGCTGGATCACTGAACATTTAGACACCCCCTTCAAACAGTCATTTATGCTTACTATTTATGCTGTCATCTCTTTTAATAGTGACAGATTAATAAAAACCCAGTGATTTTGATTGGGAATTATTCTGTCTTTGAGTCGCTGATCAAGCAATAACGAGCCCTGTCTTATGATTGGATGAGAGCAGGCCTTGCTTCTTACTGATTGGCTAAGATTAGGCCTTTTCAGTCTCTGATTGGCTACGAGTGGGCAATGCTGCTCACTGATTGGCTGAAAGCAGGCCCTGTCTCTGGGCATTCTCTAGGATCGCGGTGTGGCAGAAATAGTACTGCTCGGGTGTTTGGATGCTGAAGGCACGCTGAGATCTCATTCGTCGGACCGTCTGGCAAATGTTAAGGGTCCCGACATCCTGCAGCTGGGACAGACAGATATCCAGCGCACAAAATGTACCTGCGGGGAGAAGAGGTCAGTCTGAAAATCCATTAAAAAAAAGATAGTCATTATTTACTAAACCGGTATAACTGACTTTCTTCTGTGGAACATGGAACATACCAAACAGGTTCTCATTGACTTCCATTTGCATTTTTTTGTCCAATAAATGGGAAACGAAACTGTTTGGTTTCAAGCATTCTTCAAAATATCTTCAGAAAGTCAGTCACACCTGGTTTTTACTAGTAAATGACAGAATTTTCATTTTTGGGTGGACCAAAACAGTTTTTATGGTTGCGTCCCCAAAATCACATACTTTCTTTAGTAGGTACTTATTTTGAATAAGTAATCATGACCACTAAAAAAATGATGTTCTATATAGTATGAATGTAATCTGGACGTACTACATTTGTCATGTTGTCATTATCGTGTGATCTACCAGCGTCAGTTGATTCGCTTCATTGCCATTAAAGGGTAACTCTCGCTTTTTTTTGTTAATTCTACCCGAGGCATAATTAGAATGGAAACGCCACTTTTAAGTTTTGGTCAAATTGCCTTTTGAATGAGAGTGCTAGGGGCACTTCTATGATAGCATCAAAAATCGCTATTTTTAAAACACTAAGAAGGCTCGACACAACATGAAACTGTGCTCGAAGTATCACCAGGGGCTCTACACATGAACTCGAGCATTGACAACATTGTTTGTGTACACAGAGTTTACTAAAAAGAAAGATTTTGAACAATTCACTGTGTTTCCGTCCGCGGACATTTTGTCAGTCAAAAATAGTCGGTCTCCGTAACAGGGAGGAGAGTAAAGATGGAAAGCTCCTAAAGCTTAGTTCCATATAAAGTGAATATAGTGAAAATCATTATTGACTGACATACTTCTATTGTCACATACTGTTTTTTTCGGCTGCTGTACAGTAGGGAAGTATGCGATTTGAGATGCAAGCCCATCCCTTTCATTAATATGTAGATATGTTTTTTGTTATGCGTTTAATTACTGACCGGTCCTGCCGATGCCAGCGCTGCAGTGGACCACCATCGGCGGGCCGAGCGGATGACCTCTCCACTGTGAGCCGAAAGCCTGGACCGCCCACTGCTGCTGGTACTTCCACGGCACCCAGGAAGCCAATCAGAGACAGTGCGGAGGACGGGACCCCCGTAATCAGGCCAGCTGAGGAACTGAAAATGAGTCACCTGTCTCTGCTCAAACGTCTGGGGAAAAACAACAATAAAATAAGTTTAGAAACTGTTCCACTTTACTTTTCTTCAAAGTCAGATAAACTGAACATTTATTATATGATTTTTCTGGCGATAAACAGTACAGCGGAGCATTGTGAATATTGCCTTTTAACACGATTGTTTTGGTCATTAAGATTCCTAAAGACTATTTATTTATTAGTATATATTTAGACTACCGTTCAAAAGTTTAGGGTCAGTAAGAGTTTTATTTTTTTAAAGAAATCAATACTTTTACTCAAATTGATCAAATGTGGCAGCTTTCAGCTTTCAGAGAAATAAAATAAATGTAAATATAAACATATAACAAACATTTATATATATATATATAAATTGTATATAATACATTATATTTAATATATTATTTTTATTTTACATTCTTATTTATTTTAATGATTATATTGCCATTTGTTATTATGCAGTGCTATAATGGTGCATATAAATATTTAAATATGTTTTTCTTGTTTTCATTTAATGAAAAACTGTTTTTTTTCTGATTTTGAATCTAATTAGCAACAATAGGTATTTGGCTGAAATTATGCTTAAAAGTTATTTTACACCACTTCAGAGCAAACACAAAGACATAGCTAAAATACCAACAAAATGCCGACAAATTTCAAAATATAATTTATTTTGGTAGTATTGCCCAGCCCAACTATAGACCACATTATGAAAGGTGGTTTGTGAAACTGGAATCATTATATAAATCATTTATGAAATCATTATTACTGACTGGATGTTCATTGATCAACGGTTAGCTTTTAAATAAAAAAAAAACAAGCAAACATTGAAATATGATACAAAACTGGTGTATGTGTGTTACCTCTGTGTTGTGCAGCTCAAGTGTGGTTTGGTTGTAATGCGCGTGGTTGTCCACTCTGTGTGACTGACCACAGCGATGTGCCCGTACACCTCCTGACCGCCCTCCTCCTGGGGCCAGTACTGTCCACACTTCCTCCGGCCGCCCTCAATCCGTCCTGCAAACACACATTCACACACACATCTCTAAGCAGCATTTATTTTTAATCCGCTGTGACAAAGTCCATATGGCACAGCTCTAATCTGATCTCAGGACAGATCAGTTCTACAGAATCACCTTTGAAAGCATCAAAAAACAAAAGTAACAAGAGTCTGAACTCTAGAAATATGTAGAAGTCAGCCAATCAGAAGTCAGGGTTCATTTTATCAGCCCACCAGGCAACAAAGTTGTATTTATGTTACCAGACTGCTACAATGGAGGACATATTAGTCATTGGATTTTCCGACGTTTGTGGCACTGAATCTCTGAAGATATTTAAGAGTTTTGAAACATTTAGTAGCAAGAAGATGTGAACTCATGAGCTCAATTGTACATTACATTTTGCTCTACTGTTAAATCGGATTTATGTGAAACATCGCATAAGACATTGGCCACTTTATACATGTTGGTCAGAAAACCTCTTCCTGTCTGAGTGGGTGCTTTTTGGCCTGAATAAGTGGCAATTTGATCTAGACTTTCTGGTGATAATAAAAAGTCTGGCTATGGAAGACTACACATCATTTCCTGCATATTGGTAAACTAGACTCTCTGGCTGCATCTGAAAACGCATACTTCCCCTACTATATGTGACCCTGGACCACAAAACCAGTCATAATTCGCACGGGTACAGTATATTCGTGGCAATAGCCAACAAAACACTGTATGGGTCAAAATTATCGATTTTTCTTTTATGACAAAAATCATTAGGATATTAAGTAAAGATCATATTCCATGAAGATATTTAGTAAATTTCCTACCTTAAATATATCAAAATGTTATTTTTGTGAGTAGATGCAGCATAATCGTTAACATAAATGGACAACTTTAAAGGCGATTTTCTTAATATTTAGATTTTTTTGCACCCTCAGATTCCAGATTTTTAAATAGTTGTATCTCGGTCAAATATTGTCCTATCCTAACAAAACCATACATCAATGGCTTATTTATTCAGCTTGTATAATCATGAATAAATCTCAATTTTAAAAAGTCCAGGGTCACATATAGCAGGCGAAAAACAGCAGGGATACACAATACATCAGCCACAATATCCGTATCGGCCGATATATGTTCATTTTTAATGTTATCGTTATCGGCCTGATAAGAAAAATTTGCCAGTATATTAAAGTTGATAAATAATGGCTTATTTCCTTTCACTGAGACACTTTAGATGCAAGATTCTGAAGTGTGCATATGATGGACACTTTAACCATCCCATGAGTTCATACTTTTCAACCACTAAAAAAAGAACTTTCTGTATAGTAAGAAAATAAGTAAACTACTCAAGAGAGTACGTGATTCGGGACCACGGCCTCTGTGACGCATTACCTTGTTTGTCATGACTATGACAAGCACACTTTGCTCCCAAACCATTCTCCAGAAATCTCCATAGGTTTTCTCCAGTGGGCCTGTTAAGAAACAACAGATGCATCAGTTCCATTGTAGGTTAAAATTCGTTTCACTAAATCTAATTTATAAATTGTGTGATTATTTTTTACCCTGAGTCCCAATATATGCATTTTTCTGTTTGTATCCATCCATGAAGCTGGCATTTATGTAGTCTGATCTCTGTGGAAAGAAAACAAAAGATCAATGTCCAATCAGAATATGCACCACCGTTACAAAATGGGGTCAGCCAGTAAAAAAAAATAAAATAATAATTAATACTTTTATTCAGCAAAGAGACATTAAATTGATCAAAGACAGCAGACATTTATGTTACAAAATATATTTATTTCAAATAAATGCCGTTCTTTTGATGTTTCTATTAATCAAAAAATATTGAAATAAATATTAAGCAGCACAGCTGTGTTCAAAATTGATGATGATAATAATCAGAAATGTTTCTTGAGCAGCTTATCAGCTTATTAGAATGATTTCTGAAGGATCATGTGACACTGAAGACTGCAGTAATGATGCTGAAAATTCAGCTTTGATCACCGGAATAAATTACATTTTACAATATATTCAAATAGAAACTTTTAATAATATTTCACAATATTACTGTTTTTACTGTATTGTTGATCAAATAAATGCAGCCTTGATGAGCAGAAGAGAATTTCTCTAAAAAACGTTGGTGCAGATCAGCTTCAGGAGGGTCTAAACTGAATGACTTCAGACAGGACAAACCTCGTTCCTCCTCGCTTTGAGTCGCACCCGAGTCTGATCGAGACACAGCACGTCGCCATAGCGGTTCCTCTCCTGGTTGTGAGGAGCCCTGCAAAACATCAACGACAATGTGAAATCAAATGATAGTGCACAAATGATCAGTGCATGTTATTCTGAGAACGTTTTCAAATAATATAACTTTCTTTTCTGCTGATATAATCATATAGTCTTGATTTTGGCCTCGACTGCACAATCCTAAAATCCCGCCCAGGGTTACTATCGTTAACTAAAAAAAAAAGTATTAAAACCATTTTGGTTAATTAAAACAAAGCAGAAATAATATATAAACGTTAGATGAAAAATGAAAAGATTAGAAATGTTGCCTTGGCAAATAACTGAAATATGTCTTACGTTTCTTAAACTTAAATAGTAATATTTAAAAAGAACAAAAACTAAGAAAAGTTAAAGTCTTATTTTGCCAAGATGTAAAAAGTTCGTCCAGATTACATTCATACTATATAGAACGTTCTTTTTTAGCAGTAATGAAGGAATTAATTATTCAAAATAAGTACCTGTGTGATTTCTAACATAACGTATCCCTAAAATCAGAGGGAAATGACACTGATGTAGAAGCACATAACCCTTGCTGTAAGCCTAAACTTGACATTAACTCTAAACCAATCCCTCAAATCTGACTGGTTGATTGGAAACCTCACACGTTCACCACTCACAGCGCACAGGTGAAGGATCCAGTCGGCTGCTCTCTGCGAAGCTCCTCGTACTCCAGGTAGATCCCGCTGCGCTGGGGCCCGGTTCAGGTTCGCCATGAGCTCAGCCAGACTCATGGCTTCAGCTCCAGGCGTGTGTATGGACGTGTTCTCCAGCGGGATCCCCACCAGCTCGTCCACAGGATCCACGCGTCCGTTCTGCTCGGACAGCAGCTGCATGTTCCAGCTGTGCACGTCCAGAGGCAAACAGCCGCCCAGGTGCTCGGGCAAACAGTCTCTGGGCAGATGCTGTCGCAGGTCGGCCATCTTCACCATCTGAACCTGAGAACAGGTGAACATTGTTTCATGTTTACAAAAACTGCACAGCACACAGAGTGGCACTACTGCGAGAAAAGTGCGGCAAACAGATAGACCAGAGAAAAAACTGTTTAAGGTCATTAAGGCGAGACACGGCAGGCAAAAATATATATCTTTTTTTTTTTTACTGGTCAATTTTGAGATTTTGGGATATTTGTCTGACATGTCTTCTTTCAGACTTGTGGTGAAAAAAAAGTCTGAAATACACATTTAGGTCTTTATTTTACTACACTTTGTCTGTTTGCGTGTGTAGATTTCTCATAAGTTGGCATTATAAATCATCCCGCTGCTCCGCGATCGCTGTCTGCACCCTGTCAACACACACACCATTAGAAAGCACTCTCTCTCCTGTACAATGCTGTTGGATCCAAATATGGGCATTTCCTTTGTGTCAGCAACCAATCAAGTGAAAGTAAAAAGGGCTGAATGCGCAATCTCATTGGCTGATGATAAATCTTTAAAGCCCTTTTTCTCAAAATGACTTTTCTCTCCTTCTCCAAGTCCGAAATCTCCACTTCAGAAGCATCTATATTCACCACACTTCCCAGTCTTGTACCTAGTTATATTATGAAGACATTTACACAGGGATTTGTGAATATATTATTTCTAGCCTGATTTATATAACATTTTATTCCAAAAAACATGGCAAAATTATATTTTTTAAGGCTATTGACAGTGTATTCTGATTTACAGGATAACAAAAGTAGATATCCATAAATCCCTTTGTAATTTTTCCCCCATCTAATATGTGAACACAATGAAAAAATTTTTTTTAACCTGGCATTATCCAATACTCAGATTTTGTTTAAAATATATGCAAATTAGCTCATATTTAATTAGATATTGCGTAATTTGCATATTTAACCATTAAATTACAGAAAACTTGTAATACATTTTTTTCTCATCTTAATGTAGGTAATCAACTGGGAAAGTTTCATGGTGATATCTGCTAGTTAACCTGTAGTTTCTCGCCTTAAGTTGGTTAACCAGTCAAACCAGGTTTAACCAATATGACCAAGATAGTCTGACAGGCCAACCTCCGCTGGTTTCATTTAAACCAGCTAGTGGCATGTAAAACTTACTGGAATCTCAATATTTTGTATAGCGTGACAAAACTAACACACATTATATTGTAATATTACTTAAAATTATAAGTAATATTTATAATTTAATATTATATTTACTTGTGGACTTTTTTTCTTGCAATTGCGAGTTTACATGTCAGGTTTGCAGGATATAAACTCACAATCGCAAGAAAACAAACTTATTTATTCCTCATAATTGCGCAATTTTGACTTTATATCTATATTGTGATAATTTTGGTGGATATCACAATTCTGAAGAAAAAAAGTCTGTATTGCAAGAAAATTTCAGAATTGTGAGTTCACTTCTCAAAATCGACATTCAGACTTTCTTTCACTCATAATTGTGAGAAAAAATTCAGAATTGCGAGTTATAAAGTCCTGAATGTTTTCCTCGCAATTGCAATTTTTTATCCTGCATATCTGACCTCTTTTCTCAGAATTGTTTGGTATAAACTTGCAATTCTGAGAAAAAAAAAGTCAGAATTGTGAGATAAAAAGTCACAATTCCCTTAATTTTTATTCCTTGGTGGAAACAAGCTTCCATAGGGTTCACAGAGATATAAAGCACAGCAAGATAAACTGTTAGTAAATGTGTGTGTGTACTAACCCGTTCTCTGAGCTTCTCCTTCAGTAAGAGACTCAGTAAGTTATATGGGACCCTGAACCACACAGGAGCGCCGACGATGAGCACTTTCTTCAGCCGCGCTGGGAACGCACCCTGAAAACAACAGTGGAAGAAACACGTTTTTTTCTGATTTATTCTGACATCTAAACCCCCCCCCAAATACCCACACACTCCAATGACGGTTCTCATAGTTTTGAACATGAATGGATAGCAGGCATCAGAAACAGGAAATCCACAGATAGGACAAAACACAAACTCACCTTAAGCAAATTGAGGATCTTTTTGCTCAGGTCGAGTTCAAAGTTAGTGTAGTTGGATCCAGCCATGTCATAAATGAAAACCAGTCCATTTCTCTGAGTCTCAAAACTACAGGAGAGGAGAGAAAGACAGAATTATAACTTTGCGACTTAAAAACGTCTCTTATGTTCAACAAGGATGATCTTATTTGAACAGAAACACAGTAAAAAAACAAACAAACAGTAAAATTGTGAAATATTATTACAATTTAAAATAACGTTTTTTTGATTTTAATATATAATTTTAGTATTCCTGTGATGCAAAGCTGAATATGATAATTCAGAAATCATTTTAATATGCTGATTTGCAGCGCAAGTGTTGAAAACAGTTGTGCTGCTTCATCTTTTAGTGGAAACCGTGAACATTTAGGGTCAACTGAACATCCTTCAGTTCTCTAATAGTCTTTCACACTCTCTACCTCTCCACAGCTCGGTCCAGTAGGTAGAACAGCGCCTGAAGAACCACATGGTTTCCTGTTTTACTGGGATGGTGCAGTTTAGCCGTGTAGAGGGCGATGGATGCTCCGGTTGGGTCCCGGACACCCTTTTTTTTCCCAATGGAAAAAACATCTTAACATTTCATCATGTTTATGTGTTCAGAGTCAACTCATCTTGAACATACATATTTACTCTGTACATCATACTAAATGTTGAAACAGGATGCAATGATAAATGAACAAAATTGTTGTCACACAACCTCACTTTATTGCATGTTTAATTCATTAATTTAGAATTCAGAAATAAATACTAAAGATTAAAAAAAAAAAATCTAAATTTGTGCAAATTCTGAATAAAAAAAATTATATTGATATAAAAACAAATAAACACACAGCTGTATGCTCTTTCAAATAAATATTGTAGTTTTAAATGTTTAGTCGAAGTTTGTGCAAATTCTGAATTAAAATAAATGATAAAATAATGATAAAATAATACTAAATATAAAAAATGAAAACAAATACATAAATAAACAAACAAAGTAGTATGCTCTGTCAAATAAATATGGTAGTTTTAAAATGATTAAACTGCAAATTCTGACAAAAAAAGAAGATAAAATAATGTTTAAAATATATTTAAAAAAACATGTAAAAATAAAATAAATAAATAAAACAAAGAAACAAACAAACATGTAGTGTGCTCTCAAATAAATATGGTAGTTTTACATTTTTAAATCAACTGTGCAAATTCTGAATTAAAAAAGATAATAATTATAAAATAAATTATACTAAAATGTGAAAAAATAAAATAATTAAATAAAATAGGGTCAAGACAGCCAGTATTGTCCCACTGAACAAAATAAGTGCATGGCACCTCAGGGCTGAGTATCTCGAAAGCATTATAAACCCTAAGTATATCGTATGACACCAACGTTCTCAACTTAACTCAAGCTTTCGAGAAACACAGTTTGCGTTTCCAAACACCACTTTAGTTTAACCGAGGAGCAGTTTTAAATGTGTACACAAGGGGGCAGAATAGAGTGCGTCTCACTGAGCTGAGAACAATGACTCACTCCGACCTTTCTGATCATCATATTCATCTCTTCCATTCAATAAGACACTAAATCTGGTTTGTTCGCTTTTAGCCAACCCATTTCCGAATGTGCCAGCACATAGCTTCACCATTTATTAAATATTTATGTCAATAACATATTCTCAATGATCCGATGACTCATGAGAAACGCGGGACTTGTGTGCGTCTCTCTGGGTTATAAATACAGATGTCAGGAAGTGAGGAGACAAGAGAATGAGGAGGATCGATGAAGGTATCGGATGAACCAAAGGGATCCTGTCTCCGCAGCGTCCAATCAGGTGTCGGGACGCAGACTCATCTGACCAATAGCAGAGCAGCACCAGGCAAAATTAGCTAAAATAGTTCATGAATAGATTTCCACTAATTCTATGTTGACCTGGTTATAATAACTGGGCTTAAAGCTGAAGTGAAACCACATCAGTGACATGTCAGCTGTAATCATTGGAGTGGAAATGAAACTTGGCACAGTATTTTTTTCATTTGAGAACTAGTAACCTCATTTCCGAGATTACAAAGAGCATAAACAGCCCTTTTGAGGAAACGGCCCCTGATGTGATGTGAACTTACCAACACAGTGAACTTCCCGCTCAACAGCTCGGAGCGTAGCGGCTCCTCGTGCGGCTGCAGTTTGACGATGCCCTCCCTCAGCCGCGTCTCCTGTCAGAGAAACAGAGAGATATTTACTTTTCATATTTAACCTACACGCTTATTTTGTGATAATGACCAACTGAATACACATTATTACGCATCTACTTAGTATTACTTTACATTTATTTTTTTATTTGAGTGCCATCTCCAATTCATCTGCACTATGATTATTTTAATTACAATTTTATATTATTTTTGGGTTCCCACAATTGACTAATGAATTTCCATAAATTTTACAGTAATTTGAAATAAATTGCTTAATAATCAATAGTTTAATTATATATATATATATATATATATATATATATATTTATATATATATATATAGTTTAGTCATAAAAACGGTTCTTTACATGCAATCTGCAAGCAATCACATCATTACCGCATGGCGCAAGCTGATTGGCCTCTGCTGATCCTGCCAATAAGCCAATGAGATTGCTGCTCAACATTTAAATAGTTTAGTGTTTGCTGTAAGCTAGTCAGTTCCTCTGAAACCCTCTACCTCCCCAGCTCCACCTGCCTAGATCTGCTATAGGATTTATGCATGTCTATTTATGCAGCAGCAACATATCTTACATGCCCACAGTCTGTGTATTTAATAGCAGTAGCAAGTCTATACTAACCCAGCGTAGCAGATCGAGTCCGCCAACACCAAATACATAACATTCCCATCTTCAGTAAAATGCTAAACCTATTCCGAGAGTTGTCATAATTTAAATCTATATTATTGTGATCATATTAACATGCACTCACCCTGTAGCTGTGGAAAAGCTCGATTGCACGGAGGACATCAAACTTGCGGGCCATTAGAAACTTCACAGCTACGTCCCAGGACAAAGGCGAGACACCATGTTGGGACGTCCATTTGTTGATCTCTTCCAAAAACTGCTTAGTGGCCTGAGAAAGAAAGAGAACGTCTCATTTTAGACCTTATCAAATTCAAGTCTACTACGGTACATTTTTGCTATTTCCCACAATGCCTCACATGTGCACACCAGGGACCTTTGAGGAGGATTACGTCTGAGACTTACAGACAAAACACTATGTTCTCAGTCAGTTCCTGACAACTATAAACACTCACATACAAACAAGACCATAAGCAGAGTGAGGCAGGAGACGTGGAAAAAAACAGAATGATGTTTGGAAGTGGAGGACCAAGGGGCTTTTTTTGTCATGATATCAAACACAGTGATTAAATCAACTGCATCAAGACTCTCTGTAGAAGAATAATTATGCAAATGACCTTATATCAACTTCAGATTCTCAATGCATTCTGGGAGATTACATCTACACTTGACTACTGTATCTCACATGAGATGCATCACATGGGCTCTAGTGTCTTCACTCCAATTGGTTAAAAGTTTTTTGTTTTTTTTTGCATAACTGAACAAGCCAATCGAGTGAGTAATTTTAGGCTAATATTAGTGCACTACATATGTCCAGCTCAAATTAACAGGATATTTCCCCAACATACTGGACTGACTGGAGTGCCTTCAGCTATATATGTCTGAAACTAATATTCAGAAATCTGTGCAAATACCGTTCGTTTGACCTGAAAGCCATATATAATACAAAAAAATAAGCTGTGTCTCTCCAGAGGATCCAGTCCACCCACTTGCACAACACTGTAATCCTTAAAATGACAGATAAGCAGCAAATCCAGGCAGACAGCCCCTGAATCTTGCAGAACTCACCCGGAGACGAACTGTGCATTTTCACAGGCCGCAGTTCAATCCAGAAAGTTTTAGCTCTTGGTCCATAAATGAACTCTGAACATCACACATATTAAAGGGTGGGGACTGGGACTCATCCAACCATCGCAAATGGCTGCAAGAAGTCACTGATGCTTGATAGGGGCGTGTTATTTTGGCTTGTGGAATATATGTAAATATAAATATTAAAACAAATATTATATATATATATATATAATATCTAGTACATCCCTGAAAAAAGCAATACTACTACAACTAATCTAACAAACTAAACTAATATAATGTATTATATATATATATATACATTTTGTTTTTACAAAACATATTTTGTGTGTTTTATATAATTATATATATATATATATATATATTTCAAAACACAAATATAAAAACATAAAATACAAATATTTTCTTTATCTAGTATTGCCCTGCAAACATATATATTATGAATAATTTTAATGTTATTTTATTTATTTTTTTAAACATTTTAATTTTTAAAAACTTTAATATTTTTTATTCTAATACTGAAAATGTAGTCTTCTCAGGGTACAAGGTATAAAAAACGTTTTAATTTAAAATGTTTTTAAATAATCTTACAAAAAGATGTTTTTTTCTAATACATCTCATAAATACTATAAAATATGTTTTATACTATGATAATTATCATCATTACTATTATTATTACTACATATTTTATACTTTTTAAAGGCAGTATTCAAATGTTTTAATATAAATATATATAAGATTTTTTTAATTATATTTCAAGTGAAACTTTTGACAGATTCTGTGTTAGTTTCAGGCCGAACACATGTCATCATCATCATCACTCCTCTCTCTTTTGGCATCAAAGAGCTCTGAGCAGGAAGAAAAACACGTCATGAACTGAACCCGGGTCTTTTTCTCTGCTTCTCCCAGAGTTTCTCCTGTGGAAATGCTTTTAGCAGCTCATGTCCCCCAGGGGCCCGCAGCCAGTCCGACATCCAATTACTCTCTCACATTCGTCCAGCAGCCCCCGATAAGCCCACGTCCCCGCGCCCCCTCCGAGAGGGGCCCGAGACGAGGCCCCAGAGTGTCATTCACTCACTCAGCCCGTGATTCCTCAGCATTTGCACAGGCAGAGACGGCCGATAAGACACTGACTGCTGACCGGCGGACGGATGAATGAATGGATGAACGGACGACTGGGGGCTTATTTAAATGAGATTCCACAGCAGGATGGAGGAGACAGAGGGGCCTTGTTAAAGAAATCGACCCACACACACTTTCCCCCATTTATTAACAGGTTACTGAGGCTTTACAAGACATTTTTAGTACAAACAAAACTATTCAAAGGTTTGCAAAACATTTGTGTGTATTGCACGACTTAAAACAACACACAATGCTGCTGAAAGTGACCTATAAATAACAAGCAGACTTATATAATGATCATTTCCTGTTTTAGTCTGTGTATAGTACAAAAACTGCTCTCCCCACCACACACACACCACACACACACACACACACACACACACACACACACACACACACACACACACACACACACACACACACACACACACACACACACACACACACACACACACACACACACACACACACACACCACACACACACACACACGATGTCGATTCAAGTATTATTATTATTTTTTAACCAAAAAAAAAGCAACGACACCCAACATGTAACTTATTAAAACTGCAAATAAAGAGCTAAGAAAATAGAAAGTAAATAAAAAGGTGCAAATAAAGAGCTAAAGTTAGCAATTTTCAGTAAGGGATTGAGCATTGGCTTACTGGTTTTTATATATTAAAAATCTGACGTTGCTCAATTTTTGTTATGTTATTAAACAGGAAAGTATTTTTTAAAGTGAGCAAAATCATCTAATGCTACTACAGCATCACGGTATTCATCAAATTCCTTGCTAATAATACTTAGAAGTTTTTTGTGGCTGTTTTCTCATTAAAATTGTGTCACTTCCTGGAAGGATGACAACATTAAGGAACTGGCTTCTGTTAGTGAAAGGGATAGAAGTGTTATTGGGGACACAGTAAAGACCTATAAAATTATTACAAATTTAAATAATATTCCCAAGAAAACATGTTTAGTTAAAAAGAATTGGGAAAAACTGCCTGTTTTTATATGTTAGAAGTCAGTTTGGCACCCACTGATTAACTAGAATTTTAAGTCTGTTAAGTGCTGTATTTAATAGTCTGTAGATAGTCATAAAAAAACTGCTTTTATGATATTTTTATGTTGCATCCTTTTTGAAGCTTGAAAGCTCCGGCCCCCCATATAATGCAACTGAATGAAAATAAGTGACCAGTACATTAGGTAATTTTTTTTGTTAAAAAATTAACAGAATTTAAATAATGAGTAAATGGATTATCAATCTTTGCTCCAAAACATGTTTTTGTCTTACCCTGATTCATTATGGCAAGCCTATTACCTACATAAGTGTTTATATAATTAAGAAAATGTGCATTTGTGAAAGGTAGATGAAACAAAACGACAACGATTCTGAAAGCTTCTTTATGACCGGCTGTTGTAAATCTGGGTAACCTAAAATGATTTCTTGAAGTTTTAGAAGCCTGTAAAGTGACGACGCTAATGTGTCATGGAATGTGCGTATGGAAATTAATATAACAATTTAATGGTTGAAACTTGTAGGAATCAAATAGACCCAAAGTATTAATGTTAAAGATGTTTTTATTTATTGTGTGATTTTTGGTGAATTGTAGTGAATCCAATTAGGGTAAATTTGACCTGCATCATTAAAATTGTACCCAGAATTGAATCACATTTGACTTTACAGTAATTAACACAACTCTAGTAACTCTATGGTACTTTGGTCTGAACTATAATTACCATGGTAAACCATTAATGGTGTTTTAGTCCAGGGTAATTTAAATGCCATGGCATGCACCCCAAATATAATCACCCCTCATAAAATTTAATGTAGCTATATATTCATGCATAAAGACACCGTTTTATACTGTGATAGAAAATATTTTGTTTATTGTTTCTTGTATGTTGTATTATTAGGTTTCTATGCGTTTAACATATTACGTTTTTTTCTCACTGCTTATCTTTTCCACGGACCCCCTAAACCTCCCCTGCGGGCCCCGAGGGTCCCCGGACCCCAGTTTGAACCCCCCCTGGACAGTGTCCCCGGGTTGCTTAGCAACAGAACCGCTGGAACAGAGAATCAGCGTTAACTGGATCGTGATGGTATTTCATACCTGCTCCTCCTCGGCGCTCAGACGGCTGGCCATCCTCCCCTCTCCTCTTTACCCCGCTGGAGGCTCTTATTAAAGCTCGGACAGCTGTTTAGATCGGACAGTGGAGATCAGACTGGGCTTTTTTTTAGGCCCGTTAGCACTGCTCAGGCTAACAACCGCAGCAGCAGCGCGAGACTCGCGCCGTTTACAGCTCGAGAGACAGCGCGCGCGGCCCACCACTTCAGCACGGCACGCGACACAACCAATTCATGATCCGGTCCGGGTTCGGCTGGATCCACATATATAGGCTATATATATTTACACACTAATGGTGTTGCAACGGAGCTTCGGCCTGTGTGACGAAGGGAGAAATTCATCACGGTGCTCCGTCGAAACTCGTCGAAGGCCGGTTAGTTTGTTTGAAGAAACGAATTTATATTAATCGATCAGCTCCGCTGCTTCCGGCCGCTTTAAGACAGTAAACTGCTAGGAGGCGAATGAAGACCAGACGCTCCTGAAAAGCAGCAGCAGTGAAAGATGAAAGATGACACTCCCCCTGCTGTCCACAATGAAGAACTGCAAGCTGGACGACGCTCCTCCTTTCCATTCATAAAAATCGTGGAATGTCCGATTCATTGTAGCGAATCGGTTCGTTTGGACGGCTCCTTTCAGTGCACTGATTAAAAAACGGATTAATTATTATGTATTCCCCAATAGGGTATTCCCAGGGGCTCATGTGCGGCATATTATGTGTTATTTTTTTGTAGTGAAATAATAAATACAAATATCAGTAGTATGGTGTATTAAATGTGTTAAATCAATTATTGCGTTTTTATGATTCAAAGTGTGCCGAGTGATTTGTGAATCATTTTCAAATGTTCGCGAATCGGATTCATTCACCGAAACAAGCATTTACTTAGTTATGTAAATGAGTGCACATGCTTTTAATGTTTTCATAACTAACTTACTAAAAGTACAGCTAAATATAGATCAGAGCAGTACGTGTTTGATGTCAGTATGTTTCCATTCTGTTACAGATGTCATTGTGGGTTACTAAAAAGGCACAAAGGGCATGAAGACCTCACTGTTAAAACCTTACAAGAAAATCTGCCAAGAAACTGAGCCGATAAAACAACAAAGAGCTTCCTGTGGGCGGGTTTCCATGGGCTAGAATGACTGACAGGACAGCATGATGACATGCTGCTGGAAAAATTTGCACAATAAGGCAAAATAGGATTTGAGAAGCTTCAATTTGAAGCTACATCTCAAAAACTAGACCGCATTTTGGGGGGTTAAGTCCATGTTCTGAGAAGGCCTAAACTGCAGATGTATTTTATTGGTCATGATGACTGATTCAGGAAGTCTGATCTAGGCTGACAGGTGCTGCGAGTTCCTGGAAAGCAGCCACTGACTAATAACCAAACTCTCCGATTACGCTTTGGTTGTTCTGTGGGAAGTGGTTTCAAGTCGACGAAGCACCTTAACTATAACCGCCTGCAGGTTTTTTGTATGAGGCGCTTGACATACACGATACACCCTCAGGTTATTTTGATGATGCCAGCATTTTATTGCAAGAGTTAAACTACAGCAATGGCAACAGAAACAAGACATTATTTGGTAGTTAAAAAAACATTTTTATATATAGCCTACATAAAACCATATTTTAAAGTGGCATGAAACAGAAGTTGCGATCGTGTTTTAATCTCTACTATGATGATATGTGTATGTATGTTCTCCTCAAATGGCTTATCGAACAAGAAAAAATGTAGGGCGGCGGGGCTTTATTATTGGTCGATCTCATGTGAGTGACAGGTTGCCCCGCCCTCGCGCCAGTACTCATCATCATAGAAGAGATTCCGCATCAAGAGGGATGGGACGTTATTTTAAATAAAGATTACGAGGACACATGAATAATTAAAAAAAAATTATGTATATGGATAAATACTTTCAAATAATTAAGGCATTAAAGACTGAACATTAAGAATGGTCAATTTTGATTTCATAATAACCTCAATATATAACAAACACTACCTTTCCAAAGTGTGGGGTCAGTAAATTTTTTTTTTTTTTTAAGTTTCACCGAGATGCATTTTCAACTGAAAATAAAACTAATATTGTGAAATATTACTACTGTTTAATTTTTTTCTATCTGAATATATTTTAAGATGTAATTTATTCCGGTGATCATAGCTGAATTTTCAGTATCATTACTTCAGTCTTCAGTGTCACATGATCCTTCAGAAATCATATGCTGATTTGCTGCTCTTATTATCAATGTTGAAAACCGATGTGCTGCTATATATTTGTGTAAAAAATATATTTTGGGATTCTTTGAAGCATTTAATATAGAAATCTTTGTCTTTACTGTAATTTTAGATCAATTTAATGCATCCTTGCCGAATAAAAAAAGAAGAAATACTGACTCAAAGCAGAAGCAAGACTTGAAACTTTAGGACATTCAAAAATATTTAAGACAACGGGTTAAACAAAACAGACAGTAAAACTTTATTGAAGTCAACACAAATTTAAAAACATAATTCATAGGCTTCTTCACCAGCTGAATCTTAAAGGGATAGTTCACCTAAAAAGGAACATTTTGTCATTTAATCAACCTTAGGTTGTTCCAAACCTTTATGAATTTCTTTCTTCTGTTGAAGAAAGAAAGGTTTGGAACAACTTGAGGGTGAATAAATGACCAAATGTTCCTTTTTAGGTGAACTATCCCTTTAATGATCCAAACATCTACAGAAAAGATAGAATTAAAAATCTATATATAAAATCCAATAAAGATGCATGGATAAACAGAGCAGATTAACTGAACGGAGCGGGATGTATACTACCGTTTATACATATACGTTTCCTAAAATAACATCTGCAAAAAAAGCAGAGGAGTTTCATTCTAGCGATTATGGTTACAGAAATAGGCCCATATTTGGGTTACATGGAACTGAACTGCAATTTTAAATATAGCAATTAAAAACTCATTCACATTACTGTTCTCCATGGTTATGCGCAGCCTTGAGAAAAGTGCTCTCTAAAACAGTTTCTGCAGTCTTTTCGTGGATCTCAAGCCTCCATGCTCTCTTTCTGACCAGTGTGGGAGTTCTCCAGCTGTGTCTCTGGCGTGGAGAGGTGTTCCAGTTCATAGCGGCCGTTTTGGTCGGCTGGCCGAACTTCTGTGGATGTTTTCTTGTGCTCCAGGATCTGCTGAAGCTGATGACTGGCATAATCAGGCTTGCTGGTGAGGGGACACTGTGGCACCTCAATGCCCAGGATATCTGCCACCATATAGGGTCTGAGCCAGCCAACCAGCGGCGTGCTGCCAGGGGTGTAGTGGGTCTCCTTGTGGTAGAAAAGAAGCCCATCCACCTAGAATAATGGATCACATTTTGAGTTAATCTATTCAAATAAAACAGCATAGATATTCAACTAATTCAATGCTATTTGGCATAATAAAGGGGACTTCACCACGGGCAAAATAAGCTTTCAATAAAACTTGGCTGCCTATACAGTAGAAGGTGAAAACTATTTTGATATCAGGGGTACCGGACTAGAGAGAACAGAGGAAAAAAAGGCTGTTGTCTTTCCTTTTGAAACTTCAACACCCATAATGCACTGCCATCCAAGACCACTCCCACAAGTCTGCTATGGATATGCTTATCAGAGTCAAATACCCTCTTGCTTGAATAGGAAATACTGCTTAGCAAACTTTCAGTTATAATGGTGTCGACTTGTATTGTTCCCAGGTGCAAGAATTCAAAGAGTAAACGTTTAGCGGGAGTGAGTTACTTTAGCTTTCCAGTGAATGATCGTTGTAGGCATCGGCCAAAGGCTACAAAGAATCGTAAATACAGAGAGAACGCCACGACTAAAATCTCACTTCAGTCAACACTTCAAACTGAAACGCCATCAGGTACAGGTAAGAAAGCTGTTGCCATAGTGTACAATTTTTACCATAATGCGGTTTTAAAAAGTAGACTTGTTATGACAATTTTCAGTGCTAAACCTACACTTAAAATAACTGTTCTCAGTGTTTCCCCTAGACATTTTTCCAGCAGCAGTGCTGTTACGTGCCGGAGGTTGTTACCAAGCCGCGCGCGGGGGCATTTACCTCCGGAATTCTTTTTTTTTTAAATAACCCCTTAAACCATGACTTCTGGCCAGTTTTGTGGATAGAAATAGACATTTGTAGCCTATAACTACCTAATAGTGTTGTCATGGTACCAAAATTTCAGTAGGCTATTCGGTACCAATACCAAATCCACGGATCTCGGTACCAATTTCGGTGCCAAAGCTTAATTTAGATTAAATTTACATACATTAAAGTGTACCGGTATATCACGGTTACAAAGATGGAAACTGTAGTATTAAAAACACTTATATTCCATTTGTTGCATACAATTACCTTATTAACAATAACAATATAGGCTACTGTAGTAATTATTCTCCTCTGGGTTAATTTAAAATTTACTAATACATTTTTAAAATCAAAAGTTTTATCGGTTAACATTATTTAATGCACAATGAATGAAGTGAACAAACATGAACAATCAAGGGTTTGTTTTAAATAACATTCACAAACATAATTCATGTTGCAAAAATATATTGTTCACTCAATGTGTTGATGTTAGATAACACATTTAAGTAATGTTAATGAATGGTATCTTATTGTAGAGATAAAACGTGTTTTATATGACTTGATTGTACTTTTATTTAATCCAAAACTGCATTCATAATTAATTTAAACCTGCTAAGAGTTATCCAGCCAAGAATAAGCCTAGAACGTGTTTTTTGCGCACAAATTAGTTATTTCAATTGTAGGCACTACTGAATACATTGTAGGGGAAACACTGTGTTCTGTTTATAACCCTCCTCCGATCTGACCATCCGTGGGCGGGGACACAAAAATGCGGAAGTATAATCTGTAGTTTTTACGAAAGCCCTGGAGCTGTCAAACACTAGCTTTTGGGAAAACTACAGATTACTGCTGACAAATAAATGTGAATTTCTTGGTCCAGGTAAAACTGAGAAAGAGTAAACATTAGGGCTGTAACGATTAATCGTGATTAATCGAAATCCAAAATAAAAGTTTGTGTTTACATAATAAATGTGTGTGTATTGTGTATAATTATTTTGTATATATAAATACACACACATGCATGTATATATTTAATAAAAATGTGTTATTTATAGGGGTGTAACGGTACATGTATTCGTACCGGACCGTTTCGGTACAGGACTTTCGGTACGGTGCACATATGTACCGAATGCAATCTTTCACGTAAATTAGGCTAGTTTAGTGTGCGGAACATACGTCAATTCCGAGTTTCCACACGAACATATTAAGTGTCGGAAGTCTCCGCGTTGTGTTGCCATAGATATCAAAGAGCTTTGTAGATAATGCGCGTTGCACTTGCGCTTGAGCTTGAGCGCGTGAATCTTTTTTCCCTCCAAACCACTTCAGCGGAAATCCCGCCCTGCAGCTGACTCTAAAGTTTTCATTGGTCATGCTCATGTCAGACAATCACCTGGGGCCTCATTTATAAACGTTGCGTACGCACAAAAGAAGGCGTACGCCGCTCTCTACGCTATAATTGGTATTTATAAAAAGCAAACTTCACGGGAAAATGTGCGGTCCTTCACGCAAGCTCTGACCCAGGCGTACGCACAAAAACGGGTGAAATGAGAAATGGCGACACCGTCGGCAGATGGAAGAAACACATGAAAGTGTGTGAAACTGTAGACCGTTGTGTAAAAGAAATGGCTATATTGCCTCTCATAAATAACATGAAGACTTCACAAAACAAGTCTTACAATTAACAGCCTACACGAACCCGTTCGATCGATCTTCAGTGTAAAACAAACAAAATCAAACGAAAATACAACAGAAATGCAAATTAACACATATTTGCAAAAACAAAAGTGAAATATGTTCTGCAATAATATTGGCATGTTATGCAAATCATCCTCATAAATAATATGGTAAACAGAACGAAATAATGTACAAAACTGATATTCTCGTCAATGTGTCTGTCTGGCGGAGCAGATATATGCAATTAGATAGACAGACATATAGATAGATAATTAGGGAGGTAGTATAGATATATATATATAGATAGATAAATAGATAGATAGATGTATTAATTGTCCACTGGGGAAAGTTGTTTTCATAGTATTTATTCATCAGCTACGGAATCATGGTATTTATGCATATGCCTTTAGTTTGTTTTATTTTTGATAAACGTATAGCCTACGTATGTCTCAACCATTCAGAAAGCTGCAAGAAATTACATTTGCACTGAATTATTTCCCATTTCTACGTAGATTATAACCGACATCTGTAGCTTGTCAGATGCAATTAAATGGATGGAAATAAAATGCCCCATCTCAATGCGTAATGACGCACAATGGCTGATCTTGTCCGAACATTTCTTTTTTATTTCGGCCACGGTCCGAGGTTGTGAGGCTACAGTATTTACGGCGTATGCAACCTTTTGCCACTCAAGTGCCTTTTTGGCATTAGTAATGCCCACACTGTGCCCTCCAAACAACATTTTTCTCCTCTTTTCCACCTCGCCAACGATAACTTCTACTTCACATTGAGTGAAGTTACGTTTTTTTTATTTCCTCTCTGTGTTTGCCATGATTTCGCAATCGATGAATATTAACTTGTGGGCGTTTCACGGACTATTTATGGGCAACTATGGGTGTGACATGAAGCCGCAAAAGCTGCCCTACATTTAGAATTGATTGTGATTTATTAAGGGAAAGCTGCGTAGGATGTGCGTGCGCATGGTTTTATAAATCCGAATATTTCTGTGCGTACGCACGTCCTATGTTTCATCCGTACGCCACTTTTGACGCAAATCCTACGCAAAGTTTTATAAATGAGGCCCCTGATCCCTAAACCTACCCGTCACTGTAACCTAAACCAATGAAATCGGCTGCAGGGCGGGATTTCCGCTGAAGTGGTTTAAAAATTTTTTTAAAAAATTAACGCGCTCAAGCTCAAGTGCAACGCGCATATCTACAAAGCTCTTTGAGAACTACATACAAGCTGGGATTGGTAATGCTGCACTCACTGTCTGTAATCCATAGTTATTTATATTATTCATTATATTCTATGTGATATTGGTTTGAGAGTATTTTATTTAGTGGAGAACTTTGCAGCTGTATTTTCTTCCTTATTATTTTTTATTTTATATTTTATTAAATATATATATATATATATATATATATATATATTAAAACGTTAATAATAAATATATATATATTATATTTTATAAAAAAAGTGTTTAAAAAAAGTGTAAACAAATTGTAACAAAAAAAGTTTATAGTAAACATTCAAACAACCAGCAGTTTAATGTTTGCATTTCTTTCCCTTACTGTACCGAAAATGAACCGAACCGTGACTTTAAAACCGAGGTACGTACCGAACCGTGATTTTTGCGTACCGTTACACCCCTAGTTATTTATATATAAAATAGTTCTATTTATATATAGTATAAATCATATAAAAATATATATGCAGTATATAAATGCAAATATTTCTCAAATATATACATGCATGTGTGTGTATTTATATATACAAAATAATTATACACAATACACACACATATATTATGTAAACACAAACTTTTATTTTGGATTTCGATTAATCGCGATTAATCGTTACAGCCCTAGTAAACATTGTTCATTTAATTATACCACCAACATTAAACAACACAAAGCAGGCTGAAAATCAGCGAAGTTACACTTTAAATAATGGATGTTCTTACCGTAAAGTTGTACTCATGGGCAAGAGCTTTTTGGATGGACTCTGTCGAACAGCTGATGTTGTTCAGACTCACAAATCGGAACTGCAGAGAGAGAACAGACCATGAATGAATAAAGCACTTCAGCTCAAAGTTCAGTCATGCTCAAATGCAGTTATTCGTTCACTTACAGGATTAATCTTGGAAATTTCAGAAAGACCTTCGGCCTCTTCCACTTTAGACTGCAGCCAGTAGAACCGAAACTCTGTCTGTAAAAATATAAAAACTTGTGCTTATAACTGTCAAAAAATAATTATGTGAAAACAAACTATAATTGTAATACCGAGCCATTTATGAGGTCATTTATTATACACTACCATTCAAAAGGTTGGGGTCATTTGAAGACGTTGTGTGAAACAAGCTGAATTTATCTGATAAAAAATAAATTAAAAACAGTAATACTCTGAAATATTATTACAATTTAAAACAACTAGTTTTAACAACAAGACAACAAGAAACGGTAACAACAAGAAACGGTAGTTTCTTGTAAAATGTCATTTATTTTCTGTGATGCAAAGCTGTATGTTCAGCATCATTACTCCAGTCTTCAGTTTCTTCACATGATCCTTCAGAAATCATTGTAATATGATTTGCCACTCAAGAAACATTTCTGATTATTATCAATGTTGAAAATGGCTGTGCTGATTAATATGTTTGTGGAAACCATGATACATTTTTTTTTAGGATTCTTTGATTATCAAAAAGTTCAAAAGAACAGCATTTATATAAAAAAAATAAGCTTTTTGTAACATTATAAATGTCTTTGTCATGATCATTGATCAATTTAATGCATCCTTGCTGAATAAAAGTATATATATAAAAAATTTTTTTAAAGACTGACCTTAAACTATTGAATGGTAGTGTATAAAAATCTAAAACTACATTATGACTGCTTTAATGCAAGAAACATAAGTGTACTTCAACATAATTAACTAGGCTATATAAAATGGTCTGAAAGTGTAGAATATGTCCCTAACGTTAATGTCATTAGAGGACATCATTAGAGGAAGTCATCACTCACTGAGCAGTCATATACAGGATGCCCCCTCCAGCACATGACATCCAGGATGTAGTATGTTCTGTCCACGTCACTGTAGATGCAGTCCAGGATGGTGTAATCTATAGAAAACACATTTATCAGTTTTATTGTCCAGGATGGCTCAGAACAGCAGACCTCTAGCGCACTCTAGTGTGATAAATCTGTAGGACAGGCGCAGAGATGCAGACCTTTTCCCAGGGCAGAGTTGTGTCTGTTGCCGCCAGGGATAAGAGAAGGAAATCGATTGACACAGTAGCCGCTTTTGGTGTAAGATGCGGTAGATCCCTACGGATAAAACAATAAATATGAAAATCAAACAGAAAAAGGCTGAATCATTGCGGTCAGCAAGACTCTTCTGCTCATCAATGCTGCATTTATTTGAAACATTTCTCATTATTACCAATGTTAAAAACAGTTGTGCTGCTTCAAATTGTGGAAACCGTGATACGTTTTTTTAAAGGATTCTTTGATGAATAGAAAGTTCAAAAGAACTTTGTAACATTGTAAATGTTTTTACTGCCATTTTTGATCAATGTAAATGCATCCTAGCTTAATAAAAGTGGTCTATTATTTTCCTTACAAACAAAATCTTACTAAACCCAAACATTCAATGTATGTTTGATCACATGATGTGCAAGCTGGATGAAAATAAAAATAAAAAAAAGGGTCCAAACCTTGGAAGCAACAACGAGGGAACGCTTCCCAACTGGACAAACCACCATCAGCCAATCAGAGCTCAGATCTGCAGGGACGTCCACCAACCACTCTGACAACATCAGCTGGAGATATCACACAAATATAAAATACAACTTTTCTATTAAAAGACTATTAGTTATACTTCCAGACAACATTATCATAAAAATGTATTAGATTTGTATTTTTATTATAGTAGGAATATTATATATTGTAAAAGTATCCACTTTTAGCTTATGAATACAAGTTACTACTAGCATCTTTAACTGAAAACCATTGTACGCTCCTGGGCAAATTTTTTTTTAAATAAAATAAAATAAAAATCACACGTTAATCACAAATCACTTGTTAGAAAATTAGCAAGAACTGCACAAATACTGTAGATAAAGTAACTTCGCACAGAATAGCCTATCCCAACTTGCAGAGAGCTATTTACAGGAAGAATAGTCAGTGTTATTCTTCAACTAGGCTAGTTCATGAGTAATTGAAAAATGTCTCTCGGTTTGTTTGAGTTTAATGTGAGAGACCAGATATTCACCATAGGGTTCAAATAGGGTCCTCTGACCAGGACACAACATGTGCCTGATGGACTTGATCTTTGGGCAAGAGCATTGTCTTGTTGAAAAATAATATCCGATCATTCCTCTTTAGATAACTTTTTATTTTTGGGAAGTTGATGTTTACTGAGACAGCAATGGCTTTTTAACTAATGCATTTGCTTCAATTTTGCTCATTTCCTGACCAATAATTTGTCATAAGACAATTAAAAGCTTTAGTGTTTAGCCATTTTGGACTTTCTTTTTTACTTTAGCTTTGTGTGGGCATTTTCCACTCTTTTCAATCCTTCTAAATGAACAAGATGTTTTTGCTACTGTCCCTTTATAGCTGGTTTATGTAAATGACTATATCTGTTTTTCTGTCAACACTTTTTTTGAGCACCTGGTTGGCGTAATGCTTCGGTAGCTTTTTCCTCTGCTCAATCTCCATCCCCTCTTCATCTGCGCTGTTCTCCAGCTGTTGCGGACTCTTCTTCTCTTCGTCCTCCTCATCCCCACTGTCGACTCCGGTCCAGTCTCCATCTGCCAGACGACGGGCGTGATTCACGTAGTTCAGCCTTTTCCTGACAACATAATATTTTTGATTAGTGTCACTGCGTCAAAATAAAGCCCAAGGGCTGCTAGGACCAAGGATTGTAGGTGGTTAAAGAGTTAGGCTAGTTCACCCAAAAATTACATTTCTGTCATTAATCACTCTTCCACAACACAGAAAGTATTCTCGTCGCAACATAACATTAAGGTTGAACCACTGTAGTCACATGGTCTATTTTAACAATGTGTTTGCTACTTTTAAGGCCCAGAAAGGTAGTAATGATGTTGCTGCCTACATAGGGGGTCAGAAACCTCAACGATTTCATACAAAATATCTTAATTTGTGTTCTGAAGATGGACAAAGGTCTTATGGGTTTGGAATGACATGAGGGCGAGCAATTAATGACAGAATTTTCATTTTTGGGTGAACTAATCCGTTAAGTTGCTAAGCAGATACTCAACATGTTTAAGAATTGTCCATTTTGATTTCATGGTGACTTTAACTCACTCTTTCTGGAACTCCAGGAACCTCCTGCGCCGTTCACTCTGCTCCAGAACACTGTATTTGCTCTTGTACTGGGCCAGGCGAGGATGGGGAGCAGATGTGCTGTTGGGTTCTGTGGATACAGAGAAGCTGGAGGAGAGAGCCTGGGTCAGAGACTCCATGATGGACCTGTGACAACAAACACAAAGAGTTCACATCATCCTCCTGAGACATTTATATGCAATAATAAGAGTCGGTTATGTATATAAGACCAATGAGGCATTTCTAAAGCAAACAGAAATCACCTATTTTATCACATTTGAATAAACACAAAACAAACACCGGCATGTCACGTACAGATAAACCGACTGCAGGCTGTAAAACACGTGATCACAATCCCATCAGAGCTGCTCTAATGTCCTTTACTCATGATGCTGAGTAACAGAAATACGGAGGGAATGACCAACCTGAAGAGTAAAATACACAAACACCTACTTAATTCTGCAGAGAAACCATAAACAGTTTATAGAGAAACACGCTTTGAAACGGAATGGCGCGCGCTGACGTCATCAATCCTCACCGCGGCCGACCAAAATCCGTCGCGGAGTTTCTGCGATTGAAGAATAGACTTGAAAAGTAAACACTTGCACCCCCTTCTGGCATAAAAATGCTGATGAGATGCTCCCTTTCTTATGCTAAAGTCAAACCAGTTCTTCCCACTTTATTCATTGGAGATATTAATTTTAAAAGTGCTAATTGTACTAACAAGTATATAAGACAGATTGTCTTAATAACTTGTTATCCCTGTCAAATTAAAAGAAATAAGTTGGATCACATGTTTGATAAGATTACTGTAAAATATCATAGAACAGCTTATTTAAGTTTTCCTATTCCTCCTAAAGCAAAAGAAACACACTTCAAAATCTTAAATGAAATTTATCGTTCTAACAAACTCTTAAATCAAAAAATTTATATAGATATTGCCCCCTGTTCTTTCTGTGATAGCCATTCTGAAGACACTGACCATATCTTCTTTACATGCAATTTTTCCAAAATCATCTGGATATCAGTTCAGGACTGGTTGATAGAAAAGGAGGTGGTTGTTGATGGTTTTGTTTTTACTTTACAACATATTTTATTTGGAATTCCCAAAGACTGTTGTGTTAATTGTTATTTGATCAATAACATTGCAATAATGGCAAAATATTTCATTCACAAATGTAGATTTTTTAAATCCCTCCCACTACTTGTTGTGTTCAAAAAATGACTTAAAATGTTTTTCTAGAGCCCTTAAGGGAATGAGAAGTGGAAGTGCGATAAAGCTGCTTGATCTTTTGATTTCATATGATTTGATTGACATTGCCCTTTAATTTAACTTTATTTTATTTGTATCTTTTACATATATATATATATATTTTTACCCTAAATTCATGTAAAATATGATTTCAAATCTGTATTTATTTATTTTCTTTGTCTTTTTAAGTCACTTTTTGATTTAACTGTGTTGAGCCTTTAATTCGTTCTTGAATGAATACAATTGCCTTGGTTGTATGTATAATTTTATATTCAATAAAAAAAATAATAAAAAATAAAAAAAATCACTTGCACCCCCCCCCCTTTTTGTTACTTCTTCCCCTTTTCCCTTCTTCTTCTTTTGCACGTTTGCACTTATTAATTTCAAAATCATTGTATTGTTGTTAAATTTAATTCGATTTACTAATTACTAATTCAGTTAAAAATATACATTCTATGCAATACACCCTGTGCAAGTTCTAAAGCAAATGAGCATTACAAAAAAGAGGAAATAGTGAGACTAGCTTTGCAGATGTTGTCTATAATTGGTCTAAATAATATGTATCCCAATTTGACTTGTCACTACTCCCAAATCATATATAACGTAATAATTATTTTTTATATTTAAACAAACAATATTTTTCATATTCATATTTTGTATGGTTAGGATATCACATCATTTTTTATATTATTATTAATTAAATGACATCAAATAAAATATTCAAAACGGAATCTATCTATGTCTGAATAGATAGCCTAGATAGATAGCCTAGATAGATAGATCGATAGATCGATAGATCGATAGATCGATAGATAGATAGATAGATAGATAGATAGATAGATAGATAGATAGATAGATAGATAGATATTTGAAACATAGACAGTAAAAGAACGTTTTTGAAAGCGCCCTTCATCTCTACATCCATGCATGTGAGGAAACAGTAGATGGCGGAATGGTGCGGAAAACGCCAAATATTCAAAGAAGAAGAAGAAGAAGAAGAAGAAGAAGGCAGAGAAAGTTACAGCAGCAGAGCAGGGTCGCTTGAACGAGTTTCAGCGAAAACATTGGCAGTAGAGTGAAGTAGAAGTTGTCAGGATTAAAAATGAAACGCAGCTATCCCAGCGAGGCAGAAAAAACAAGAGACAAAAAAGAATGTGGACAAACTCCCCAAATTCTCTTCTTTCTTTTCACACAAACTCCACGGCTATCAGTCAACACCGTCAGCGCTGCAGCAGCTCCTCTCCCGAAGATGAGGTTCTCCTCTGTGACTGTCCCGAGTCCGAGTCCGGCCCCGGAAAATGATAATAATGTGCCGGTGAGTGCAGCTCACCACAGACACAACACACCACAGACACACCACACCACAGACACACCACAGACACACCACACCACACCACAGACGCGACACAGCATTTACGCATTTGGCAGACACTTTTATCCAAAGCGACTTACATTGCATTTCAATGTACATATTTACATTCTTATCAGTTCTTGCTTTCCCTGGGAATCGAACACAATGACCTTGGCGTTGCAACGCTCTACTGTTTGAACTACAGGAAAGGAGACACACATAGACACCAGACACCACATTCACAATACAGACGCAACATAGATGCAACACATCACAGACACAATACAGACGCAACACACAGTTACATGTTAAGGGTTCGATTTTGACTGATATGCATGGAAATCATCATAGTTTTCAAGTATATATTTTTGCTGAGAAATGTTAAAATGGTGTGTGTTTGTTTAACAGATGCATCGGACAGTCCTGAGGCGAGGACAAGATCCCCTTCTCTTCATTGAGAGATGCTCGGTGTGCTGCAACATGTACCACTGTAACTACTGTACAATGCTGCATAAACACTTACACGAGGCACAAAATCATGTGACCAATCACTATCGAAATGCTGTTCAACAGGAAGGTGTGTGTGAACTTAATTTAAATGTCTTTATACAGCTCAATTAAACTGTGTGTGTAAGTTTATCAACCCTTCTGTTTTTTCACGTTTTGGCATTGATCATTTCTCCCTCGAATTTGGAAGTAAAAACATATAATGACAAATGATTAATATTCCCTACCCCAACAGTTATAGGCTCATTTATTTTATTATTTTATGTTGCTTTTCCCCCTTATGCTCTTTTATCTCAATCTCTGTCTTATTTTATGTCAGTTTTTATCATTGTTAAATGCGGTTTATCCCAAAACCTCTACAGGATCGCTGTACTAAACTGTATAAAACGGTATTATTTTACTAATGACTATTGAACTAATTCTTTCTACATTTTTTAGGTTTTGTCATCATCAAGTGTGGTCTAGGCTGCAGACAAACACCACACTTTCACTGCTGCTACTGCACGTCAACATTAATCAGAAGAGATGCTCTGATTAAACATTTAGCAACTTGTAAAAATGCATCATACAGACAACCTCCACCCATAGTGCCGCCAGCAGCGCCACCTCCATCCACAGCCAAAGTACCTCCAGCAGAAATGCCTCCAACCCCTACAGAAGGACCTCCAACCATAGCAGACGAATCTCCATCAGAAGAACCTCCATCCACAGCAGACAAACTTCCATCAGAAGGACCTCCATCCACAGCAGACAAACCTCCATCAGAAGGACCTCCATCCACAGCAGACAAACCTCCATCAGAAGGACCTCCATCCACAGCAGACAAACCTCCATCAGAAGGACCTCCATCCACAGCAGACAAACCTAAATCAGAAGGACCTCCATCCACAGCAGACAAACCTCCATCTAAAGGACCTCCATCCACAGCAGACAAACCTCCATCAGAAGGACCTCCATCCACAGCAGACAAACCTCCATCAGAAGGACCTCCATCCACAGCAGACAAACCTCCATCAGAAGGACCTCCATCCACAGCAGACAATCCTCCATCAGAAGGACCTCCATCCACAGCAGACAAACCTCCATCAGAAGGACCTCCATCCACAGCAGACAAACCTCCATCAGAAGGACCTCCATCCACAGCAGACAAACCTCCATCAGAAGGACCTCCATCCACAGCAGACAAATCTCCATCAGAAGGACCTCCATCCACAGCAGACAAATCTCCATCAGAAGGACCTCCATCCACAGCAGACAATCCTCCATCAGAAGGACCTCCATCCACAGCAGACAAACCTCCATCAGAAGGACCTCCATCCACAGCAGACAAACCTCCATCAGAAGGACCTCCATCCACAGCAGACAATCCTCCATCAGAAGGACCTCCATCCACAGCAGACAAACCTCCATCAGAAGGACCTCCATCCACAGCAGACAAACCTCCATCAGAAGGACCTCCATCCACAGCAGACAAACCTCCATCAGAAGGACCTCCACCCCCAGCAGTAGCACCATCGTCAGCAGTAAGATTACGTGTCCGGCAGCAAGTCAGGGTGTCTTGCACACACTGCTGCATTCAAATAAATAAAAGGAACTTGCTGGTTCACATTTACAGAAAACACAGGCACAACACTTAATATTGAATAATATTGAGGATGAATGAAGATGATGATGTGGAAGCTTTTTTCTGCCACAAAATAAAAAAGGTAATTACGACTTTTCCCCCTCACAAATCTGATTTTTTCTCTCTCACAATTGCAAGTTTATATCTCATAATTCAGACTGTATAACTTGCAAAATCGAGTTTATATCACACTATTCTGAGAAAAAAGTCAGAGTTGTGAGTTATAAACACGGAATTGCAAAAAATAATGTCAGAATTGCAAGATTTAAACTCACAATTGCAAGAAAATCTAATCAAAATCCGAATTGCGAGATAAAGTCGTAATTACTTTTTGTAATTGCTAGTTTATATCTCAAAATTCTGAGGATGAAAGTCAAAATTGCAAGATAAAAAGTCACAATTTCCTTTTATTATTATTTTTTAATTCCATGGCAGAAACAAGCTTCCATAGATTCATACTATTGATAGCGCATTAAATGAGCTAGCTACTATTTATCCAAACGGTGCGCTTGGAAAACAATACACAGGTGGACATTGCCTATGGCAACTTTTAGCAAGTGTGGTCAGTGTGTGTATTTATAAGTCGTCGTCATATTTTTTAAACATATTTATTTTTGCTGAGAGATGTTAAAATGGTGTGTGTTTGTTTAACAGATGCATCGGACAGTCCTGAGGCGAGGACAAGATCCCCTTCTCTCCATTGAGAGATGCTTGGTGTGCTGCAACATGTACCACTGTAACTACTGTACAATGCTGCATAAACACTTACACGAGGCACAAAATCATGTGACAAATCACTTTCGAAATGCTGTTCAACAGGAAGGTGTGTGTGACCTTCATTTAAATGTCTTTATACAGCTCAATTATACTGTGTGTGTAAGTTTATCAACCCTTCTGTTTTTCACGTTTTGGCTTTGATCATTTCTCCCTCGAATTTGGAAGTAAAAACATATAATTAGTGGTGCTTGCAAAGTAAAGCATCACTAGTATTATAATTTCACATGCTTAAGCTGCTTCTTCCATACAAATTTCAGCATTGTTTGTCTTAGATGGTGGGATGTTTTGACTCAGATTGGCAAATAGCCTTTAAATATCACCCTTTAAACTGTACGGCTGTGTCCTGACACCAACCAAACTAATTCTTTCTACATTTTAGGTTTTGTCATCATCAAGTGTGGTCTAGGCTGCAGACAAACACCACACTTTCACTGCTGCTACTGCACGTCAACATTAATCAGAAGAGATGCTCTGATTAAACATTTAGCAACTTGTAAAAATGCATCATACAGACAACCTCCACCCATAGTGCCGCCAGCAGCGCCACCTCCATCCACACCCAAAGTACCTCCATCAGAAATGCCTCCAACCCCAACAGAAGGACCTCCAACCATAGCAGACAAACCTCCATCAGAAATACCTCCAACCCCAACAGAAGGACCTCCAACCATAGCAGACAAACCTCCATCAGAAATACCTCCAACCCCAACAGAAGGACCTCCAACCATAGCAGACAAACCTCCATCAGAAATACCTCCAACCCCAACAGAAGGACCTCCAACCATAGCAGACAAACCTCCATCAGAAATACCTCCATCCACAGCAGACAAACCTCCATCAGAAGGACCTCCACCCCCAGCAGTAACACCATCGTCAGCAGTAAGATTACGTGTCCGGCAGCAAGTCAGGGTGTCTTGCACACACTGCGGCATTCAAATAAATAAAAAGAACTTGCTGGTTCACATTAACAGAAAACACAAGCACAACACTTTGCTGGGAGGATTTGACTTCCAATAATATTGAAGATTATGTTCATTATGCAAATGTTTTGCAGTTTTATGTTTTGTACCCCCCCCCCCCCCCCCCCCCATTAAAATCTCATGAAAAACAAATGTTGTGTTTCTGATACATAATATACAAAAATGATTTTTTTTCTTTGTTTATTAAAGATTGACTATGTTAACTGCATTTTTGATGATCAAGATTAATATAAATAATCTCAGCAAAATTTTATATGGCGTATTACATTAATTAACTACATATGATTCGAATGAATTCACAAATAGCCTACATAGCCTTAAAAAAACAAGGCAGGAGTGCACAGATTAGTTTATTCACGCTGAAAAATCATAAAAAAATATTAGAGAAAGGAAAGGCAATATTATATGCAGCAGCATCAATTCTCTCTCTTTTTCTTTTTTTTTTTGCAGCAATGAACATGTTTTTCATCAGGTTAGTGTTCGAAGGGCTTGCAATAATGTTAACAGACAGTGAGTGGCGCTTCACTAGGTTCACAGAGGTGGAGCTGGACCTCAAGCCCCCCCCCATTTGGCTTTGCGCCACTTGAAATGTATGTTATTGTCACGTGGTACTTGTTAATTTTCTCAACGCTGTATTAGGATGGACCAATCACAGTCATTTGTGATTATTGGATATTAGTAATTATTATTATTTTACTTAAAAAAAAATAATAATTATTGAGAGATTTCTGTGCGGATTTTAATCTAATCATCATTTGAAATTTTATATTTAAAATATTATACTTTCTTATAAATAAAAGTCTCCAATAACAAACAAACGTCCTAAAATTTGAATGTGGGTGAATGGTGAACTTTTTTCCTCATTGTCATTGGTAATAACGCCAGCATTTGTCACTACAAGGCATTGTACACTATCTCTAGATGAGTTATTGTATTCAATCGGATGTGCTTTGAGTTGACTGTTCCAGTCAGATCCTTCAGTTGTTTTCTTGACCGCCGGGCGGCGCCACAATCGCCGCTGTAAATCTCCCACTAAACTGCGCGACTCTCATTGTTCGATCGTCACGTCATGGAAAGAGTCACTACGTTTCTGCTCAAAGTAAAGAAATACTTTATGAAAAACTCTTCACGGGCTTGTTGAATCACACCTCGAAGGAAAAACATTGAGTGCACAGCGATTTGAACTGCATCTGGGGATTATACAACTGCTTTAGATTAAGTTTTTGTTCTTTTGTTGGCGGAATGCAAAGGATGCGTTTATTTCTCATCTCTGTCCGGGACGGAATGTTGCTCTAATGTTTTCATCTGGAGTTTAGTTCAGCCGGAGTTGCAAAACAACTGTTTGTTTTTAAGTATTTTCACAGCATGCAAGATGGCTAAAACTTTTGTTATGATGAGCCACTGAACTGAATGTGTTTGCCGGTGTCTCAGTTCTGCTGGACGGGATTTGTGGATTTATGGGTTTATTTTTTTGCGGCTGAAGATTCTGGTTTTGTGGGAATAATGAAACGACATAAATTAAGGGAAGCTGGAGAATAACAACCTAACAAGGAGTTCCAACATGTAACTCTATCTACAAATGTAGAATATCGGATTTTATTTCCGAGGAAAATTAAGATTCCTGTTGTCTTCTTTGTGGTCAGTAACTTTAAAAAGGCTTGAAGATCTTTATCTCGAAGAATGTTATTTACCAACCCCCTTAAAACTGCTAGTTTTATTAAAGTGCTATGAATACATTAAGAAATACTGCTGTACTACATACCCAGTTAAATATTAATTTATCTAAGTCCTTTTTTCTTAGATTTGCAGTCTGATATGAGGTAAGGGAACTTTTTTGTGGCCCTTTTTTTTTTTTTGCATCTGTCTTGCAAAAGTTACAAAAATGTCCCTGAGAGCCAAAGCCCTTTACACTTTCCAAAGTGAGAACAAGGAGGAGATAAGCATCCAGGAGAGCGAAGAGCTGGTTATTTTCGACGAGAACTCTGTGGATGGCTGGCTACAAGGGGAGAACAGCCGAGGAGAGAAAGGCTTGTTTCCTGCCTCGTACGTCCAGATCATTCGGCGCCGATCCGGGTCCAACCTGACGGATCAATCCCTCAGTTCACCTGGAAGCTCTCCTGGTAAGGATTTGTCGTACATCCACACAAATACCCCGACCCCGCCGAGTGACGACGATGACGACTGGGACGACTGGGATGAAACCTCAACTGTGGTTGAGGATGAAGACCCTCGGAGAGGGGTGGGTGCCAATGGACATTCCCAAAGTCCACATTCCAACCCCAACGTCCACTACCGGACCAAGCCTCACATGGAGCGTCAGGACAGCATGTCGAGCAACAGGAAGGGCAGCATGGTGGGCAGAAACTTGAACCGATTCTCCAGCTTCGTGCGCTCAGGTGTGGAGGCCTTCGTACTTGGCGACGTTCCCATGATGGCTAAGATCGCAGAGTCGTACTCCATCGAAATGGGCCCCCGGGGGCCGCAGTGGAAGGAGAGCCCTCAACCCTTCTCCTGTTCCATTGAAGACCCCACCAAACAGACAAAGTTCAAAGGCATTAAGACGTACATCTCGTACCGCGTGACCCCCAGTCACATTGCCAGGCCGGTTTACCGCCGCTACAAGCACTTTGACTGGCTGTACAACAGACTATTGCACAAATTTACGGTGATTTCCGTGCCACACCTCCCTGAAAAACAGGCCACGGGACGGTTCGAGGAAGACTTCATCGATAAGAGGAAGAGGAGGCTCATTTTATGGATGGACCACATGACCAGCCACCCGGTGCTGTCTCAATATGAGGGTTTCGAACACTTCCTCATGTGCGGAGACGACAAACAGTGGAAACTTGGGAAGAGGCGGGCAGAGAAGGACGAGATGGTCGGGGCTCATTTCATGCTTACCTTCCAGATTCCCAATGAGCACCAGGACCTTCAGGACGTGGAGGAGCGCGTTGACACCTTCAAGGCGTTCGCCAAAAAGATGGACGACAGCGTGATGCAGTTGACGCACGTCGCGTCGGAACTAGTCCGCAAACACCTCGGAGGATTTCGGAAGGAGTTCCAGAGGCTGGGGAACGGCTTCCAGTCCATCAGCCAGTCCTTCTTGCTGGACCCTCCTTACAGCTCGGACGCCCTGAGCAACGCCATCTCGCACACAGGCCGCACCTACGAGAACATCGGGGAGATGTTCGCCGAACAGCCCAAATACGACCTGTTTCAGATGCTGGATAAACTGTCGCTGTATCAGGGCCTGTTGTCCAACTTTCCAGACATCATCCACCTGCAGAAAGGTAAAGTGAGCTCGAACAAACCTAACTTAGTTCAGCTTAGTGCTGTCAAATCGATTAATCGCGAGTAATCGCATCTAACAGAAAAGTTTGTGCTTCTATAATATATGTTTGTATATATAAAATTATAAATATTATACATATATATATTGTATATTTGTTAGATGTGATTAACAATTACGATTAATCCATTTGACAGCACTAGTTCACACACAATTGACTCTCTTTCAGAGTTTCTTCTGTGGTTACGTTAAATTAAACTAAAATATTAATTTTAAAAATAAAATATTTATTTTTACTCATTCCCCGTCATTGACGGAAATGTCCTGTTTTCACTGTTATACAGTAGGGGGGGCGCTATTATGCATCTTCTGTAAGAAATCTGAATCTTCTTTTCAAAACATGTGAAGAAGAAGCAGAAACAAGTGGTAGCAGATGTAAGCAGATGATAACGCGATCATCAACATTAAACAGCATAGAAATCCAAACTGCCTAACGTTACCTAATTAAAAGTCGACCCAGGACGAGCTATAGGACTGAAGCTTTGGGGTGTTGATGGACTCGATCTACTCCATCTGTGTTTTGATCATCGTTCTGAATATGATCCACAGATCCAGATGTAGTCTTTGACAAAACACGATTTTCTCAGCTTTTTGCTCAAAATGTAGCTTTTTTTTAATGAAACTTACCCACATTCAAATGTTGATTAAAAAATAATACATTCAGATATTCATATACATCAAAATATTCTGGGGGCCATGAAACTTTTATGAAAATAAAAAATGCTGGCGCTGGCTGAGCACTGGTGAGGAAAGAGTTAAAGATATTTGCTGATAAATGAGTTAAACACTTGTATTTTACACATGGGTGTTGAAATTCAACATTCATCATTCATTGCATCACCTCCACCTTTTAAATGGTTTCTACACCCCTTAGTTTAGATTTTATGCTTGTTTCTGAACCTACTGACTTGCTCAAATGTGGGGCACGCAGCTGAACTGACCCAGTGACATCATGCCTGTAGGCAGCCAATCACACGTGTTGTTATTTATGAGCAGGGGTTAGTGGGCCTCGCATTGTGGACTGGAGTGAATTTTGTTGTAGATGATGTCAGGTCAGGTGATTTGCAGAGACATTTTAAAGCTGAAAAGTGATGCATCTGACATTTACAGGGAGTTAAGAAAGAGAAAGCTCTGGCCCTGACGGGAAGCATCCTCTAAATCACAGGAAGTGAGGGAAATGGTGTGATTAATCAGTGCTCTCAAGTCCAAGACATTAAAGCTCAATCAGTTTGTGGCTCAGACAAGCTTCCACTTTCATTATGATCCTTCTGTGGAATGTCAGAGTGATGTTAAGAATGTCTCGCTCATGAGAGCTCAGACTTAACATATGCTGGCATCCTGACGCATAGTAAACGCCAGTATTTACTCTATACGGGATGAAATCTGGACTCACTTTGGGCCTGTTTACACCTGGCCACTTCATGCGTTTCCACTGATCGGATAGCTGTCCAATTTGTTAAAACTGTTCCATTTACACTTGGCCACAAAAATGTCTCCGCAAAACGAATATACCGGTACAGGTGAAACTCGAAAAATAAGAATAACGTTCAAAACTTAGTTTATTTCAGTAATTCAACTTAAAAGGTGAAACTAATATATTATATAGACTCATTACATGCAAAGTGAGATATGTCAAGCCTTTATTTGCTATAATTTTGATGATTATGACTTACAGAAAACCCCAAATTCAAAATTAGAGTATTGTGGAAAGGTTTTCATAAGCTGTTTCATATCCAATTCCAATCCAGTCATGTTTAGCAAGTGTGAATGGCATTTTTTTTTTTTGCCATTTGTTGGATCATTGTTGCAGTGATTATTATGTTATATGTTTGGCATCAGTTCTTCTAACCTGCTTTGTAGGCAGAAAGAGTGACAGAAGACGGGTCTGATTCAGTGATATCTGTCGGCATCCAAACTGTAATCAAAGTGAGGATTTAATGTTGTTAAACGGGTTAATGCTGCATTGATGTGTTCATCGTGGTGAGATCAGTAGATTGTGGAGGAGGACAGAAATGTGTACAATCCTTATTACAGAGTTAGTTTGCTGAAGGCGTGATGGGTCACATGACCGAGGCACATGCCAGACCCCAGATTTACGGTTAATGATTTAGAATCAGTGGGATATAGATTTATTCCCATAAAGTAGTAGTGATTTCAGAGTCCTTAAGTCATTATTGTGCCTTTTAGGTTTGTTAAAGTAGCATTATTCTCTAGAATTAGTTAGTGCTTATCAAACAATCGCCCTAAGCAAACAATCGACATGTGAGTGTGTTGAAAGGAGGCCAGTACGATTGCTCCAGTTTCACGTCCACACCCTATATAACGGTCGTAACATGATTACTGTTCATGTTTAGACACAATGGATCTTAGTGCACAATGGATAATGGTGTTTTTAAATAATCAAGTTGCTAATAGCAACTAATGGACACAGAACACGCCTCCTACAATAGAAGTCGAGTAGAGTTTAGTGTATTGCGCTGCTGATGTTAGACACATGCAGATTTAGCAACAGGCGTTGATTCATTGTTGAATCATCATTGATGTTTGACTTAAGTTCAATATTTAATTTGCTCATTAATCCCTTGAATCAGTGTTGATTTAGTATCATTGACATATAGTTTTGATGAACATTTTAGTTATTTTTGGTTTTCAAAGTAATATATATATATTAGTACACATATACAAAAGTTATTTATATAAAGGTATATATTTTATGTATGTGTATATCGTGTTTAATATATTTTTGTTTTAGTTATATTTTCAGTTTTATTATTTATTATTGCTGAATCAACCCAAATATACATTAATTTATACCAACAAAACTAGTTTTTATGGGTTCAGAAATAGGTAACAATTTTAGGTTACCACCTTTTATGATGTAATAATATTAAAAAAGAATATGTAGAGATTTGATTGTAAAATGCTGGGTTGTTTTAACCCAATTTTGGGTCAAATATGGACAAACCCAGCCATTGGGTTACATTTTTAAAAAACATTTTTGATCCAACGTTTGGGTTTGTCCATATTTGACCCAAAATTGGGTTAAAACAACCCAGCATTTTTTAGTGTATAGAAACATGTTAGCTATGATATATATGTTCATAGTAATCTATTACAATAATTAGGGATGAACGATACATCGGCCACCATATCGTTATTGGCCGACATATGTTCATTTTTAATGTTATCGATATCGGCCTGATAAGACAATTTGGCTGATATATTAAAGCTGATAAATGTATTATTTTCTTCAGCTGAGACGCGTCAGGTGCGTGATGGTTTTGAATTGCTCGAAATATGATTGGAATCACTTTGAAAAAGGAGAATACAGTAAAGTGCAACGTCAGTCATAGAAGCTACATAAAATTATGATGAGAAGATCATTATAATTGTGTGCTTGGGACGGTAAGACTTTAGTTTTTGTAATCAGCCTCTCAAATATTATATTACAATTTGGATTTAGATTTATTTTAATTGGCCACTATATCGTTTATCGGTATCGGACAAAATGTTCATATTGGTGGATCCCTAAATATCAGGGCTTATTTATATTGATTATGTCAGCAGAAAATGTCATTTTAGTGGCAAGAAGACTTGAAATACGGTGCACAATATGACCAGTAACATTTATTAAAGCAAGTAATAAACGAGGACATCCTAAAGGGGCTCGTCCTGCCGATAGGGGACAGTTAATTGTCTGTAACGTTGTGACTTTGTGATATCTTAACATTGAGCATCTGTTTCTCTTGTGAGCCGCACGACAGCACAGGGAGAGATCAAAGAGAACCAATGAACTGAGGAAAAACAACACATGACCCAGGGAAATAATAACAGCCCTTCTCTGAGCGCGCTCCGTTCGGCTTTTGCGCGTCCCAGCCAAAGAGCCGTAACCAGATCCGCCGTGGGACGCCAGGACACTTGACCTGACGTCCAGAAATCAGCTTGAACCCGACCGACTCCTCGAATTAAAGGCTATGGAAATATTTAGGTCTTCCAAAAGCAGTGGGAAATGAATTTTGGATTTTAATCCATAACATCTCCCACCTTAGCAAATAGGGAGAGAATGAAAAATACGAGTAAAAACAAAAGGCGTTCCAGGCCTCGGGCTCCGCGCGTACAGTAGTCATGAACTCTTTGGCTTTTATGGGTGTTGGTCTGATTTTATTGCCAGTAATACACACTCTCACTCACACACATGTCAGACTTGTGCATTTTTGTTGCTTTTAGCTTTGAAATAAAGAGGAATAACATGTCAGGGCAAGACCTTGAATTCCTCTCCATCTCTGAGCCGCTCATGGCTAGCTTGCGAGCTGGTTTTGTACTTGTCTTAAATAATCAGGAAGTGTAAGGATGAACAGGAGAGGCATACAAGACTGCATAGGATCTCTTCACACCTGTCCTGTAATAATAGCAGCTGAGAACACAGAGCTAACTTAGATTTTACTCACAATGTTAAACTTTAGCCACACTAAAGGAATTAAAGGCATAGTTCAACCAAAAATTAAATTTCTGTCATTATTTACTCACCCTCAAGTTCCAAACCTGTACTCGTTTCTTTCTACTGCTGAACACAAAAGAAGATATTTTGAAGAATATGGGTAACCAAACAGTTGATGGACCCCATTGATTTTATAGTATGGAAAAAAAGATACTATGAAGTCAATGAGTGCCATCAACTGTTCGGTTGCCGACATTCTTTAGATATTATTGACAATCAATGTAACTTTTCTGACCTACTTTTTTTTTAAGTGCTCCAAAGGTGATTTCAATGCATCACTTTGGTGATGATGCTAATGCTGAATTGCCTGTTGAATGCTCTTTTTGGCATTTGATGTGAGTTTTGCAGTCAAATGCATCTTCGAGTGTATTTATACTTATTGCTTTCATCGTGATCAGTTTAGTTTTTGATCAGTAAAAACGAATAAAGTGGTCAAGTGACCTGGATGTATGAAATGTCAGGCGTCCTAGCAGAGTAACAAAACTTAATTTTGAAAAGCATATATTTATATTAACCTAATATACTTCTTTTTGTACAAGCGTTTTGCTTGTGCAATTTTTTTTGGCCTACCTTTATGGTTTGTTTCTCTCCTTCTGGTGTCTGAGAGTTTGCTCTGGGATAAATTGAGCTGTGACTGTTTTTTCCAGTCTGAAATTCCTCTGTGTTTCCGCGGCGGTGCTGTTAGACACATTAAATGCAGCGCTGAGGCTTCAGGTCAGTTATTCTTTGTGCTGTTAACATTCGTTTCACCTCAAAGACTGAGAGAAAGCTCAGATCATACACTGACCCTATTTCGTACTTCAATTAGCATCATGCTAGCCTATGTGGTATATTATATTTAGTTTGTTTGTGATCTCAGATTTAGGTTTTTTTTAATTTAAGAAAGTATAACACAAGTATGTAGTATCAAAATGATGAAGAGATACAATGATTTGGTATGTTTACTTGAAGTAACTTGCGTAGGGAATGTTAGCTTTGCAAGCTAATTGGTTAGCTGGAAGCACTAAATGTTTACTTTAACATTTGGCTTCATTTAAATAACTTGAAATGTGATTATATAATTCAGAAGACAGTATTTTACTTGTTAATACTATTTAGATCAATAAGCTGTATGGTTTTTGATTAGACACTGACTAAAATACCCCCAGAAAATCATTTAGATGGCCAAGGGAGTTTGTTTTCCATCTGAAAGCCTCGAGACTTTCCCTCAGAGTAAACATAAGCCATATATATACTAGTGTTTATAGGGAAAACAAATAAATAGACACTCACTGACCACAAAAAGTGATGTGCAGACATTTTACGGATGCTCAACTTCCTCTTTTAATGGCCCTGTTAGCACACGTACAATGAAGTGTTGCATTTTGGAAAATACAGAAGAGGAATCCACTTAATTCCTGCCATTCATTGCGTGCGGTAATGTTTAGCATGTCTGTGGTCCATTAGAGAGGACGAATCAAATTAAACCCTCTTTTAAAGTTTTATTTACGGAACATCTCAGAACAAAGTGAGCAAAACCAAATGTTTGGAATGATAGAAATGCGAGCACAACTTTGATAATAAGAAATGTTTTTTGAGCAACAACTCCGCATGTTCGAATGATTACACAATACTGGAGTAATGATGCTGGAATAAATTAGCTTTCTACATTCAGACTTTTCATTTCTGTCTCTTTAAATAAACATCTTGCGTTTTGCATGTGAGATATTATAATGCATCTGTCATATTGAGCATGGCTTTGTTGAATTCAGTTCTGCAGACTTGTGTGTGTTCGAGTGAACAGTGAGTCAGTGCTGGACCGTGTCTGGTACCGCTGGACACTTATTCTGTCCCTCCGTCGAGAAAAAAAATCACCCTACTGTTTCATTGTCCTCTAGGAAGAAAAACATCATGGAAAATAGGTCGTTTTCCTTTGCTTTTTGTCACATTACGGCTCTCTTTAATGTCAGAGCCTATTTGGCAGTCTGGCAAAACGAAAGTTGTCTGAACTACGCCAGTATGCAGAGATTAGCCAATCATTACAGAGGTCATTTACATGTAATTTGCATACAGAGTTTTAAATGGTGTACATTCATATGAGATAAATATCTGTAGCATAATACTGTATAATAAGCAGTTTTTTTTAAATATTGTATGTGGGTCGCATGTTCAGATCACATGACCAGCCGAATGTGACACAATTGGCAGCTTTCTCTTGTTAACCCCCCTGTTATTGGATATTTTTTTAATAATAATTATGGCTGACTGACTGTGAATAGCTCATTTCTACAACGGCATCAGTTACAGGCCTTTGATTTAGTATGAACTGTTTTTCATGGATGAAAGCCCATTTTTGCCACCTAAGAAAACATTTGGTCAATCGTAATTATGACACATTACACATAATTGAAATTGACGTACTAATTCATAATTATGAGAAATTGAAATTGTGAGATAAAAAGTAAAAAATTGAGAATTTTTTTTAAATTATGATATGCAAAGATATGTCATAATTTGTCATAATAATGTCATGAATGAGTCGAAATTATAAGATAAAAATGGAAATTTTGAGATAAAGTTGAAATTATGACATACTAAGTCATAATTATGTGACTGTCAACGTTATGACATACTAAGTCATAATTTATATAATTATGAGATTAAAAAGTCAAAATTATGATATGCTAATACATTTTTTAAAAACTTATTTAAAACTTATTTTCATAGATGAGTCCAAATTAGGCTATAAGATAAAAAGTGGAAATTTTAAGATGAAGTTGAAATTATGGCATACTAAGTCACTAAGAGGGGTCACATTCTTACTAAGAGTCACTAAGAATGTGATGGAAGTCAAGACAAGTCATAATTGAGATAAATTGAAATGATGAGATAAAATCCAAAATTAGAACAAGTCTTTATTACAGAAAAAGTCCAAATTACTTTCATAATCTCAAAAAATAGTCATAATTTCATGTCAATTTTTACTTTTCATCTCATATTCATGACAGTATGTCATAATTTCGCATTTATCGTAATACCATTATTGTGACTTAGTATGTTTCAATTTTGACGTTTTATTTCGTAATTATGATTAGCCAAATGGGTTTAGGAAATGGGTTTCCAAAATGCTACAAAAAGTGTAACAATCAGCCATTTTACTCAATGTGGTTCGAAAATGATTTCCAAAAATAAACATGCAAACCACGACCTTGTTTACAGGGCACACTATTGTCTTATTTTAGATGTTCGGTGAGGGGATGGAAACACAAGGTCTTTGCATACGCTCTCTGAGCTTTCATTTGACTGTACTCGTTTGTTCTTTGTGGTGTTTTCACAGTGAGTTTGTAATCCGTCAGTCTGTGAACTGAAAGGAAATGAAGTAATAAATTGCTGTGTATTAATTCCCAAACACAAAGAACACAGGGCCGGACTTCCTGGTTCAGATTACAGGTGTGCACAGGTCAAACACTGACCTCTGATCAGTCATACACACTCCATATCTAATCCCTCATGCTGTCCCTGTCGTCTGTGCTACAGATGTGATGGTTACAGATGTGATGGTTACAGATGTGATCTGTCTGTTCAGGTCTCCAGATTCAGAGTCCTGTGACTCAGCGGCTCCCTCCGTTCACATCTCAGATTCTCATGAGCGTGCGAGTGGTTTGTTCTGTCACAACAGGACGTGAATGATTAGAACCGGTTACGCCGGAATCGTGAAACAAATATGGGACAAAAGGCACTTCTATCTGACAAGTAAAAAAAAGCTGAGATTCACTGAGCTGTGAAATTTAAAAAGAATTTCGTTTTTTTTTTTTTTGCTAATATTGGTATTTGCTATGCAGAAAAAGTGGTAGACAGACAAGTGTGATGTAATGTAAAGTTAAACACTTATGTTTAAATTCTGGGATTTTTTTTTTACTTAGCAGGTCAGATTGACCCTAAATTGGATTCAATAGAATTCACACTCAAAAATCAATGAAAAACTAAAGAAATCCAATTACAACGAAAATAAACAAGATAACAAATTATTTTTTTAAACCGTATTTAACCATTTGTTTAAAAAAAGTACCATATAAACATGTTTTTATTTAAAATATATGAGATAATGAGAAATTGTCACAATATTAATATATATATATATATATATATATATATATATATATATATCCCTAGTTACCCAGTGTTTCCAACAACTTTAAAATATGTGTTATTGAATATATGTAGTATGTTTAAATGATTTATTTATTTGTTATGTTTTTATTAGCTAAATTAGTCTGATACATGCCATGGATATCAATTGCCTATAGTTTCCTTGTGTGCAAATTTTATAAATATATGTGATAAATCAGTCTGATTTTGGTTAGTAGAAGCCTAGCCGTGGGCTAAAAATGTGAAGGTTTCTTCAGCGCCATTGCTAATGTTTGACTAATAGTTGGTGCATATATTTCAAAACATTTCAAAACCTCTCTCTTTTTTGCTTCTTTTCAGGTGCTTTTGCAAAAGTAAAAGAGTCTCAACGCATGAGCGACGAGGGGAAGATGGACCAAGAAGAAGCAGACGGCATTCGCAAACGCTGCAGGACTGTGGGATTCGCCCTGCAGGCCGAGATGAACCACTTCCACCAGCGCAGGGAGGTGGATTTCAAAGAGATGATGCAGGCGTATCTCCGCCAACAGATCGCCTTCTACCAGCGCGTAGGTCAGCAACTAGAGAGAGCCCTTCGCATGTACGAGAGCTTTTAGAGCCTGACCTTTGGCCTCTGGACTGTAATGGAGATACAACACTCCTGTGGATGCAAACGCTTTTTTACTCCCAAAGTTGGAATTTTTGAGTTCCAGACAGGATTATTTGCAAGAGAAACAGGACATTCTCGCTTCTGCACTTAAAAATGTCACTTTTAACCCCAGACACCAACAATGCAGTTGCCTTTGATAAACCATGTATATCTTCATCTTCATGTTTTGAATTTTATTTAAATGCCTGTTAGATCAGTCTTTTAGATCGCCTGTTACTTTTTTCATATTCGATACTCACAGAGTCAGGTGTGCGAATAATGTTAGCTGCGTGTTAGCAGGTGCAGACGCTAATCTGACGCCAAAAACTGGTCATGTGACAGAAGTTGTTTACGCATTAGTTTGCTAAAACGCAATTATCTCTTAAAACGTCAAATTGTGACACTGTGTCTTATCCAGGCGCAATGCAAGAAAAAAAAGTGTAAAAATAAAGGCTGAACATTGAGTTGCTCATATAGTTGCCCCCTCTGAAATCTCATTGGTCCAAAAGCCTGTTCCAATTCACTGTATATAGAGTGCAACAGTTGGAAGTTTCGGAAGTAAAAACGTTTTAAATGATGGGATTTTTAATGATAACCTATGAACCTCACTGTGAGCTACGAGGTTAATAATTGACGGTTTAGTTTTAAAATAATAATTTTTTAACAGCAGGATTCGTGGTGAAAAACTACATTACCCATGATGCTGTGCAGAAAATTCCACCAATCAGAGTCGCTACAAGCAAAACGTGCCAAAAGAGCTATTTAGCTCCACCCACTCCCGTGAATATATATATGTATATTTTGGAAGATATTTTGTTTTTATATATACAATCAATATTTTTTAAATGAGTGTTCTTATATTCCTCAATCGTTTGGATGATGCTATTCGCAATGCTTCATGGGATTGTAGTTCTTTCCATCACTAAAGCCGTTAAGTACACAGTTTTGTACTTTTTTCTGATTTTCAAATACTTTTGCTTCAAATCAAATTTGTAATGTTGTTATTCGCCTCGTATATGACTGGCTCGGTTCATGGCTTAGTTAAAACGCTTTAACAGTTTATTTTTCATTTTTTTTATTCCTATGGATAAAATAAATGGAAAAAATACTGAAAAAGTGGGCGGGCGCTGTTGCACTCTATTAAACAAAACGTGTTCTGATTGGCTGGGATTTGTTGCTTCGGCGCAACATTTCGCTTTTAGTGACGATAGTAACATGACTTGGCGCTTGAGACGTTCAACTGCTAAATTTGTTTGGACTATGAGCAAAGAATTAAACCCACATAGCAGGTCCATGTGGCTTCTGCTCACTTCCAGGAAGTTTAATCAGATATCATGTTAATCTAGTTCCCCTTCAGGCTGCAGAAGATTCCTGAGTTTACGTGAAAGTTAAGTTTTCTGAACTGATACAATGAGAGTCATGTGATATTCATCAGGGATTCAGATGAATCACAGCAGGCTTGCATTGCGCGTTCTTCCACGCTGGATGGTCCGGTACTACTTTCTCCTGGTGTTATTAAGACAAAACATGTTTTTGTGAATTCTTGAGCAAGAATCCCCCACCCAGAGATTCTGTGTATCAGATGGAAACACTTCAGTATTAGCATTAGCATTTAGCCTAAATGTTTGTTGTTCAGGGTGTTTCTAAGGCAAAATGGAGCTCATATCCTCCTCGTCTCCTTTTTGTGTGCCCTCAGGAAAAACTTGAGAGGACTTTGAGCTTATGTTAATGGGTTTTGTTTTCATTTCCTCAAAAGTAGGCTAATCTTTATTTTTAGTTGCTAGGTTTAAGGGGTACAGAAGTTTATGTAAGTCTCAAGGCTGCAATCTGTGGTTAAGAGCTGTGATTTTTACAAGGCTTTTGGTTTAACTGTAAAAATCGTCCTCAAGTTTCAGATTGTAAACTTGGATGTTCACTGTTTGCACACTTAGTAACTGAGGACCAAATGTAAACCTTTGGGTTTACCAATGTTTTACTATAAACTTTCAAATTGGAGCAGATTTGGGCATAAGCAATGTATTAATGAATAAAAGCCAACATGAAATCACAGAAATTGACCGTTTACTTTCTTAATACACATCAATGTGTTTTTTTTCAATCGATGAAATTAAATTTAACTCTTTCCCCGCCATTGATGGAATCTTTATGTGTTTTCACTGTTATACGGTAGGGGGCGCTATTACACATCTAATGAAAGATTTCTGAATCTTCTGATTAAAAACACAGGTGAAGAAGCAGAAACAAGCGATAGCAGATGTAAGCAGACGCATATGTAAAATAACGCGATCATCAACATTAAAGGAGTCATGACCTGTAATTTTCACTTTTCCACGAGAATCAATGTATGTTATGATTGCCTAACGATTATACAATGGCCGGGAAGCCGATATTTAAAAGTGAAGCGTTTGTTTTACCCCAGGGTTCGTAAACCAGCCCACGTGCACGCGCACTCAAACACGAGATTTTAATTTCTCCCCCGTCTTGACGTCAAGACGGGGCCGGATACACCATATATGGACACCGCAGACCTATGCTGCAGGAAGCCCGCCCTGCCCTTGTCCCCCTCATATTCAGTCACGAAAGATGCAGAAACGTAGAGCACACGTGAGTTGCTCTGTTGTTGACTGCCAGAATCAACATGTAACTTAAATGTGTTTTCTCTCCCAAGAACGGACCAAGCTGTCAGGGACCAGTGGATTAAATTCATTTTAAATGACGCGGTTCCTACATCCCTTCCCACTGGCTTAACGTTAGGTGTCTGTGCTAATCATTTTACGCTGGAATCGTTTACAAATTTGAATGTCTAAAAAACCACAACGTGAAACAAGGCAAAAACACCACATGATAGCAAACATGATAGCAAACGTTGATCTCAATAACCACTGTAAGCTGATAAAAAAAGTAGACTACATCTCCGTTAATGTAATCTACATTAAATAAAAGGTAGCCTATAATGTATGTCTCAGTCAAAATTATTGTCTTTACCATTCAGAGACATCTTGATGTAGACGTCCTTCCATCGACTCTACATCTTCCCTTTCCAGCTCAGGTTCAGAGTCCGGCTCGTGCATATACGGTTGAATCCCGTAGGTCGCGGCCAGGTCGGGTTCATTCACAACTTGCGCCATGATGTCATTTTGGAATGATATGCTGAAGTTACCTGCGGTGTCAACCCCCCTCCTTCCTGCCACCAATCAACGCGCCCCTCATTTGCATTATTAAAATCACCGTCCACGACAGCCAAAATATCGCATCAGATCCCGCGAGACAATAATGCCTTCAGAAATAAGGGTCAGAGGAGCTCTGTGTTTATTTTTTTTTCCACTTTTCTTTTTTAGAAGGGCCTGAAAGACTATAATAGAGCGTGGGTATCCAAGGTAATACTAGGTTATGACTCCTTTAAACAACATATAAATAAAAACTGCCCAATGTTACTGAATGAAAAGTCGACCCAGGACGAGCTTAAGGACTGAAGCTTTGTCTATGTTTTTATCGATGTGGTCTTTGACAAAAACAGGATTTTCTCAGTTTTTTGCTTGAAATGTTGCTTTTTTATGAAACGTACTCATTTTTTTTTTTTTTTTTTTATCCACGAAGCTGGAATAATACCAGTTTTTTTTTTTTTTTTTTTTAAGCAGAGGGTCTGATGCTTGTTCAGATGTTCATACAACAAAATATTCTGGGGGCCATGAAACTTGTGAAAATGATCAAAAATGTTGGCAACTTGTTTTCAAAAACACTGGCGGGGAAAGAGTTAACACAAAATGTATCTTTTTTTTGTTGTAAAAATATGTTGTATTACGAAAGTAAAATGGCTTGCGAACAGCATTTTATGTTGACTTTAACATGATCACCGCTCTTGTGGTTTGGAGAAGTTTTGTGTTTTGGTGTCCAGATGTTTATGTGCCCACAGAAGGAAATGGTCATCGCTTTCGAATCAGTTAAAGCAACACTGAAAGATCCCGTTGGGGATTGCTTTTGCGGTAAAGCAGGGGAGGAAAATGCACATAAACAAAAGCCTCTGCTCCTAATTCTCTGGAAAACCTTGGAAGGCAAACAGACCTTGTGTCGAGGTTGCGTGTGTCCACTTGGCGACTTCACTCACATTCCGGGATACAGCTGAGCTCAAACGCACAGGTTTACTCATACCAAAGCAAAGACGCTTTTCCATGACTAGACTAATCCAAATATTCCATTTTCCTAATGATCTTCTTGCGTTTCGCACTACAGTCAACAGCAATGACACACCGGAAGATGGATTACACACATTCTGAGAGACAAATCAAGCAAATAAGAACAACAGAAATGGACACACAACGTTTGTTGGGGGAACGGCAGACTTCACACGGATGATTTTAGACTCTTGTTAGGACGTGTGAAGCCGCGTTCAGCACATTGCTCTGTGTTTACTCACTGTAAGGAGGACAGTAGGATTTATATAATGTGTAGATTTTACACTTTTACACAAATCTGGTGTCCCAACAGGGGATCTGAATAAAGAGATCTCAAAATGGATTCAGTGTCTTTTTTTGGTTTGAACTTGTAGGGAACTTTTGTTTTGTTAAGCAGAGATTTATTATGAGTGATTGCATGCATTCTGTCGCAAACCACCAATAAAATGTTCAATGGCACTGAAGCAGCAATGCCAGCAACATCAACGGACAAAAATAACCGTTTTTTTTTTCTTCAGTTAACTCATTAGGGAACATGTGGACATAAAATATCTGCCAACATTTACTAAGTCATATAAAATGCATACTAATTAAAAATGAGTAACGCCACAAGCAGTTAAAACAGACATGAAGTTTTAAGACAATTTAACAAACAAATACAAGAAAAATCTATCTATCTATATCTATCTACAGTATCTATCTACAGTATCTATCTGTCTACAGTATCTATCTATCTACAGTATCTATCTATCTACAGTATCTATCTATCTACAGTATCTATCTGTCTACAGTATCTATCTGTCTACAGTATCTATCTATCTACAGTATCTATCTGTCTACAGTATCTATCTGTCTACAGTATCTATCTATCTACAGTATCTATCTATCTACAGTATCTATCTGTCTACAGTATCTATCTGTCTACAGTATCTATCTATCTACAGTATCTATCTATCTACAGTATCTATCTATCTGTCTACAGTATCTATCTATCTATCTATCTACAGTATCTATCTATCTATATATCTATCTACCTATCTATCTATCTATCTATCTATCTATCTATCTATCTATCTATCTATCTATCTATCTACAGTATCTATCTACAGTATCTATCTACAGTATCCATCTACAGTATCCATCTACAGTATCCATCTACAGTATTATTATGAAACCTTTATTGCCCCGAGGGGAATTTGTTTTACACTCATGGGAGCCACAATAAACATAAACACAACAAACATAGAATAAAAAACAACAATAACACAGCAAATAGTGACATAGAATTATCAATTCAACAACTTAAGGAATCAATAGATAGATATATATTCAATAATACGCATCTAAAATGTACAACAGCTTAAAAAAATCAATAAATAAATATATATTCAATATTAAATAATACACTTTTAAAATATATCTATATACCCGTAGATGATCCATTTAATAATTGAATGCTCCTCGGCACAAACGATGTAATATGTCGTTTAGTTTTTGTTCGGGGCATTCTAAATCTACATCCAGAGGGGAGGAGGGAAAATTCTGTGCGAAGTGGGTGCAATGGATCCTCCAGTATCCTCAGTGCCAAATTGAGGGTATACTGGTCAGTAAGATTTGTGATGCTTTTCACATCTGATCCAGTAATTTTCCTACCCATTTTTGTCACCTTGTCCAGCATGTTCCTGTTCTGGATAGAAAGACCCCCCCCCCCCCCAGCACTGGATGGCAAAAGTCACCACACCCTGAATAAAAGTCAAATAGAACAATGTCAGGGTACTAGTATCTGCATTAAAACTGCACAATTTCCTTAAAAAAAAGAGCCGCTGCTGTGCTTTTGAGTATCTTGCTAATGTGTTGGCTGACCAGGTGAGTTTATGATCAATAATAGTACCCAAATACTTATACTCCTCCACAATCTCAATAACTGTCTCATTAATAGTAACTGGTTGCAATGGCCATTTCTTTTGTTTTTGAAATGTTTAAAATTAGTGAGTTTTCACTACACCATTCATAAAAGTGGTCAACCTCAGTTCTGTAGTCCTGTTCATTATCTGTTAAAAGCCCAACCAAGGCAGCATCGTCTGCAAACTTAATCAATGAACATTTGGAATGATGGCTGACACAATCATTTATATACAGAATAAATAACAACGGTGATAAAACACATCCTTGTGGCACTCCTGTGTTTGTCATAATGATTTTTGACTGACTATGGCCCGCTCTCACAAATTGTAGTCTGCCTGTTAAAAAGTCCTGAATCCACTTTACCAGATTAAGGTTTACACCCATAAGTGTCAGCTTCTCTAATAACATGTTTGGCTGAACAGTGTTAAAAGCTGAGGAAAAGTCTGCAAATAGCGAACATAAGAGGCAGGAGTTTCAAGATGTTTATAAATTCCATTCAGGAGGGTTGTTACTGCATCTTCCACACCTCTTTTCTCTTTATAGGCAAACTGTAATGTATCCATATGTTCTTTGGTTTGTTTTTTGAGATGAGTTAAAATGATCCGCTCAAAGCATTTCATAGCAACTGAAGTGAGTGCTACTGGTCTAAAATCATTTAGTCCATCTGGTTTGTGTTTCTTAGGAAGTGGTACAATTTCCGCAGTTTTCCATATCTTTGGGACTTTGTGTGTGTCGATTGATTTCTGATACAACCCTCTGAACACCGGGCCTCAGTTGTTCTTTGCAGCTCTTAAGGATGGTGCCTTCCAGCCTATCCGGGCCGGCAGCTTTCCGAGTCTTTACATGGGAGAAGATCCACCCCACTTCCTCACAGCTTACCCTGATTGAGGCACTTGCTCTTCCTTCAAGGCTGATTGGATTAGCTGGCACATCCTTCTCCCATCTCGCAAAGTGTTCATTCATGGCATTTGCTTGCTCAGCTGTATGTACCATACTATTAGTGTGTTGGTTTTGACCTATAATAGTTTTTATGCCCCTCCATGCCATACGCGAATTATTTTCCTGAAGATGTCTTTCAATTTTATCTTTATATTGACTTTTTCCCTGTTTAATTTTCTTCTGTATTTCCTTCTGAATCAGCTTCCCTCCACATCGATCATTTCCTTTAAATGCTCTTTCTTTATCCACTAGCAGTTTTTTTAATTTATGTTGTAATCCATGGTTTTGAATTAGCTAATTGTTTCACGCGTTTTGTCGCGATCACATAATCCACACAAAGATTAATATAGGACGTGACAACATCCACATGCTCGTCGAGATCTGCACACTCAAAAACGCTCCACTCTGTGCAGTCAAAACATCCCTGAAGAGCTGTCACACTGTCATCATCCCACACACGCACCGATGTCATTTTAGGTTTTTCCCTTTTCAATTTTTGTCGATAAGAGGGCAACAAAAAAAACATGTTATGATCAGATCCACCTATCGCTGCTTTGTTAACTGCTTTATAGGCATTTTTTATGTTGCCATAGCATAGATCAATTATTTTTGATCCACGCGTGGCGCACTTCACATATTGCTGATATTGAGGTAATACAGATGACAAAGAGCAGCCGTTAAAATCACCCAGAATAAGTTTGGGAGTATCTGGGGACGCTGTCTCTAGTTCTTGTATATGGTGATATATCGCATCTGCAGCCTCTTTGTAGTTTGCGTCAGGGGGAATATACACTAGACATACAAATAGTTGCCCAAACTCTCGTGGTAAATAAGTAGGTCTTAGGGAAACTGATAAGAGTTCTAAGTTTGGGGAATTGATGGTGTGTCTAATGATATGTTGTCTACACCACTTTTTGTTGATATACATACATAGTCAGCCGCAGAGCAGCGCCACTCTCGTAATATCCATCTATCTATCTATCTATCTATCTATCTATCTATCTATCTATCTATCTATCTATCTATCTATCTATCTATCTATCTATCTATCTATCTATCTATCTATCTATCTATCTATCTATCTATCTATCTACCTACCTACAGTATCTATCTATACAGTATCTATCTATACAGTATCTATCTACAGTATTTATTTACAGTATCTATCTATCTATCTATCTATCTATCTATCTATCTATCTATCTATCTATCTATCTATCTATCTATCTACAGTATCTATATCTATCTATCTATCTATCTATCTATCTATCTATCTATCTATCTATCTATCTATCTATCTATCTATCTATCTATCTATCTATACATACATACACACACAAAAAAATATTCTTAGACTGAACAAGATTCCTCTGGAGGTCAAGCCTTCTGAAGACGAGGAGGAATTTTAGATCTGAAACTGCCGGCCATCTTGTGTGCAGATGAGCAGCTGATAAAACGGGAAGAAGCTTGGGAAATGCCAAGAAAATATGATAAGGAGGAGATAACAGCACTCCAGATTCAGGAGATACAAATTATTTTTGATTAAATGGGATTAACATAGCAATAATACAATGAAAATGAGCTTTTTAAGTGATTTACGAGCATTTATGAGATTTATTTTCTGAACAAAAGCTCACAAAGCACTTCAGTGGAGTGTCTGCAGTGGGTCTCCGGCTCGGCTCTGACCCCTTAAGCAGACAAATCCATAAATAATGGCTTCAAAGTCTCTTGATGTTTCATCCACAGACCACCCCTCCCCCCCCCCCCCCCTTCCCCCCCTTTAAAAAAAATGTTTTGCACTAAATATAGGCCAAAGGTCTTTGGCTTCTTAAGGTGGAATTATAGAGGAAAATTCAGTCCGTTTGAAACAGAAATGGTGCCGCAGGAACACTGAGCATCTGTCATTGTGATGTAATGATGATCCAGTACTGTATGAAGAACAGCTCTTGATGTACGTGTGTCTGGCAATGAAAGGAAGGCCAGATGGTAATGTTCTCTTAACATGTAGTCCTTAATCTGTCCTGCTCATGTTCTGAAGAGTTTCTTCTGTAAAAGAAATACATAACATAAGTTGTAGTTGGGGCGAATATGTTTTTTTTTTTTAATTAAAGAAATTATACTTTTATTCAGCAAGGATGACAAGCATAGACATTTCATGATTTCTATTTTAAAACTTTCATTCATCAAAGAATCCTGAAAAATATGAAGCATCACAACTGTTTTCAGCATTTATAATAATCAGAAATGTTTCTTGAGCAGGAATTCAGCGAATGATTTCTGAAGGATCATGTGACATTGAAGACTGGAGTAATGATGCTGAAAATTCAGCTTTGATCACGGGAATAAATTACATTTGACAATATATTAAAACAGAAAACAGTTATTTTGGATTGTAATAATATTTAACAATTTTACTGTTTTTACTGTATTTTTGATCAAATAAATGCAGCAGAAGTGACTTGTTTTTTAAAAAATTCACAGGCCCCAAATTTAATACATAAAGAGTACCAGTAATCTTTTAATTTGATGATTTAAAAGATAATAATAATAATTAAACAATTATTTAAGATAAACAATTAACTTTTTTTTTTTTGCTTTAATTTTTTTTTAAATCTTGTATAACTTATAAAAAAAGTTGAAAATTGCATAACTTATTAAGTTAATTAAAGCAATGTAAATGAATATATGAAAAAAATATTTTAATACTGCCTCAAAAGCGTTGTTTTAATTGAATACCGGTATTCAATAAACTTATGCAAAAGTGTGCTGTGCCAACATTTGCTTTATTTTACTTTTTTTGTTTTGTTTGTGGTTTATCAAAATGCTCTCTTAGTCATTCTGTAGAAAACTTGAGATTACAACAAGATGAAGATGTTCTGACAAACACAACCCATATTGTATAATTTATGGTGACTTTATGCTGTTATATAAAGAGGGAGCGGACGGGTTACCAAACTCTGCAGATGTAGACACTGGAGGAAGGCCAGATCGGAGAGAGAGAGAGTGTGTGAGAGAGAGAGAGTGTGAGAGAGAGAGAAAGAGAGAGAGAGAGAGTGTGTGAGAGAGAGAGAGAGAGAGGAAGAGGAAATGCTTAGACCACACCCTCTAATTGTGCGAAGCGTCCCCTGACTCCGCCCCTTGTCTTTAAGCCAAGCAACATTCCCAGAAGACAACAGTCACTTCCTCAGAACACTGAGCCTACATTCCTCTCGTGCTTTCAGACCTCCTTAAACAACAGCCCCAAAACGTCCCATTTTCTCAGTCTCTTTCTCTGATTCGGTCTCATTTCAGGGCACACGCATCTGTTATTTAAATTCAGTCAAACTCAAGACAATACTGGTGGACATCAAGCGCTTTTATGGTCCTCAACCATTAGATGTCTCCTACAACATACCAAAATCAAACGCCCCTCGAAAGTCCTTCCATAGGGACTAAGAGAGACGCACACATCTACACACGCTATTCACACACATTAATGCCTCGGCAGTGAGATCATGTTAAAATAAGATTCAAAAGCAGTGAAATCATTGAGCAGTGGGATTATAACAAGCAGTGAGATCATACGGCAGTAAAACGCTGATACACGTAGAAAAGTGAGGTCATATAACAGAGCTTCTAGAGCAGAGGGATTCGTGAGAAGTGAGGCTATGGAGTTATCCTACTGAAATAAGGCCATAGGAGAGCAGTGATGTTACATAAAGAATTGTAGAGAAGTATGTGTGTAAAGCAGAATGTGCGTTTATTGAACACATTGATTATAGAGTAATAACGTTTGTGGTTCAATTGCAGTAAGGAGAACAACGCAGTGATGTTACAAAGAAGATCAGCAGAAAATCAGAGCGGTTATAGGTAAGATTATAGAACAGAGTGATTATAGAGCACTAGGTTAAAAAGAGAGAGTGGTACTAGTGCAGTAAAGCCATAGAACAGAGCAATTGTGATGTTGTAGAACAGAGAAGTGATGATACAAAGCAGGGAACTACAGCAGAAAGCTTCAAATGCAGAAATTAAGGCTATAGAACAGCAATTCTAGAGCAGTGGTGTTACAGAACAGAATACTAATGTCACAAAGACAAGTGGACAAGAAGAGCAGTAAAGAAAAGCAGAGCGGTTATAGAGAAGTACGATTATAGAACAGCAATTATAGAGAAGTGATGTTACAAAAGTAGAGAGGTTCTAGTGCAGTTAGGTCAGAGAATGGAGAAGTTCTAGAGCAGTGATGTTACGTAACAGAGCAGCGATGTTACACACCAGAGTAGAGCAGTAAAGAAAAGCAGAGCGGTTATAAAGAATAGAACAGAGCGATTATAGAGAGCAACAATGTTACAATAGTAGAGCGGTTCTTGTGCAGTTAGGTCAGAGAAAAGCGGCTGCCGTCCGTGAGGGAGCAGAGGAGTCGACGCCGTCTGCCGTGATGGGGAAGAGCAGGGAATGGGGGACTTCTGCCGCCTGCTCGTATCCGGAGGAGTCGCCACCGTCTGCCGTGATAGGGAGGAGCAGGGAACGGGGGACTTCTGTCGCCTGCTCGTATCCGGAGGAGTCGCCGCCGTCTGCCGTGATAGGGAGGAGCAGGGAACGGGGGACTTCTGTCGCCTGCTCGTATCCGGAGGAGTCGCCGCCGTCTGACGTGATGGGGAAGAGCAGGGAACGGGGGACTTCTGCCGCCTGCTCGTATCCGGAGGAGTCGCCGCCGTCTGACGTGATGGGGAAGAGCAGGGAACGGGGGGACTTCTGCCGCCTGCTCGTATCCGGAGGAGTCGCCGCCGTCTGCCGTGATAGGGAGGAGCAGGGAACGGGGGACTTCTGTCGCCTGCTCGTATCCGGAGGAGTCACCGCCGTCTGCCGTGATGGGGAAGAGCAGGGAACGGGGGACTTCTGTCACCTGCTCGTATCCGGAGGAGTCGCCGCCATCTGACGTGATGGGGAAGAGCAGGGAACGGGGGACTTCTGCCGCCTGCTCGTATCCGGAGGAGTCGCCGCCGTCTGCCGTGATAGGGAGGAGCAGGGAACGGGGGACTTCTGTCGCCTGCTCGTATCCGGAGGAGTCGCCGCCGTCTGCCGTGATGGGGAAGAGCAGGGAACGGGGGGACTTCTGCCGTCTGCTCGTATCCAGAGGAGTCGCCGCCATCTGACGTGATGGGGAAGAGCAGGGAATGGGGGACTTCTGCCGCCTGCTCGTATCCGGAGGAGTCACCGCCGTCTGCCGTGATGGGGAAGAGCAGGGAACGGGGGACTTCTGCCGTCTGCTCGTATCCAGAGGAGTCGCCGCCATCTGACGTGATGGGGAAGAGCAGGGAACGGGGGACTTCTGCCGCCTGCTCGTATCCGGAGGAGTCGCCGCCGTCTGCCGTGATGGGGAAGAGCAGGGAACTGGGGACTTCTGTCACCTGCTCGTATCCGGAGGAGTCGCCGCCATCTGACGTGATGGGGAAGAGCAGGGAACGGGGGACTTCTGCCGTCTGCTCGTATCCGGAGGAGTCGCCGCCGTCTGACGTGATGGGGAGGAGCAGGGAACGGGGGACTTCTGCCGCCTGCTCGTATCCGGAGGAGTCGCCGCCGTCTGCCGTGATGGGGAAGAGCAGGGAACGGGGCACTTCTGCCTTCTGCTCGTATCCGGAGGAGCCGTCGCCGTGCACCAGGCGGCGGAGGAGTGTCGAGCCGTCCACCGAGGGCTATCTAGCGCCACCGCCAGGCACCGTGGAGAAGATCACCAAGCTGGTGGAGGACCAGATGGCAGTGCGTTGTGGGAACCGGACCAAGATTATAATTTTTTTCCCTCTCTCCCCTCTGTCGCTCCTCATGCTTCTGTCTCCTTTTCTCTCGCCTTGTCTATCCATACCCCCAGTTGCCCCGGCCACCGTGATTGGTCCCCCCAGAGAGGGGCGATGGGGGTGTGTGGCGAGCAGGATGAGGCTGAGGGCCGCGAGAGAGCGGCGCGAGGCTGGTGGCGTGATTAATGATGAGCGACACCTGAGAGGCGCACCGGTCTCGTATCACTCACGGAGGAGCGGAGGCATAAAGGAGGAGCGACGACAGTGAAGAGTTTATGTTGTGTTTTGTTTTATTATATGTGACAGCAGTCGTCCGTGACGGGCTGCTGTCTTTTACTTTAGTTTTGTATTTGTTTTGTTAATAAAATCTTTGAATGTTCTCTGTTTCCCGCCTCCTGAACAGAGCGATTATAGAGCAATCATGTTACAAAAGTAGAGCTGTTCTAGTGCAGTAAGGTCAGAGAAAAGAGAATTGTAGAGCAGTGATGTTACGTAACAGCAGAGTAGAGCAGTAAAGAAACGCATAGAGATTATAAGATTAACAGAGGGATTATAGAGCAGTGATGTTACAAAAGTTGATCAGCTCTATTGTAGTAACTCCACAGAACAGAGCAATGCAATGATGTTACATACCAGCAGTGACGTCACCAAGCAGAGTACAGTAAGTAGACAAGTAAAACAGTAAAGAAAAGCAGAGCGGCTATAGAGATGATGTTGTAGAGAAGAGTGGTCCTAGAAAACAGAGCGGTTCTAGAAAGGAATGGTTCTATTAAAGAGCAAGCGCTAGATCGGCAGTGAGCGGTGAGGCTCTAGAACAGAGCAATTGTAGAGTAATGAAGTTGTTTCAGAACAAGTTTATAGAGCAGAGCCATTATAGACCTTATGCGCCAGAAAAACAAGGGCATAGCCATCTTTAGAATATTGTCTTTGAACTTTTTGAAGTGGATTTACTTAATGTAAAGTTAACTAAAGTTATCATGAGGATTGTAATGTTTAAAGCAGATGTCTTAACAAATGTCAGTCGACCGGGAAGATTTAAAACGAGCCGTTCATTCATAAATACGCAAGATCGCTGTGAAAATACAGACCGGAAGACAAAAGACAACGAGCGCAGCGCTGAAAAGGGGCGGGCGCTACATAAGGTCTATAGAGCAGCAAGTTTATTAAACAGGCGAGTAGTGGTGTTATAGAGCAGCTTGCCTGTAGAGCAGTTCTACAGCAATGACATTTATGATTGAATAGTGATATTACATGTTCAGGTTATACAATAGTGAGATCATTGATGATTGTTAAATCACGGAACAGTTCAATAGTTCAGGCTCTAGAACACAGAAAGCAGGGCGGCCGGCGCTCTTTTTAAACCCTGCCCCAGTCTGAGTCAATAACATCACTGCCAATGAGTCTCTGTCCTATTATTTGCCAATAAAATCCTGGGCGTATTATAGGGAAAACAGAGCGAGATACAGCAAATAGCCCGATCCTGCTGTGACAGGATGTGTGTCGACTCACCATCTTCAGTATTTTCAGAATTTTTCCTCTCTGTCGTGGTTCACAATGTTCTGGGAAAGACAGAGTGATCTGACCTTCACATAAATTGAACATTATTACAAAAAGAAAATGTTTAGAAAACACTTAAAAATAAAGCAAACAATTCTCTTCTTAAGGGATTTTGAGGTCTCTGGAGATAAAAAAAAAAAACGTTCTCCATGTTACATTATACTGTATGTTGAGAGCGTTTAAGTGTCTTTCCAGAGCTCATTCCTCAAACTATCGGTCTACCCAGACTGCATACCATCCTCTGTTATCCCTGAGCATCAGGCTCTTCATGAAAGCAGCACTATGGAAACCAAAGTCCCTGCAGTACAGAGACAATGACGACAAGTCTTGGATCACATACCCAGACATGTAGACTCTAACTAGGGCAATACACTTAATATTTCCTGCTGGTTGCTTTCTTCCAGAGAACATTGAACTTTAATCCCTTTAAACCTATTAATGCATCAGACCACCGTAAACACATTTGCCCATTACAATAGAGTTTCGACCAATAAAGGGCAAGATTGCAAGATGATTTCACAGATTCTGTGGTGACCTCAGATGGAAACATGGGTGTTGTAATAGCAGACTGGAAGCTAATTTAGGGGTTGGAAATGTTAACACATATGCAGGATGTAAAAAAACAGAACTGCGAGGCACATTTCACCCAGACGGGATGAACAGAAGGAGAAGGGGCCCTTGCATATGATCCACACATGTTTCGGGTCAAGGAAATATAAAAACTGCAAATTTGCTTGGTTAATTAGTGGTGCTTGCTATAAGGCGAGTATCCCTGTTACCGTTGCTCATGTGTTCAGTAACTGATTTAAAGAAACCCCTAACACTCAGGGTATGTTTACACAGCAACTATGTAAAAAACTGAAAAGTTTTTCCTTTTTCCGCGTACAGACGACAACGTTGTCAAAATGATCCCTGACTAAAAGCGCTGTATTCTGCTGCCAGGCCAGTAGTTGGCGATGTTTTGGGGAACCAAAAACTCCCAAAAACTTGGGGAACTCTCTCTTTTTGCAATCTAAAGAGAACCTTCCCAGTATGTTTCCCACAGGTTATTTATAGGTTTTATTTTTTATAACCATATGTTATGCTGAAATGTGTCATTTTTAGGCGATATTTTGCAGATACTGTTTATTAAAACAAGAATTAGATCAGTGAAACAGTAGTCATTTTATTTTGCTGACTGACTAACATTTGTTGACCTCTTTATTAAATAATTTGCTCATAATTAATATTTAGAATAGTAAATAGTTTGTTTTCAGAGAGATTTGACACGTCTAAGTTTTTGTGCGTCACGTCCCGCTAATTCAGTGGTAATGTTATCAAATAGTTAGTCACATAATTGTTATTCATTTCTTATTGAATGTGATTATAATTCATATTTTTTTTAAATGTATTGTGTTGAAGTCATTGTTATTTGGCGTTGGGTCAAATCAATCTTATTTAATCCTCCATATGATGGTTTATGTGCTCGGATTATTTCTATTGATTAAACAATAGTTCAAAACAAGACATGGTTTGTAGTACTGATTATTGACATCCATCCGTCTTCCATGCCGCTATATGGGACGCGGGAGAATATAAAATAAATATGATGAAAAGAGGTTAATAGAACATTAAGGGAACCTTCTGCAAACCGATAAAAAAAAAATTATATTTCCGTTACAAAAACTTTCCTGGCTAACCAAAAAACAAACGTTACTAATAGATGTTTTGGGAAAACACAGAACTAACGTTCCCAGAAAGTTCCAAAAATTGACTGAACACGTAATGCACGTGACGTCACCGTTTTCACAAATTCGCGTTTTTGTAGTTTACACTGAGACGATAACGGTATAGTTTTCAAAAACTTGCTCTTTGAATGCCATTTTCAGGCCCCCGTGACCGTCACACACACACACACACACACACACACACACACACACACACACACACACACACACACACACACACACACACACACAGCATTGACACATCTGACCACTGACAAGAAAGAATGACCTTTCGTGACCCTGCTCTTTATTTTCTTGTCCCTAACATCTGCCTTTCTTTCTTTAAGACTGAAAGACTCAGCAAACCATGAAGACCTTCTGCATTTCTATGCAAATGTTTCCAGTTTCTGCATTTGAAAGGTGCAGGGCAGCAAACAGAATACATGGCAACAGGCACGTTGTCATGCTGGAAAAGAACAGGAACCTATTCTTTAAAGAATGCTTGTCTAGGTAGATTGCATGACTGTACACAAAGTATTTGAACCTGCTAGTATAAGGTGAATTTGAAATAGCCAATTAATTAGAAGGGGATGACTGCATACTTTTGCCTTAGTAGTACATATTTAATTATTGATCCTCTCTCCCAAATATGACATCATGCATTGCAAGCACTGATCTATATATATATAATTTCATAATGGGAAAAAAAATAATACACTCACCTGAATGAATGTCTGTTGAGAATATTTACTCCCCTCTTCTGGGTTCAACTTTTTTTTTTTTAAGGTGGGTGTGTCGACTGTATTTGGAGCGCGACCTGATTGGCTGGTTGAGCTGAGCTGTTTTGACTTTGATCCATATGGTGAGACACTTCAAAACAAAAGTCTCTCAGGGTAAGTAAATCGATAAATTAGTTCTGTTTAAACACAATGAAAAGATCTGTAAATGGTGGCAATGTAATATGCTGAACACATGCAGCTCAGCTACAGTAACAAGCCTACGAAGCGTTTGACAGTGAGACTTATTCCAAAGAAAGAGCCAAGAAAGTGTGAAGAGAGAGCGAAAAGGCCGCTGGTAGGAAAGAATGAGAGCAGATGAGAGCAAATTAAATACTGACGGACACCCTTGCACCATCTGCTGGTCAAAAATAAGCATTGCATACAGTAGATGGACATTAGATATGCTCATGTTTGCTCGCGCATGTGAAGGTATATTGATATTTAACTAAGCACATACAAAAGACCAGAACCGGAAGCGATTTCGGACCTGTTTTACAGAATACGGAAGTTTGTTACGCATAACCCCCATTGTAGCCTAGTACTAAAACCTACTAAAATAACAATAATAATAGCATTACATTCAATGAACATTTTTTATATTTAAATATATAAAATATGACTTGTATTTATTTTATATTAAATATTATAAATTACATTTTTTATCATGTAAAAATATGTGGATGCATAGTTCCAGAAACAAAAGCAAATTCAAACAAAGAGCTTTTTTCCACTTTTTATTTTTTTATTTTATGTTATTGGGACCATGACATGTAACTTTTTTTCTAAAGGGACATAATGAATTTGCATGTTCACAAACTTTTAAAAGAGCAAAGACTAAACTGAATATAGATGCTAAAAATAAATTATAACACTGGAAATGAAAACTCTCACCCACAAATGTAATCCGTAAAGAGCTGGAGAAAAGTGCATTTTGATTCTCATGACAGGTTTTTGAGATTTGACATTATATATTTACAAGCAAACAGAATCCAAAAACACAAAAATTGGGGTGTATATGGTTTGGGGTTTAAGGTTGACATATCCCCATAAATACCCAGAGAACAAACACCATCGATGACCTGAGTTTTCATGTGATCTCAATTCTGCTCTGCAGAAACACAGATATAAATGTCCTGAGAGGTCACAGATGGGATATCATACCCCAGGATATGCAGTTAATACTAGCTTAATGAAGAAAAGGGAAAATCAGATCAACAGTGATATCAATTCCATATGCAGTACCTTGGGAACCGATCATGTCTCTCTATAATTAAACTCAGGAATGATGAGGAGGAAATGGTCTTTGATTTTAAGAAACGTAGTCAGATAAGAAAAAATAGCCAAACAACCAATTAAAACATCTAATTATATTGTTAAGCCAGTGAAAATCCCAATAGTTAACCGCAATCTAGAGAGAACCAGTGATAATGGGCAGTCTTTTGGTAAACATTTAAGGAATTGAAAATGAAAACTATTTATCCTCAGGTCGATCCAAACCCGTAAGACGTTCTTATCCTATCAGGAATTGATTTAGCATAATGTTAAGGATGCTTTTTCCATTCTAACAGTGTCTAGCACAACCAAAAAGTAACATAAAAGTATATTGATTAAATTTAAGTTACACTCAAATTTTAAATTGGGTAAATTTATGACAGAATTAAATTTTTTGGGTGAACTATTCCTTTAGCCGCACACATATGCAATCACTGCAGATATATATTTTTCTCAAACGACAGATTTATGTAAACCCTAGACATAATTTTGCTCAAACATACGTTCACTCGACCATTTTCCTGTAATTAAACCTAAAACAAAAGTTGTGTGAACTGAACTCAGAAACAGCTCTGGAAAATAGACGCCGCAGCCTGAGGAATAATGACCTCATATCTTCCCTGCAGCCAATCAGAACACAGCATGAATACAGCCTCTGCTGACTCACTTCCTGTCCGTGGCTGGCTGCAGTTCTGGAGGAGAAAACTTTACAGTTCTTCAGTGCCTGTAATCAGTGCAGTGGATGAAAGCATTTACGGACAAAACAAATACAACAGACGGAGTAGAAAAGATAGATTTATAGAAAAATAACTAAAAGCATTCAGTAAGGCTGTTCGTTTTACTTTCGCACGACTGATGTGATGATTAGTAAACATGAATTCTCATTTACACTCTTGATCCATCAAATTTTTCAGCACTGGTTATGTCAAAAGTGAGAAGTATACATGGCTGTGAAATTTCTCCACTTGATCAGGCATGATATGATTTGGCACTAGCACCATAATCTGACAGGCACGTATGTTTCATTTGTCCACCTGCCATATAGCCTTTCAAATTATTCTCTATTGACCACATTGTAATACTCCGCCTGACCTGTAGAGGTCAGCCCAAAGTTGTGACTTCTTTGATTTCGCTGCTCTGCAGTACAAAGAATAAGTTGCTTAGACAGCTAAAGATGTCCTTATACTCTTTCAAATGAGCTGTATAAACACTAGTACCTTCTGACTTCCTCACATATTCACTTCCTCACATATTCACCAAGAGTTTTCCTACATTTTCCACCTTCTTTGGCTAGTCAAGCCACAGCCCATCTATGGCTGCTTCCTAAAACTGATAAATGCTGCCTTCGGAGGATGTATTCCAAGGTAGGAAGACATCAAGGCACGTCCAAAGTTAGCTTCACTAACTGTTTCCTGAGACACCTTCATGTAATCGATTTCTGAAGGCAGCATAGATGTATCCTTCGCTGCTTTTGATATCCCACAATCCTGTGCTTTCCATTCTGTGACAATTGAGCTAAAAACATAAAGATGGCAATTTGCGGTTGGTGGTCAGTTTGTGTAAATGTACGTTTTTTTGACCAACGTTTTCCACTTCTGATATCATTTATAGCAAGAAATTACTATTGTAGTAATTGAATATTTGCTTATTGATAATCAAAGCTCGCTTTATTTTGCTGTAGATCATTAAACCGTTACACTGCCTCAGAGATCTGTCCGAAATCAGTTTGGTGAGATACTGTCGTACGCAAACGCTGCCTGCAAAGTCATTGCCTGATAAGGCAGCGAGGCAACAAGTCAGCTGCCTAAGCTTTCAGACGCAGCCTATGAGTGTTAACACCTAGTGCACCGCCAAGTGCCTTAATATTGCGCAGACCCTGCTTATGGTGAAATTTCTATCATGCACAATGAAAACAGAAAACCAAACCATACTTTCAGGTTAAGAATATTATGACTATTATACTGTCAGTTACCACAGAAAAAAGTTCTTAAGCACTTGCAATGGGAGTCTATGTATGGGGTAATGTATTCCAAAGGGTTTAAAATCACAAATTTGCGAAATTTGCAATTTACTATATTAACTGTTATCTGAGCTGCAAAGTTGTATAAATCAGTGTTTCCCAACCCAGTTTCTAGAGGTACAACAGCAGAGGATATTTTCAAACTCTTGCTACTCAAACACACTTGATTTAACTGATTAGAAACTTCACGACCTTAAATATATTTTTCAGATAAGGAAGACATCCAAAATGTGTACTGTTGGTGTGCATCCAAGAACAGGGTTGGGAAAAACTGGTCTAAATCAAGCCTTTTATCCGTGGGACTACATTTCCAGCAGATGAATTTACTGACGTAAGTCAGAGTTTCCAGCCTTTACACAGTCTTAACTGGTTGAAGTTTTGGATAACTTTTCACAGACAAGGCTAGTTAGTAATTTGTACACAGCAGTGTCGTGTTAATGTTGTTTCTACACTTAAGTGCGTATTTTAACGTTTATCCCGGAGCTAAAACTTGCCCCATAGACTTCCATTATAAGTGCGTGACTTTACGTTATTTTCTCAGGAAATCAACGTCATGTAACAGATGCTGTTAACTTGTATTGAACTCTGAATATTCCTTGAAACAAGTGATCACAAATTGTCAGAACAATTTTAAATCGCGCAATGTGTCCCAAAAGAAAACAGGCTGCTTGAAAAAAATGCACATCTATTGATCAGTGTTTAAAAGCAACAAACACAAATCACAAACGTAAGTAACACTGAAAAATAAGATCTTAACTCACTTACTGCCTATACATACATAGAATAGATTGTTCAAACATACGTTATGTTCTTGTCCAAAAGTACCTTAAAAATTGGTTAATTCAGCCTCAGCTGAAGAATGACCATGTGACTATTAGATCATCAGCACACACACACACACACACACACACACACACACACAGATCTGGTTGTGCCATCTAAGAAACCCTAAACTCAGATATGTGCTGAACTTTAATTCATAAGCATCAAGAATGGCAAGAGAACTGTATAACACTGACTGGAATGATTGAAGGCCTTGAAAACAAAAGTGTCCGGTCGCCTCGCCATCTCAAACCCAGTACTGATTCTTTTTCAGTGCTGGGTTTGTTGTCCGACAGTGCTGTATTAACTCAGGATCCGCCCCTTTGGAGTCCATGTTTGACATTGGGATGTTGTTTGCAGGATCGGTTTTCCTAAAAGTCTCCTGACTCACATCTCCATTCTTAGGCTTTGCCGCCACTGTTTGGACATTGTGCTTCCCCGTTTTGTTGCGTCGGACCAAGTAGTATGCCAGTAGTCCGGCCAGGAATATGAGAAGGAGGATGACAAGGATGGGAATAAGGATAGCCCACAGCGTGTTTCGTCTAGACACCACAGGAGTGGCTGCAGTGCTGCCAACAGCCACGACACCATCTTCTATCAACCTGGGCTCGGGTTGACCCGTTTCCTTGTCGGAATTGGACACCGCTGGAACTTTGAGCAATGTGGCGCCATAAACTTTTGAAGGGTCGTAAGGAACAACCTGGAATGGCAAAACACACTCTGCAGGAGGAACGCCATGCGCCTTTAGGAGGAAGCGTGCTTCATCTTGACTTTGACCCCCAGTTGTGTTTGAGATCTCCAGAGCTACCCGTCCTTCATCCAGGTCTCGTTGGGTGAAGGAGCTCGCTGGTTGGCCATCATCTGACCCACCCCTCTTGATGAACCGAGCTCCTTGAGGTTGTTGGATTATGCTGAAGGTTGGAGATGTTCTGGTCTTGTTGGCAAGAGCAGTAGCATCCAACAGCTTTTTGTCTACCAATACAGTAGCACCTCTAGGGAGCAGGGGATTCTGGGCCACCTTCGCCAGTGGTTTTACGGTAATGTTGAGGACTGAGGACACGTTCGCTGCCCTGCTTCGGGCCACAAAGGCCACGCTGTCTCTCGGTGAGGTTGACTTCACGAAACGGACGCTTACTCTTCCCTGTTTAATCTGCTTCTGTGTGAAAGCAGAGGTGGGCTGTCTGTCCACCATTACAGCTGCATACTTTGGGACGTTAGTAATCTTATAGAGTACATCCTCCTCAACGGGACCCCCAGTGGAGGTGCTCAGCATGTCCTCCGTGATTAGTGTCTCATCGTCTCCCTGCTTTATGTGGATTTCCGGAGCTTTGTTTAGTATCAGAGACTTGGCCAGGATTCCTATATGCAGTGTGTGCGGGTCCGTTTGGTGTTTCCCGTCAGATACTGTAAATTCCATAAAGCCATCGGACAGACTTCCATCGCTGACGAAAGCAACCCGCCCATTGTTGATGTCTTCCTGGCTGAACTGGTTGATCCGGTCTCCGGAGTCAGTGTAGATGAGATAACCGTTAGCTGGACTCTTGGAGATGGTGAATCGAACCTCATCCGGTGTGCTGTCCTGGTCGACCGTTTTGAGGTAGTTTTTGGAGATGATGGTCGTGGAGCCCTGTAGTGCTTCTAGAAGCAGGTCCAAGCTTGCGAGTTCTGGTGGGTTTGAGTCTCGCCGTCTGATGGAGATCAGGAAGATCTCCTCCAGAACCACAGCACCGGGCTGAACTCGCGGGGTGAGGCCACTGGGGTTCAGATGGACACGGAAAGAGAAGCTATCAGAAGATGCTCCAGAGTCATCGTGATAGTACTCCAGATCACCACGAGCCACATCGTCCTGCAGGAAATGGGGAGCTTCGCGGGGCAGGTCCGAATCCCCGAGAGTGAGTCGTCCATGAACCGGGAATCGATGAACTTCGTAGACGATGTCCTGCCCCTTCCGCTTCTGCTCAGGCAAACTGGCAAGCAGGTTAGAGGCATCCAACACAGAGTTGTCGATCACTTTAGACTGACCCTGCACCACGGACACACCTGCAATACATTGACAAAACACCAAAGGCAAAGAATTAAATCACATTTAATTGCCAGAGCTGTGGCCTACAGGTTAACATACAAAAGGGTTCCTCAAATATGGCCTTGTAGAGTCTAGCTCAAACCGTGCTCAAACTCACCAACCTCTCCCAAGACCTTGCTTAGGTGTCTTTGGAGCAAAACTCTGCAGAGAAGTGGCCTTTCAAAATCAGATTTGAGGAACCCTGGCAAACAAGCTCCAACCACATTGACTCATGCAGTTTGAATGCAGCATGCAATGTGTCCTAATCCTGTTCCCACCACATTTGCCAATCATTCTCAAGTCTTCTGTTCAATGTTGTATCAAATGTTAAAAGGCACCAGCATTCAAACCTCAACTCATTTAATTGGCAGCTACCTTTGTTCTTCCAGAGCTGAGAAGAGACGTTTCGATTGGCTGCATAGTATGAGACAGTGACTGGCAGGCTGTGATGCAGCTCTGTTGCTGGAGGCGATGTGAGAGTCAGCTCGACAGAATCTTTCAGGACCCAGAAGGCCTCAGATGGCATTTGATGCTCATAATACACAGCACCTGCATCCAACTGAAAACACAATAGAAAGCAAATACAAATAATAACTGGCCACAACCTATAACACGGTCTATAAAACAGCTCAAACAGGCGGCCACTAATTATAGCAATAAATTAATATAGTTTTAGTTCTTAACGTGAAATAGTTGCACATTTCATAAGTTGACCTGACTGTAATGAGAGCATAGTGCTGCCCTCTACTGTCCGCTAATAATATCTACACCTGCAATGGTGCCCTCTTGTGGTTAATGATGGAATTACAATGCAAGAGACTTTATTGACAGCATATTGAGGGATTTATGAAAATCCCGGGGGGATTTTTTTTTTTTTTTACAATATTATTCGAAACCATTCTAAAATGTTAGCTGTAAGTGTCACTGTTTTCCTCTGCAAGTACAGGTTCACAAATATACAACATTATTTACCTCAGTCTGTGTGAATCTGTTGATCTCTTCAAACTGTCCAAGCTGGTTAGGTTTGATTATTCGTCCCAAGCGAGGAGGTTTCCCCAGTGAGTATGTGATTTCATCACCATCTTCACTTGTTATAGCCCGCAAAATTTTTCCACCGATCACCTGCCTGGTGCCTAATCAAACAAATCATATCACTTCACTGATTCCTTCAAGAAAACACATTTTAACAGCTATATTTGACACTATTGATGTCTTAGGTTGTTCCAGATAAGATTACAGTCTGTTCATGATGAGGACAATTAAAAATGATCCCCCCACCTGGGAAGACCATGAGTTCTCCCTCTGCTTCCATTGAGATGGTGAGCTGTCTTGCCTTGACAGTGAACTGGTTGAGAGGTGAAGTGTGTTCTCCATCAGTCACGGTGAAGCTGAACCCACCCGATTCTGAGCCTGAGATCAGACACAAGCAATCATATTCACTAAATCATGTTACACTCACAATAAAGGTTCTTTAATGGTTCCTTGCAGCACATCAGATTGATCAAACTAACCTTTTTATTATCAAGAACCATTTTTGGAGTTGCTATATGGAGTTGCTATATGTTGCTATATGGTTCTTTGGAAAAGGTCTTGATTTTCTTATTTTTTTGTGTAATATTTGCCATCACAATTCAATGGTGTAGAAACGTACTCGGTTACTAACGTAACCTCGGTTCTCTCTAGGAGAGGGAACGAGTACTGCGTCGAAAGAACGCTACGGGAAAGTATTTCTTTGTCGAGATTGAAGCCTAAAAATTAATCCTTAATTTTGTAAACATGCAAAACGCTTTTCTATAGCATACAACCCTAGGCGGAGCAATATAGCTCACCCATTGGCTGCTCCGCTAGAAAAGCACAGCCTATGCGAGGCCAGAGACGCTGACCAATGAGGACGCTTCGCGCCCATTTTGCGTCATCTCCCGCCGAAACAGGCGTGGCCTAGGTCTATAAATACGAGCATAGCTGTCTAACACACCGATTTTCGTCACGAAAGCGACGCAGCGTGGGCACGCACGGCATGAGACGCAGTACTCGTTCCCTCTCCTAGAGAGAACCGAGGTTACGTTAGTAACCGAGTACGTTCTCTTACGTAGAGTTCTCTCGTACTGCGTCGAAAGAACGCTACGGGAACCCCATGTAAAACGCCGTGCGTGCTCTTGGACCGACACAGACACCTAAGGGCGCGCGCGCCCTGGCATACAAGTGCCTACCCCAAGAAGTATAGGGAGAGCGGCTAAAAATAGCATCATCCCTTTATAGTAGTGCCTCTAAGGGCATAATAACATATATATGAAATATTATATATATATATGAGGGGTAATAGCATGCTCATGGGACACCATGTCAGTGAGTTATGCTTAAACATTGAAGTGACCTGGGCTGCAACGCAGGGCAGGAACACTAAAAACATAGTCTTCTAGACCGAGAGCAGTTTAGCCTGCAGCGCAGGAACCTCTAGGTTATAGAACCGTATAAATGTAGACGGGGAGGCCCAGCCTGCCGTCATACAGATATCTTGTAACGAGATTCCGCTATACCAAGCCCATGAAGAGGCCATGCCTCTCGTAGAATGTGCTCTGATGCCCAGGGGGCATTCCAAACCTCTAGATGCGTAGGCTAGCGCAATGGCATCCACTACCCATCGAGATAGACTCTGTTTCGTCGCGGCTCGCCCTTTAGAGCGTCCACTGAACGAAACAAAGAGCTGCTCCGTCTGTCGAAAAACAGCGGAGCGGGACACATAAGCTCTTAATGCCCTGACCGGGCAAAGGGAGCTATTTCCGTCCTCCGAGGCCGGCAGGGCCGACAGGGAGATGACCTGAGCCCTGAACGGCGTGTTGAGGGACTTAGGTACGTACCCATGCTTCGGTTTCAACACGACTACAGAGTCGTTTGGCCCGAACTCCATACAAGAAGCTCTAACTGAGAGCGCTTGCAAATCCCCCACACGCTTCACTGAAGCGAGAGCCAAAAGAAACACGGTCTTGAAAGACAGGTGTTTTATGTCAACTGAGTGAATAGGCTCGAAAGGGGCCCCTTTCATAGCGTTCAACACTGTAGAAAGGTCCCAAACGGGGACTGAAGGAGGCCTTGGAGGGTTTAACCTCCTGGCTCCTCTAAGGAAAACGGACCACCAGGTCGTTTCTGCCCAGTGAATGGCCAAGCGTTGGATTAACGAACGCTGATATGGCAGCCACATAGACTTTGAGCGTGGATGGGGTTCTTCCCTTATCCAACAGTTCTTGGAGGAAGGAGAGAATCTCCGTTTCCCCGCACTGAAGCGGTGACAGACCTTGGTCTGAACACCAGCCAGAGAACATCGACCATTTGGAAGCGTAGAGCCGTCTAGTAGACGGAGCTCTAGCCTGTTCGATCGTGTCTAACACTCCCTTTGGGAGGTTAGCGGGTACCCGTTTATGGCCCATACGTGTAGGGACCAGAGCTCCGGGCGAGGATGCAAAATCGAGCCCTTGGCCTGCGAGAGGAGGTCTCTCCTCACTGGAACCGGCCACGGGGCAGTACTCTTCAGTCGCATCAAAACTGGGAACCAGGGTTGATTCGTCCAGTATGGAGCGACTAGTAGCACCGAGCATCCGCTTTCCTTGATCCGCTCCAGCACTTGAGGCAGGAGTGAGACAGGAGGAAAAGCATAGAGCGGACGGCGGGGCCAGACACTGGCCAGCGCGTTCGTGCTCTTCGAAAAGAATTCTGGGCAGTGCGCGTTTTCCTGGTTTGCAAACAGGTCTATTTCCGCTCTGCCGAACGTTTCCCACAGCAGACGCACTGTCTGCGTGTGTAGGGACCACTCTCCTGTAGGAACGTTGTTCCGTGAGAGTCTGTCTGGGCCTACATTCAAGTGGCCTGGCACATGCGTTGCTCTCAGCGAGCGCAGGTTGTGCTGGGCCCATACCAGTATGCGTTCCGCTAACCTGAATAGGTTTCGGGATCTCACGCCACCCTGGCGGTTTATGTAGGCTACTACCGACGTGTTGTCCGAACGGACCAGGACGTGGTGTCCTTTTATCCGGGGACAAAAACGCCTCAGCGCAAAGTCCACCGCCATCATTTCCAGGCAGTTTATGTGCGGTAGTTTGGCTCGTTCTGCCCACTGGCCAAAGAACGGTCTGCCGTCGAGCAGTGCTCCCCAGCCTGAGGTGGACGCGTCCGTGGACACCACCTTCAGGCTCGAGGAAGTCCCCAGGCTTACACCTGACCGGTACCAGTCTGACGCTCTCCATGGTGTCAGGGCTGAAAAGCATTCCTGAGTGACCTTGAGGCGATAGCGACCGTGCAACCATGCTCGGCGCGGAACGCGCGCTTTCAACCAGAACTGCAGTGGACGCATGCGCAGCAGGCCCAACTGCAGAGCTGCCGAGGCTGAAGCCATGAGGCCCAGCATTTTTTTTTTTTTTTTTTTTGAAACCTCTTGAGCGGCATTACATGACCGCTGCGGAAGGATTTCGCCATCAGCAGGGTGTTTTGCCTGCGCTGTGATGACAGCCGCGCTGTCATAGACAGCGAGTTCAGTTCCAGTCCCAAAAAGGAGATCCCTTGACTGGGAAACAGTGAACTTTTCTCCCAATTGACTCTCAGACCTAAGTGCTCGAGGTGATCGAGTATTAGGGTCTTGTGGCGCATGAGTTCTGAAGGCGATTGAGCTAGAATCAGCCAATCGTCCAAATAATTCAGAATTCGGATGCCTTGGAGTCTCAGGGGTGCCAGCGCCGCGTCCATGCACACTGTAAATGTACGAGGTGCTAGGGACAGGCCGAATGGCAGGACTGCGTACTGATATGCCCGGCCCTCGAAGGCGAATCTCAAAAATCGCCTGTGACGTGACGCAATTTGTATGTGAAAATACGCGTCTTTCAGATCTATTGCCATAAACCAGTCTCCTCGGCGAATCTGCGCGAGGATTTTTCTGGTCGTGAGCATTCTGAACTTTCGCTTTGTTAGCGCTTTGTTCAGATGCCTCAGATCTAAAATGGGTCTGAGACCCCCGTCTTTTTTCGGTACCAGGAAATATCTGCTGTACAGACCCCCTTCGCTCTGAGCTTGAGATAAAGGCTCTATGGCCCCTGTGCTCAATAGCTTCGCTATTTCGGCTCGAAGTAGATGTGCTACTTCTGTCTTTACCGTGGTTTCGACTCTCGCCGTGTAACGGGGAGGGCGTCGATAAAACTGTAGCGAATAGCCTCTTTTTATAGTCTCTAGCACCCATTCTGAGACCCCGGGAAGTCTTTCCCATGCATCTGCACGCGTGACTAGGGGTTGAATGTAATCTGGGCCCTGGTCGCGAAATGGCGGCGACACGAGAGCAACCGTGTGCTGTAACATGGACGCCGTGGCGTCTGAGGCGGGGGGCATGTTTAACACAGTATGCATCCCGCGCGCGCTCTGTTCTCTGAGTCGAGAGAGAGTGCGCGGGACGAGTCCCGTAGGGCTCGTTATATTCGTGAATAAATGTGGGCGCGGGGTGGCGGGCACACTTAACACCGGGAATACTGTGTTTGTGAGCTGACTGATCGTTCGTTGGTTTCGTTTTTACAGAAACCGCGGAGCGTGCAGTGTGTAGTGGTTGTGGGCACTGGACAGTGGGCACGCTCACTACATGTAAAGCACAATCGGCATGAGCCGATTTTATGTGTGCAGACCCTGTGTTGTACGGGGCTGTGCTTGCACGGGTTGAAAAACCGGGCTCTGGTCGCGAAATGGCGGCGACACGAGAGCAGTTGTGTGTTGTAATATGGGCGCCATTGCAGCGTGATGCGGGGGCGCGCTTAATCGAGCGGGCAGCCCGCGCGCGCGCTCAGCTCTCTCAGCTGAGAGAGAGAGAGCGCGCGGTGCGAGCCCCGTACGGCTCGGCATGTTAGAGAATAAATGTGGGTGCGTGAACGCGGGTACATTTATAGCACTGGGAGTACTGTCTATTAGAACTGACTGACCGTGCATCGGTTTCGCATAGAAACCATGTGACATGTAGCTTGTAGTGATTGTGGGCACTTGAAAGCGGGCACGCTCACTACATATAATGCACAATCGACAGAGTCGATTTTATGTGTGCAAGCCCTGTATTGTGTGGGGCTGTGCTTGTGTGTACGAATGGGCACTGGGTCGTGGGCATACAGTTACACACATTACATCATCGGCCGTGGCCGGGACACCGTGTAGCACAGAGAGTACTGTCTATCAGAACCGACTGACCGTGCATTCGTTTCGTTTTTACAGAAACCACGGGACATGCAGTGTTTAGTGATTGTGGGCACTGAAAAGCGGGCACGTTCACTAACTTACGTATAATGCACAATCGACATTGAGTAGATTTTATGTGTGCAAGCCCTGTATTGTGTAGGGCTGTGCTTGTGTGTACGAATGGGCACTGGGTCGTGGGCATTACGGATACACACATCACACCATCGGCTGTGGCCGGGACACCAGAAAATACATTTCAGATTTACCTGGGGCGTCGTGAAAACGGCGTTTGTGTGCAGGCAAACGGGCATTGATGCCGATTTGGTGACTGCAGAATACACTGACACGGTCGCGTATGTTGGGACTGTGCGAGCGAGACATTTTAGTGAAATCCGGCCGCGGCGGGATTTTAACACTGTAGCTTTCCTCGAAGCAGAAAGTGCGCATCCTGGCTGAAAACGGGGTTTTCCGGGACTCCGCGATTTCTTCGTGAATTCAGGAAGAAAAGGGCGCGGGTCGTGAGGACGGTAACGTACGTTCCTCTGCAGAAAAACAGCCATCCAGCCGGTAAGCGCATCGATGCTGGTCTTTCTCCGTCCACGCTCACGAGCGGCGGGGGAGGGGAGATCCTCGGAGCTCGCCCATACCTCGCTACCCCGAAGCGAGGAGAGAACAGCCGTCGTCCTCCACAGACGCGGCTTCACCTTCCTCGTCCATGACGGACGCGGCGGCACACAGCGGCCCTTGTCCGTCGGTCAGAGAGTCCAGCGAAGCGGGCGGAGAAGCTGGCGGCAGCAGCGGCGAGCACCTCGTGGTGGAGGGAGGTTCCGGGCTCCGCTAAGCACGGCGCTTTTCGCGGCGCGGCACTACAGCGGGCGGAAAGATGCAGCTTCAGTAAATGAACGCCCAGCGAGTCCGCAGAGTCACCGTAGGCATCAAATCACAGTGATGGCAGCCGCCATCGACGAGAGCTGAAGCTGCGTGATCCTCACAGGCAGGAAACACCATCACGTGGTCCCCGACGCTGAGTGGGGCTCTACACGAGCCACAGGAGGTGCGAGACATCTTGAAAAAGACGCTCGGCTCTTTTAGTGGTGAAAAACTGTGTGACGCGACGACGAACACACACACAAAACACACACACATAATGTAAAGGATATTCCACGCCGGAGAAGCGCAGCAGGGAAACGGCGGCTGAAGGCGGCGGCTTCAGAGAAAAGGCTCGTCCTGCTGAAGTGCTGTTCCAAACGGCTGTGGCGGCTCGAATCCAATCCAACGATGCGTGCAGCTTCGTAAATTAAGAAAAATCGGTGTGTTAGACAGCTATGCTCGTATTTATAGACCTAGGCCACGCCTGTTTCGGCGGGAGATGACGCAAAATGGGCGCGAAGCGTCCTCATTGGTCAGCGTCTCTGGCCTCGCATAGGCTGTGCTTTTCTAGCGGAGCAGCCAATGGGTGAGCTATATTGCTCCGCCTAGGGTTGTATGCTATAGAAAAGCGTTTTACATGTTTACAAAATTAAGGATTAATTTTTAGGCTTCAATCTCGACAAAGAAATACTTTCCCGTAGCGTTCTTTCGACGCAGTACGAGAGAACTCTACGTAAGAGAACCCCCTTCTACACCATAGAATTTTGATGTCAAATATATATTTTTTTGGTGAAACTTTTGAAGTTGTCAGGGAACTGCTGCTATGCTAAGGTGTTTTGAGTGGGTTTTAGCATCTTGCTTTGCAGCTGCAAGGTGTTCACAGTAGTTTTTGTGTTGCAGTTTTGAGTGACTTTTAAGTAACAAATTGCTACAGTATATGTTTGCTAAGGTTTTCCGAAGATTTTTTCGCATGCTACTAATTTATATGATTGCTAATGTGTTCTAAGTTTTTTTTTTTTTTTACGTGTTGCTATGTAGGCTGAATGTGGCTATGCAGTTGCTAATATGCTAGTTGTTTTGATCATCACGCTACTGTATATGACTGTTGAAATCTTATGAGTTGTTTTTAGCGTGTTGTTGTGCAGTTGCAAAGGTGTTTTTAGTGGGTTTTACATAGAGTTCAACAGTCAGGTTCTGGAAGTAAAAACTCTCCATAGGGAAATAGATTTTTTATGATAACTTAGAAACCTTTTTAGACAGCCCTATACTGTGAGCAGCTACGATGTTGTTAATTGATGGCATTTGCTTCTGTTGAAGCCCCATTATTTCAACTTTTTAATCTTGTTTAACAGTGGAATTTGTGGTAAAAAAAAATACTATACCCATGATCACCCATGGCGCTACCACCCATTTTAGGTCCGGGCCCACGGGCGTTGCTAGACCCGTATAAATCTGCTGTGCACCAGTAAATCTAAAGTTTGAGTTTAACTATTTATTTTATTTGTCAATGTATTTAATTGAAATATATTATAGGGTAATAGAAATGATCTATTTGCAACGCAGTAATAAAACAATCAGCGCTTGTAAAAGCAACGCAGTTTAACCGAAAGCGTGTCTGTGTTTCCTAGCAACTGCAGCGCGCACACATCTGAGCACACCGAAGTCTGTTGGTACGCTATTGAGGTAGGCTATGAAAACATGACGAAACAAAAGTTTGTAAATAAAACTAATAATCTTATTTTGATTCATTATTGGCTTTTGTATATGGACATCAGCGATTTAGAAATCTACTGGGTCGCTGTCCTCAGTGCCGCAGAAAAGCGCTGAAACGGAGATTTTTTTTTTTTGGCTTATTTTAACTGGCCCATCCAGTTTTCTGGAGGCCCACCTACAATCAAAAGCCTGGCGCCGCTAGTGCCCATGATGCGGTGCAGAAAATTCCACCAATCAGAGAGTCACTACAATCTTGTTAGCTCCGCCCACTCCCATGAATCACTGGGAATGACGTAATAGAGTATACATTTTCGAGAAAACATTGTTTCTATAGATATTATCAACATTTTTAAATTAGTGGTTTTATATTTATCCATTGTTTTTTGTTTTTACCTTGATTATTCTGTTTGCAATGCTTCATGGGATTGTAGTTCTTTCTCTCACTAAAGTACTCAGTCTTGTACCTTGTATTTTTGTCTTATACTTTTTTGCTTCAAACCAAAGTTTGTAATGTTATGAGTTACCTCGTAGCTGCTGGTTGGCTTGGTTCATGGCTTATAACACTTTCACGAAAACTTTTTAGAAATCCCGGAGAAATGAATGAGAAAAATACTTTCGCTAAAAAAGTGGGCGGGCGCTGTTGCACTCTATAGTTTTTTGCATGCTGCCACTCTAAATGATTGCAAAGGTGTTCTGAGGAATTCTGAGTTGTTTTAAGCATGTAAGCATGTGGCTGCCAGGTAATTTCGGGGTATTTTATCTATGCAGTTTCTAAAGCCCCTTTCACACAGAGATTCCGGAAAATACGCGGATAATGTGACCCGGGATTTGTCGCGGGATCGTTTGATTTTGGTTCATTCACACTGCCAGTGATTTTCCGGGATCTGTGTTCACACACATCCCGGTAAGATCCCGTAAAGACACGTGACGTCAGGATGAGACATGTAACGTATGCGTCAAACATGTACACTAACGCATCGCGTACCGTTCCACAAAGCTGGCGAGCGATCTCAGCTTCAGCGCGGATAGTGAGGAGCTCCCTGGTCTCTGCTTCGTTCCAGTTTGCAGACATTTTTTCATTCTTTCTTTGTTGATGACGAACACAAATTTTCATCACTATGACACACCCCTTACGGCATTGATCCTGGCTTTTGTTCACACAGGGCGCGCTCCGGGACTGACCCCGGCAATGTTACTAGGTCCTCAACTTGGGATCAATCCCGGCATCAATCCCGGGACGTGTTTGCGTTCACACAGAAGGCACTCTGGCAATTTCCCGGGATCAACGCATTGATCAACGCATTGTTCGGCTTATGGTGGTTGGGCCTTGAAAATGGTTGTTAACATAATGCTAGGTGCTCTACATGATTGATTACATGTCCTGGCCCAAAGTCTCTTTTCTGGCCCATCCTGAGATGGCCTACTGCTTTCTCTGTAGTAGCTTATATTTTATTCTGTTTTTAAAGGTTTTAAAGGACTCAATTCAAAGAAATTGATGTCAACCCACCCTGATGAATGAATAAAACCTCTCCATTATTAATCTGAGCCTGGGTGAAACTGTCCACACTGTCATCTGGAGACACTTTAAAGGCAACAATCCCATTGCTTGGCTTTTCGATGGAATACACCAACTCCTCTGGAGGGGTGTCCAGATCAGCGCTGCTCAGAATATTGGCTGTGATTTCAGACTCCTCACCGACTAGGAGCTGAAAGGAGAGAGCACACACACGGACAAAGAGAGATAAACAAACCAATAAACAAGATGGAACAACTAAACTGTTGTTTTCAGAGGTGTCTAACTGTCTGGAGTTGTTGGGATGTGAAAGAGGCAGTTATGTCTCCTCTGATGCTTCTCTAATGGATGTGTAATGGACAAGTTGCGGAAAGACATTCTTAAACGATCAAATTCAGCTGGGAGAGTGCAGGGCTGCCACACATTTATCTGTTCCTGAACGCTTTCACTGTCTCCATCTACCGCTCTCCTGGGAGACCGAGTGTAGAAGAGGAAGAAAATAACTGGAATTGAGTACATGGCGTAGTGGTGCCCTGGAACAGAAAGGTCCACAAGCTCATTATCATTTAGTAATCTAGTTTTAACCTAATGTGACCTTCAAGATTTAAGTGCATGTAAAATCATCTCCTTTCCTCTTCCGAGTGCTATTTAATGGAGGATAATGCAGTGTCATTACCAGGGTAAATATTAGTCATACCAGATAACTCTCTGTACTGCCCTCTGGTGACCATTCAAACACCTTTACATCATTTTCTGTGTAGTATGTGCATGGGCTTCCACTAGATGGTAGCAGTAGACTAGAGTACAGTGCAACTGAAACAAAAATCTCCCAAATTGGGCTGGAAATTGCTGTTTCTTCATACTCAATATTTAATAGATGTAACATGGATCAGAAGCTGCACGGCAAATCAAATCCTAGCATGCTGTGCTGAGGCCTGCTTTGAAACTGCAATCTCTCTCTGATTGGACTGGTGTGTCTGATATATTACTGTGTGTGTGTGTGTGTGTGTGTGTGAATCTCACTAAAGTTTCATATTTCATACCAAAAACCAAAAAGACATTTAAAATGAAGCCCTTTTAGGACAAGGATTTTTGGCACTTTATTATTGCAATAAAATGCATATGTAAAAAAAGCTTATTCTCATTGTTGTAATGTGAAATAATAATATTTTAGGGTACTTAAAAAGTAGTAGATACCATAATATTTGTTGTACTGAATTTTAAATGACCTACTTACGTTTTTTTTCCCCACACTACGGTGATGAAAATTTGATTTTTTTCATTACACTGAGAATGAATATTATTTGTATAAGGTGACGTAGTTACATGTAACTACACTTACTATCGTAATAACTGTAAATGATATATAAATGTAAATGATACTGTCAATATAAATATATATATTTCGTGCACACAGAATTAAAATATATTTTTAATAGAATTTATGTATTTATCTATTATTTATTTATATAATCATATTTATATTAGTGCTGTCAAATCGATTAATCACATGGATTAATCTGGATTAATCGCAACTAACATAAAAAGTTTGTAAATATATATATATATATTTACACACATTTACTAACTTTTATGTTAGATGCGATTAATCCAGATTAATCGATTTGACTATAAATAGATATAATACTATATCTAGCCTATTATATATTTTATTTTATTTCTTTTGATTTTGGTGATGATCCAATGATCCAAATGATCCAATCATTTTTCAGTGAGATCACCCAAGTATGAGTGTGTGCACTGTGCTAGTAAATTGTGTTTACAATTTTGGGGTCTGAATGTAGATCTTCTCTGTTATTATCATTAGTAGGCTAACCATTGAAAATTGAGGTGTCCTGGATGAAAGCATGTCTGACTGAGAGAAAGCGCATGCGAGAGAAAGGAACTACCCGCATGTGGAAAAACACACATATCATTATTTTACATTTTGCGGGAGTCAAGCGGCATCTCTGATTGGTCGTTTTCCCTCCAGCCCAGAAGAAGCTGAATTCTTGCCACTGTCATGGTTTTCCAAAAATATGAGTTTCCAGGGCGACCAGAAACCACAGACAGCATCGAGCAAGCACTGAATGACACTCTGTGTTCCAGTGGCGGGAGTCGCTCTGAATTTTCCGACTACGTCTCTGTTCTTCTAGAAGCTTCATTAATGTTTAAAACTGGGAAAATGGACTGACGGGCAGCTCGTGTACCTCCAGTCCAGTGTTGCGTTGGATGCGAGGCGGTTCGTCGTTCACAGGGAGGACGGTGACGCCGACCGTCAGGGACGCACTCCGGCGGGTGATGTCAAAAGCGGACGCCGAGAGAGTGAAACTATCTTCTGTGGTCTCACTGCTGTCATGGTAATAGTACACCTGTCCCTGTTGTACCTGAGGATACACACGACATATACACCAGATATCAGAAATACAATCCCTCACACCTAATCCTTTTGCATTTCAGTTTTTACAGTGGCTTTATTTGGCCATTTTCCAAGTGAAGGGACAGTAATGTCTTTTAAAAATTCTGTGGATGTAGTTTCCCTCCTAAAAGATCAAATAAACTTAAAGGGACAGCTCACCCAAAATTAAAAATTCTCATTTACTCACCTTCATGCCATGCATGATTTGACTTTCTTTCTTCAGATAGGCTAGTCCATAATATAATGCAAGTGAATGTGAGCAAGTGAATGCATTTAACGCTTGAATAACCACACACAACGATCATGACTGTAATCCATACGAGTCCAGTGGATGAATCAATGTCTTCTCAAGCCAAACGAAAGGTGCGGGTAGGAAAAATACTAATATTTTAATATTTTAACTATAAACCATCGCTTCTGGCCAACTAACGAGCATTGTCTGTTAGCAGATATGAATCAGACAGGCTACTTATGAGAGTTAGTTGACATGTAGTTGCAAAGTTACTCATAGTAAGTGGAATGTCTAAAGTGGACCATCGAAATAAAGTGTTATTTATTTTTCTTGCACACACCAATCGTTTCCTTCAGAAGACATTGATTCATCCACTAGGGTTGCATGATCGTTGTGTGTGTGGGTTTTCAAGTGTCAACCGAGCGGCAGCCTTTCACTTGCATTATATAGACTCACAGAGATGGGAAATGAGAAATGAAATGAGAATCTTCATTTGTGTTTATTAGAAGAGAGAAAATCAAGTGGCGTGGCATGAGGGTGAGTAAATGATGAGAGTAGGCCTATATTTATTTTGGGTGGACTATCCCTTTAAATAAACAAAAATCTACCATGGCAACTGTAGTTCCTGTTTTCAGGATTGTTTCGTGTTGCTAATCAAAATCTTTGTTTGTTTTCCTGTATTATTATTTTTTTAAATCCATTTTTATTTATAGTATAGAAATGATGGAGGATGAGAAAAAATGCATTCGAATCACATTAACCATGACTAAATGTCACAAGTATGTTCGAGCATGTGCTCCAAACACTAATCCCCATCTCCCAACTTTTTAATGTATAAAATTAACATGGTTGTGGATAATGAAGCTGTTCTTCCATGCAGACAGCAAACAAGCCGTTTCTCAGTTGGTTTCATCACATAATTAAATGTACATCAGTCACACTAATACTGGATTTAACGTGGGTGGTCACTTTTTAAACAAAGCGCAGATTTTGTCAAACAAACAATGCAAAACTGCAGGAAGCCCCACAGCTGCGAGTGTGTCCTGTGGAACTGAAGTGTGTTAGTGCGTCCGGCGCAGGAGGTCAGACGTCTGCCGTTTGTTTGTCATATGCTGTACAGATTTTAACCCACTCCAGATGATCAGAACCTAAATGCATGTATTCTGCACTACTAACCTTAACAATTACACTTCCATGACCCGACCTCAAGTGATCTTTAGAAAACATACAAATAGAGTTGCAATGTCATATTTTCATCAGTACGAGCAGCACCTCAACTCAAAGTGTCCGGATTTTTAGCCAAGAAAAGCTGTGCTTCACCTCATTCTGCCATAGTTTAGTCTGCATAGTCTCATGTTTGTCAGGAAATCCATAACTTATGGCGACTGTTTACGGAAGTTGTCATTTGTAAAAGAGGTGAAATTTGTTTATGTAATGATCTTGCCATTTTTATTTAGAGGAGGCATTAAAAGGAGACAGAAGACCGGGAACCATGGGGAGAAAACCACAAGCTGGATTGAAATTGTATGAGCAATAAAATGTACAAATATAATTCTTAAAATATAATGTTAACTAACCTTATTGTAAAGTGTTACCATATATTTTAATGGTGTCAAACTAAATTTGATAATTAATCGCACAATTAATTTTTACTATATTTTATATTGTAATAATTTCACACTAAATCTCCAAATTCATGTATCACAAAATCAACACGTTAATTTTGACAGCCCCAAAGCACACACACGCACGCACGCAGGCACGCACACACACACAGTCTTAATATCGTATGCAAACAATTTTGGTTCCCATTGACTTCCATTGTATGAAAAATGCAAAAATACAATGAAAGTCCATGGGAACCAAATCTTTTAGTTTACCAAAATTCTTAAAAATATCTTCTTTTATGTTCCACAGAAGAAAGAAAGTCGTAAAGGTTTGAAGCGACATGAGGGTGAGTAAATTACATACTTTTTATTTATAGGACTATCCCTTTAATATTATTAATATTAATATCAGTTTGATTTTAGGTACATTTGATGTACGATTTGATTTTACTAAACAATTTTGCCACTTGTTTTAAGTTGTAAACAAGTAAACAGACTAATTAACTTCGTCACAAGCTCTGAGAAAACAGAAGCTTTTGTAGAGAAAACCAGAGCTTCATTTCTGCCGCTGTTTAGTCAGTAAATCGTTGTGTTTGCCAGGAAATCAATACTGTTAGCGACTGTTTACAGAAGATGTCAATTTTCTAACACTGGTGAAATGTTTCCGGTAACATCTTAGTGGCTGAGAATCTTTGTTTATTTTATGTTTGACCTTTTGCCGTTTGATTAATATTATAGTAGAGAAAGGACAGGAAATGAGAGGGAAAAGTGGGAGCAAAAGAAACGGGAAACGTCACGGCTCTCCTGTATGAATACCAGAGCCCATTGTTTCTGAGTGCGTGTGCTAATGCTAATCATAATGTTGACGTCAAAGGTCTTAAATCGGATTAAACTCTTAAATTCATCCGTCACTCGGCAGAATCAAGTCAAATTGGTCACAGATGTCAACATCGACAAGTTTTATGTCATAACATAGTTGAAATAATCCTTGATAATGCTAATGCTAATGCTAATAAGAATAATGTAAATATTAATCGTTTTAAAGGGATAGTACACAAAATAATGACAATTCTGTCATAATTTATTCACCTTTGTGTTGTTTCAAACCTGTATGAATTTCTTTCTTCTGTGGATCTTAAAAGAAGATATGCTGGTTTTCAAACACTTTCGGTTCCCGTTGACTTCCATTGTATGAACAAAAATACATGGAAATCAATGGGAACTGAAACTGGCTGGTTAAATATCTTATTTTATGCTCCATAGAAGAAATAAACTCATACAGGTTTGGAGCGATATAAGGGTTGGCAAATGATGACAGAACATTCATTTTTGGGTGAACTATTCCTTTTGATTTTAAGTAGGCTATGCATTTGATTTTGCCAATTGCAACTTGTTGTCCAATGCAAAAATCAAAGTATTCAAGGAAAAGGCCAAAGCTCTGAATGGAGCAAAGAAAAGCTGTTGAAATTTTTGCTGTTTAGTTTGTAAATGGCCAGTATTTCTGAAGAAACTGATAACCGTTGTTGACTATCTACATAAGAATGTATGTAGCAGAGGAGAAATGTATTCCAGATTGTTTCATCGTGAGATGCTAATATTCTTCCTCTCTCTTTCTTTTTGAAGCCTTGAGCTGTTTTGAGATGTTTTCATCTCGGTGCGTTGTGAATGTTTTCTACTACGCTGCACCGTAAGCTATCATTACAATCTGTCCCCTGGTGTGGCAGCGGTGACCGCCGGTACACAAACCAACCGCTGACTCCACAACACAGAATAAAGAAACTCCACATTCGGCCGGTAATGAGCATGACGCATGCGTCTTTAATTTAGGAACAATTCCGCTTTGGTTCCATTCCTGCCCAGTAGTTTCGCTCCATATGGTACGTATTAGTTGTGTTACAGAAAGCATTGCATAACCGAAGAAAGGAAACGTAGAGCACAGGACTGCAACAGCCAGAGCGGTTAAGACATTGTGTATTAAGATGTAGAGTGAAACGGCTGCACACAATCAAGTTATTCTGACAGCTGGACTAAAGCCACCACAAGACATTGATTCTGAACTTCAAATTCAATCTGTCCTCCATCTGATATCTCTCTCTCTCTCTCTCTCTCTCTCTCTCTCTCTCTCTCTCTCTCTCTCTTATCCTGTCCTTCTCTCTCTGATCTGAGAGCTATGTTCATTGCAGAAGATCTGTCAATCGAACACCACTCATGTCCTGCCGCGTCTCAATCGCTGAAAGAAATATTCAGTCATTTTCAACTTCAGACCTTCAAAATGTCAACGCTGCTGTTTTCAATAACAATAAAAGCATATGTGACTTGCTTTGTCATTTTGAGTCGCTTAGTTTTTGACAGAAAAAGTCAAATCGTACATTTATACTCCAAACCATTGTTTAGATTTAATTATTTAAATATTGTCTGTCATAAAACCTTTTTTTTTTTTTTTTTTTTTTTTTTTTAAACAGCCTCTAAAAATTCCAGGCAATAAAAAAATGACTTGACAGAATTATCATGTTTACATTAAATAATTATCATTAATAATCAGTTGAATATTATACATATTCTGCATAATATTATTTAAAGTAAATGCATAGGCCTATATTCAAATTATTTTTCCAGTATAAATATCCAAACATTCTTAAACCAAGATACACTTACTTACACAAAATTACTTAAAAAAATGTATCAAAATTAGTGAATATATATACAGAATATTAAAATCTGCCAAAAAACCCCCCGACTTAATTCAAAGGCAAAGCATATTTTTCTTACCTCATTGGCTCATATTTGTCCTTCTTATCACTCAATTTTGATAATATTTTCAGAAAACAAGATATTTATGTAATTTTGCCTTTTAAGTACATCATGATGTAAGAATGTTTAGATATTTTACTGAAAAGCAAGACAAAAATACTGCATACAAGCAGGTTGGTGCTTATGACGAATCATTTCAACGAATCCAGTGATGTTCCTGCTATAACCTGCAGTGAAGATGCTAATCTCTCACACACTACGTAAAAATTATTTCAACAATATCCAGATAAAACTGCCACAATGGTGTCACAGAATGTGCTTGAAATTGAAAATGATCCAGTAAGTTCATCTGTTCTGGCTGAATTGCTTCTGAGTTAACCTGATCTCTGTTCTCAATGTAGCGTGCCTGGCGGCGCGGTGTAAATGCTTTATTTGCGGGATATATGGGCTAGTTTATTCTGGCCGGCGGCAGCAGGGAAGCGCAAGTCAGAGTTTCCATCAACTTGGAATGGCAGTCAAAAGAGCAATGTCTAACCGCTCTCTCAAACAACAGCGCACTCATTCTACCGCCAGTCTTTCCCTGCTCAGTCTTTCCACTAGAAGACCTCTGGGCCACTCCGCTAGATATCATAACGCACGGTAGTTTAGGGGGCCCACTGGAAACAAAAAGGGCTTAGACGAGGCTTAAAAGAGAGCGGGAGAAAGAGAAATAGTTTCTTTGAGCCTCTAAAACACAGCGAGCATCTGACAGGCATGATCAAGGTCCGCCACAATAGCTGTTATTCTGTGAACGGCTTGTAATTAAGATGCAGAATTGCTATTTTACGCATGACTGTTCCTCAACGATATGGCAAAATGCTACACGGGGATCCTGGTAGTCTCCGAGAAACCATTACACAAGGCTGTTCGCCCTTTTAATTAAAGCCAATGACAGCTCCTCTGGTTCCAGTGCTGCTCTTTTATCGTGAGAAGAATTAACTCTCATTGCAGGCACAAAGTCCAAACAAACAAAACAAATAAGCCTGTAATTATAGCGTCATTAGTTGTTCCCATTGTTTCCTCTACAAACAAGAAGAGGTGAAAATGCTGTCATCTGCTCACCCTCATGTCGTGACTTTCATTCTCCTGTGAAACTCACAGCCATTTCCAAGCTGCTCGAGCAAACAATGAAAGCATATTGTGACCAGGGGCTGTCAAGGTCCACAGAAGCTCCATAAAAGGGCTCTTTACAACTCTCACTCAACATTTCAAGTCGTCTGGAGTCACATGATATAGCTTTATGTGAGGAAATTTCAGTAATTTATTGATGCTCTCCACTGCAGATATTATGCGCATTTTCTATCTTGTCGCATCAGAATAGTCGAGTATAGTATTATGAGTCATGTGGTTTGCAGTTATGGAGATTTTATGTCCTTTTTGGATATTCAGATCGCCTGGTCACAATATGCTTTCGTTGTATGGTAAGCATTATGCAAAACATGTCATTTTGTGTTCCATGGAAGAAAGTCAGTCAGAATGAGTAAATTATGACTAAATTTTTTTGTTTGTGTTGAAGTACTAAAACTGAAATAAAAATAAATGAAAGCTATATAGCAGGGCTTTTTAAACCGGGGCCACAAGGGATTGTTAGGGGGTCCGTGGAAAAGTTTAGGGAAAAGCAGTGTAAAAAAAATAATAATGCAAAAAAATAAAAGAATATATATATATATATATATAATCTAACTAGCTAAAAAAATAATTACAATACATTTTTTTAAATAAACAAATAAATAAAATGTAATAAATTTTATTTACAAATAAATTGATGTATTAGATTCAAATAAACAGATTAAAATAAAGAAATAAAACATTATTAAAATAAACAAGTAAAAACAGTAAAATAAAAAAATATATAAATAAAAACAATTGATTAAAATAAATAAAGAAATGATTAAAATAAACAAAACTTCATTTAAATGAATACAAATAAGAAAAGCAGTGCAAAAATGTAAAAACATTAAATACAAAGATTAAACTTAGTAAATAAAATATATAAATTGATTAAAATAAATGCAATTTGATTTAAATAAATAATAAATTAATACATTTTGTTAAAATGTATTATTTACAAGAATAAATGAATGAATAATAAATATAGCCTAATAAAAATTTTTTTAAAAAGAATTTTATGCATGAAAATATATAGCTGTCTTGTGTCTTTAAAATGTTAGGATAGGGGTCCCAAGCATACGAATGATCATATTTTGGGAGTTTGTGACCATCTAAAAGATTGAAAATCCATATAGAAATATAATGAAATATTAATAAATACTATAATTGTATAAGTAACATTTGTGTGTTGGCACTCACGTCCTCCCAGGCGAAGGTGTCAAGTCCGTCTTCTTCATCCAGATACTTGATTTCTCCATGCTGAGGTGCTTCCTCCATAAAAAACTCGATGTTAACGGACCTGTAGTAGGGGTGTGTGATATTCAGAATGTCTTGGGTCAGCGCCACGGATCCACCCTCCCTCACGGTGAGGTTGACCACCTGGACGGGTATGATACGTGGAACAATGTCCACCTGCACCTCTAGATCATCTATGGTGGTGAAGCCATTACTGACGTCGGCTGTGAAGTGGTCCCGGCCCTGCAGGGAGGCGGAGACGTAAAGGATTATGCCCAGGTTTATTTCCTCCTGCGTGAAGGACTGAATATAGTCAAGCACGGGTGACGCCGTGCTGTCCGAGTCATTGTTGAATTTGACCACATGACCCAACCGTGGAAAGTCTTTGATGGAGTACACCATCTCTTTGGGCAGGATATCTGTCTGCTCCACCTAAGAAGATAAAAAGAAGACCTTCAAACGAGTGCAGAACTGCTTTCTAATGCTGCATATCCCTACAGACAGTCAGGTACCGGGTATCTTTTAATAATAATGATCGGGACATGCATAATATTTCATTCACAACATATTGAACACTCCTTCACTAATAAGAAGAGTTGACCTGAAAATTAAAAGCCTCATTTACTCATCGTCATGTCATTCAAAATCCAAACTGTAGAAGAATTTACATTTGCATACATTTAAATGCGGCACATTAAGATTCATCACACCAGGTTTGATTTCAATAATGTTAGATCATGAAACAAATGACATCTAATATCACTGATGTCAACTGCGACTTAACTTGATGTCCCATATTTGAAAATATGGAAATTATGTTAAACAAGAAAGTTAAATGGAAACAACATGAGGATGATTTTACATTTTTGGCTGAGATATCCCTTTAAGGTCAGCTTAAATCTTAGGGCAATATTAACACTGTTTAAAAATACATGAAATGTTTTGATATATTAAATGGCTCTGAATGGTACATTGGAGAAACCTTGAGCTGATATCATAAATGGGATTTATGCCAAACCCTCAATTTAAGTGATTAAGTGATATTTATGTGATAAATCCCAGAAATACTTAGAGAAAAAGTAGCAGAGATATAAATCAATGTCAGGCACTCGCAAATATCCTAATGAAACTGAGTGGAGACTGTTTCCTCTATGGCAACACTTGGGTAATTACTGAAAGTACACTCACTGGAGCGTCAACAATATAGCATATCTACTGCAGAGGCTCAACAACCTTTTTTCCCCCCCTGTTTCTAAAACACAAATTTTGCAAATAAATGCAAAGCAGCTCCTGGATAGATTTATGAGCCTAGCATTCAGGGATTTTGGGAGAAATGCTTTTGCGGTTCTGGAACCTTCCACAACTGTAATACAACAGCTGTTGAACACAAATTATCATTAAGCACTGTTGGAAGTCTTTGTAAACTGATCTTAATATTTATTCAATATGTGAGGTGTTTGTCATGTATTTTACAAGTGAAATGAATATGTTTCTCTTCTAGTGTATTAATTTAAAAGACATACAGTACATTGGTCTTTAAAATTGGCCAAACATCGAAAGCTCTGGCTTTTTTCCTTTGGATAACAATTTATGACTGGACAAGAAGTAAGTCTATCATGTTCTCATTCTTGAAACACAAGTTAAAACTTTCGTAAAACCATTTTTTTAACAATATTTTTCTTAAATACATTAGGGAGCCTTACCTTCAGATGGGTTTGGTCAATAACAGAATGTTCCCCTTCATACGCAATGATCCCCTTGTTCGACACAATCAGTGGCTCTGATAAGTAACCTTTCTTGAATATCTTAATCCTGAAAGTGCCCTCTGTGGACCAACCCTTAGCTTGCACAGAGAAGGCAAAGGAATCTTTCGAGCTAAGGCTCTGGTCGTTGTGTTCGTAGGAAACCACACCCTTAGTCAGGTCCTCTTGTGTAAATGTGGAAGATTCAATTCCACTGACTATAATCCTACCATCACTGGGAGCAGAAGTCACTTCATAAATGATCTCAGCTGCACTTCTGATGTCCATGTTGGTCTCTGCACTTAACAGACTGGTGTTTAGCGTCTTGGTGCTACCGTGGTCCATGACCACCATAGTATTGTTGCCTAGACGTAAATAAGGGTCACCTGCTTGCACCTGAAGTGCAGCTGTGGTCTTGTGCAAACCATCAGATACTTGAAGTTGGAATCGCTCACGATCTGCCCCATGGTGGACAAACAAAACCTTCCTGTCCCTCAGGTCAGCCTGGGTAAAGCGGTAGAGAGGTTGTGTCACATCTACTGAGGAGACAATGTTTCCTGAAAGAATTCCCGCTCTCGCATAAACTAGTTGGGTGTCATTAAAGTCAGAGTCATCGTCTTTGTACAGAATGTCATCAGTGGTTAATAAACGCTGGCCATTTCTGACAACATTGAAAGGTTTGTGGATTATCCTTTGAGGCACATAGTCATTCCTGGACTGTATTGCAATGTTAAAAACTCCCCTCAGAACCTCATGACCCTCATCTTGCCCACCATTGCCACCTCTTGAATCAAACACCAGAAAGTGAAACTGGTCATGGCTTGTTTCTGTTCCATCATGTTTGTAAATTAGCCTGTTCAAAGCAAGATCCTCATTGCTAAAGACCCGAATTGCACCCTCAAATCTTTGCATACCCGGTGGAGAGCCTCTGATAAGACGACCATGTTTGGGATCTTGTGTTATTCTGAAAACAAAGTCTGTTGAAGTGGAGGTTCGAACCCAGAGATATTCTTTACTTATGATGTTTTCATTTCCTTCCAGCACAACAAATCTCTCGTTGGTTAGGACAGGAGCATTAGAATCAGCCTTGATTTTGATGGGGAAAGTGTATTCGCTGGAGTACTGATCCTTTGCAAATACTTTGAACTGGAACTGATCCTCAAAGTCAGCTTCTCTGCGGACACGAGGGCTGTAACTGATGAAACCATCTAAAATGTCTTGTTGGGTAAAGGTATTGCCCTCAGACAACTCTTTATCAAGCATCATCAAGACTCCCTGGGCTGGGCATTTCAGAATCATGTACTGGACTGTTCTTGAGTCAGTTTGGCCCATCCTCACAAAAGCTTGTAATTGCTCAGGCTTAATGACCTTTTGCTGCCCATTTTCAACTTCCAGAGGAACCATTTTAGCTATTCCTACAATGGCAGGCATGATCTTGATGATAAATGTGTTGTCTGGGAGGATGACCTGTCCAAGCTGTGCATTGAAGTGAATAAACTCGGTCTCTATGCTGTTGTGATCGGCTGTGAGGTTGGGAATGTATTTCAGTCGGTTCTGCTCCAGATCAGACTGATGAAATAGTGTGACTCTTTTTGGTACCCCATTGTCTGAGATCAGCTGTAGTTCTCCAAATTCAAGTGTCTGAGTGATATTATAAACAACATCTCCAGTTTTTGGAGTTGCAGAAATGGCCAGATTTTGTATTCCAATAGGGGCACTGCTATCCTGATTGATCACGAGGCCAGTATTTGTGACCAGAGTAATCTGTGGCTGGGTGATAAGCAACTTAAATGTGGTTGACTGGCTAACCAAATCTCCATCTGAAACATGCAGGGTAAGTCCAGTCACTTCTCCTCCCCTGTGAACGTAGTAGATATTTCCTTCTTTCAGTTGTCTACAGGTGAACTCTCTTAGACCAAACCCTGGCTGTTGAGCATTCTCCAGATATCCAGCCGAAGTAGAGTCCGAAGTGACAGTGACCTTGAGTTCATCACAACGATTATCTGAGTCTGAGATTTTGACGAGGTTTGGGCTTAAACGTGTGCGCCCGTTAGCTGTGATTGAGATGTCACCTGCACTGAGCTGAGGGACGTCATTGACGGGCAGGATCTCCACCGGTAGCACATATTGGCGTGCAACACTCAAACACTCAGGGAGATTCGTTCCATGTGCAATGACCTCCAGCTGAATTTGATCTCCATACTTTTCATTGCCATCATGGAGATACTTGATTTTCTTGTTAACAACATCCAGAAGGGTAAACTTCTTTGAGTGTCTTGAGTTCATATCAATCTGTCCATACCAAGGATTTTGTTGCAGAGTAAAGATGATCTGAGATTGACGAACACCTGCAGCGTTTAGGTTAAATGTTGGGTTTAGGTTTACAATGTCGACAAAGGCCTCTCCTCCCTCAGGAACTAGCAGAGGAGTGATTTCCAGGAGCTTGGAAATATTGTGGAACATATCTGGTAAGTCCTCTGTAGGGAAACAATGTCTTACATCAGTATTGGCATTAATGTATGTTATTCTTACTGGGGGTGAAGTTGTTGACTCAATATCCTCATCATAAGTGGAGTAATCATATTCCCCATCACATTTCACATGAATGTCTTTAGTTATCAGAGCATCCTGCAAGCTTCTGCCTTTCTGATTCACCTTGATTTCTCCTAAACATCCAATAAAGGACTCAGTTGTGATCTCTTCCTCCACACGAGTCAAATAGTCATCTTGAAACACATCCTTCATCTTCCTTTGAATGCCTCCCAGGTACAGGTTCCCCACTAGATCCAGCTTTTCTGACTCATTAAGAGGGAGTGAAACCAGTTGACTGTCCACATTTATCTGAAACACATTGGGGTTAATCTGAACTGTTACTCTGTGCCACTGATCGTCATCTACATTCACTTCCGTGTTGTCCAGTACATACATCTCACTTCCCAGGTTGATTACACCTTTCAAGAACCCTCCTGCCATTCCAATTGCAATGAAGTCTGCCTGGTGTCCTGGGTGGAAGAGCAACAGAGCATCTTCAATGGTCGTCTTCATAAGCATCTCCAGGCTACGGGAGCCTGAGCTAGGTCTGGTCCAAGTAGGGAAAGAGATGAATGAGTCCGGGCTGATAAAGCTGGTGGTTTCTCCGTCCCCTGCCTCAAATTCGCTGCTGCAGGTCTCCTTGGTGTCATAGCATACTGAATTCGCTGAAGCCAGAATATCAAAGTCATGAGATTCAAACATAACATTGCTCATGCAGCCACGCAGGAAGGGCACAGCTGTGCTCAGGTACTCCACTTCCAGGTCTCTCACACCTCCAAGGAACACACCTTGGTCGATGTTCAGGTCCTCATCTGCATTTTCAACCGGGATGAAGGTTGTGTATAGGTTGTCCACAGCCATAGTGAGTTTGGAGTCTTTCAGAATGAGAGACACATGATGGTCCAGAAGATTACTGAGCTGGAGACCCATAGAGGAGGCCAGAACCTTTTCTCCAGATCCCATGTCAATCCTAGCCTGTAAAGCGACACACAGAAACAAATTATTAGACAGCAAAAGTGGCTGTTGATAATAAGAAGTAAACGCCTTTTTCACTGGCACGTGGTGCTTGCCAGTGAAAAAGTTGCTGGCATGATGTTAGGGTATTGTGAGTGTTTAGTACTGCATTGTTGTGCAGTTTCTAAGCTGTTCATAGTGTTTTGTAGGGCATTGCTATGCAATTGTAAGATGTTCTGGTTTGTTTCAAGGGGTATCATTTAAAGTAACATTCATGTCTGTATCACAAATGTGCCAGAGAAATTGCACGCTTTAAAGGTTAATAATGGACTTGTTAGGAATAGGGTTCGTTCAATGGTTTGGGGTTTCTTTGCTCCACCAGTAAATCTGGTCTTAATATCTTATACAATTTTTTTTCTGATGTACATTTATCTTGTTTAGACATTTTTACTACAAAACAAGACAAAGGTACTGACTAAAAATATGATTTTTCACAGTGCATTATACATGCATCCAATCGTGAAATCTGATACAGACTTCACTGGATGAGTCTACTATTTCAAACACTGTGTAGCTACTTAAACGGAAAATATCACAGATCTCATTTCAGATCTGCAGCCTCCAAAGATGAAAAAAGTAAATCTGAATGAATTGAATATGTCAGTAGAAATGCGTTTTTAATGACAAATCCTGCCACCGATGAAATAGTCTTGGTACCGTTTCATATTGCAGCATAATGCAGGCAGTTTGAGCGTCTGTGTTTATCTGTGCGGAGCGGGAGCCATTTTCTAGGGAGGCGACAGATGAAGAATAAATATCTCAGAGCAAACCAGTAACTCATTCTAGCTGTGGAAGCTTTTTCCATGTGTTGAGCTGAAAAACTGTGACGATCCTGTCACAGCGGAGCTGGAAGCGAATGTGAGTCATCCCTCTTCACCACAAACCAAACGGCTGCTTCTCAAAAACTCACAAGAGATTTTCTCAGTGTGTGGCTCATTCTGGGGGCCTGAAGTCTTGAAGGGCCATGAGAAAATATTGGAGTTTGTATTTATTTGTGTAGTCAGTCTGGGTTATAATCTGCAGTTTGAAGAACTGCACCCTGTGCTTTCTGATTTAGCCAAATCTGATCTCTGTCTTTAGTGCATAAGTAGTATCCACTTTTAATCAAAGCAATTTAACACATAAAGAGCATTCAAACCGACAGTGAATTACAGCAATAAAGCTGCTAGTCATCTTAATGAGGACACGAGCAGCTGTCGCTGGTCGAAAAGTTTATAAATTGACCCTTGAAGGATTTGAACCCCAAATGTATCTCACCTGTAGTCTGCCATTGTAGAGCTCCAACGAGAGGTAATCTCTGTGTCCCGCCGCCAGTAGAAGCAGGCCGCTACGTCTACCTGTTTTAAATTGGACCGACACTTGAAAACTTGACAGGTCTTGAATGGCATCTATTCGACAGTAGCTGTCCCCAAAATAGGAAGCTGCAAACACAGAAGGAGAAAGTTTTTATTTATTTTTTATTAGAAATATTTTAATGATGACGTGCACCATTAACGTGTGAATGTGGAAGTGAGAAGACACACAGCAGATGGAAGTTTGAATTGAAAACTTTTCCAGCTGTCTTGTCAGCTGTTGTGTAGAAAAAGACACTGTTCTGAAGAGTTCCAGTTTCGGCCCCATGAGAATGTTTATATAACTGCTTTACTGCAGGATTCCCAGAGCTTAGTGTGGTAATGTTCAGCTGTATGCTAATGTGGCCACCTGCCTTGGACTGCAAATTAGATTTTTTTTCTCTATTGCTTTCACTCCTTTATTAAATCATACATGCATCATTCCTGGGCCGTATGTCAAGGAGTTCCCCTGTTCTACTGAAGAGGTTTTCAAGGGCCAAATCATCAGAGTCTACGCAACGGTTACATTATATGGCCAGACTCATTGGGAAACCCCTCTGTGGAATTTTGGGAAGGATCCAGAAATGGAACATTCTCACAGGAACTTGGTCAAACGTCTTGGTAGAGGGTCAGGAACTCGGGAGTCAATTTATGAATCACTTAATTCCCTTATCCCAGATCATTTACAAGTTTTTTTCTGTGTAACATACCATGATACCAAATGTACCATTACCCCCGAAATGACAATTCTGTCATAATTTACTCACCCTCAAGTTGTTCCAAACCTTTATGAATTTCTTTCTTCTGCTGAACACAAAAAGAAGATATTTGAAAGAATGTCAGTACAAAATAGTTGATGAGCCCCATTGACTTCTATAGTATTTTTTGGGGGGTCCATCAACTGTTTGGTTACCCAAATTCTTCAAAATATCATCCTTTGTGTTCAGCATAAGAAAGAAATTCACACGTGTTTGGAACAACATGAGGGTGAGTAAATGATGACTGAATTTTCCTTTTTGGGTTAATTATCCATTTAAAGAAAGTAGTAGCAAGTACTGATTAAATTGGCAATGATAAATTAAGGACAAAAAAAACTTCAGAAACATCATAATGATACATTCAATTGCATTAAAGGAATAGTTCACCCAAAAATAAAAACAATCTCTCAACATTTACTCACACTTTTTGAATGAATCATTTGATCAGGTTCACAAACCAGTCTGAATGATTCATTCAGGTATCTGATTCACTCTTTTACTTGAACTCACTCATTTATTCAGACATAGCAAATAACAGCTCTCTGGAATGAAAGATTACCAGTAAATCAGTGACTTAAATGTCAGTTTGTTCCTCTCACAAAGCTACTGACTTCAGAACACTTGGGATACAATCATCTGGACTATATTCATGGTTCTTTTCCATCCTTTTTGAAACTTGAAAGTTGCCCTTTAATTGTAATTGCATGGAATATCAGTACATCCTTCACAAAATAATGTTTCACATAAGAAAGAAAGTCTGGGTTTTGGAATGACATGAGGGCAAGTAAACAATAAAAGATTTTTAAAAAGTAAATTACGTATTTATCCTTAACAGATTAGGCAGCATCTGAAATCATTCAGCAAAAATTAGTTTCATTAGCTAATGGCTAAGCGCTAACTCCTAAGTCATGGCCACCAGCCCAGTTGTGTTTCTATTTGTTCCTCTGTATTCATGAACAAAGGGAAAAAATGATTTGAGAGAACAGCACTTAATACACAGCATAAATAATGTTACAGTGAATTGAATGTGCATTTGGGAGTAAACAATTTTAATGTGCCAAACGTCTATTTTATGAACAAAGACCCTTTAGAGTAATTGAAACACTCATCTGCACTCATTTGAGTGAGTGATGCATCAATAGCGTCAGAGATCTTCAAAGTTCAGCAAAGATACGCCCAATATACATTCAGTCAATGCACTCCAAAAAACAAACACATAAATCTCGCCGAAAGAGCCAAACACAACAGGAGGCAGAGCAAAACACTGAGGCTTATATGATCTCTCATACAATAATCTATAATGCTGAAAAGGTTGTAACATTTAGATCTGAGCCAGCATAAGACTGTCCGCACAGATCTGAGACCCTCGGATAGCATATAAAGCAGAGGAAACCCAAAGAAGCGAGATGAATTCGAATGAAGCTCAATTTATCTGAAGCCTGTTAGTCTGCTTTAGTTTAGGATATATCAGTGCTCAACAACCTTTGAAACACACAGGAGATATGCACGGGCCAGAGAGAGAATACATGGAATTAGCTGGGAATATTTCCCTCAGCTTTACGATCATCAGATCTGTTTTTGTTGGAATATTCACGGCGCGCACGGGACACAGAATGGGCAACTGGAGCCCAAGGACTCTGAGGTTCAATCCGCCGTCAGTGCGCACTGAGCATGCTCAGACCAGAAGAGACACAAGGGCCACAGTTAGCACAGCCAGGACGTATGAATCTGGAACCCATTACAGCTCTTTGAGGGGATTCTTAATGGGACACATGTGTTGAAGACCCCCAAACATTCCAGGATTCAACGTGCACCATGCATTTAACCAAGACTCAGCTCAGCTCGCGTCTTTATAGGCCTGTCACGTCTCATTGCGTGCTAAAAAAAAGCTTTTGTTTGTGAACGAGCATCATTATTCTGTTGGGTAGTTGATTATGAAACTCCATCAGTTGAATGCAAACGGCACATCTGTCTTTTGCACACCAGTTATTTTAAAGAGGGGAACACTGTTTCAAAAGAAAACCCAGAGCGGAAAAATCGAGAGTGACGGCAGATTCGGACAGAAACATGGAATTACTAAATCTAATTGGCATTGGTGGAAAAATGAATCCACTTAGAAAACCAATATGAAATCAGAATTGAACCTATTAACTTTATTAATACGCATTCCTTAGAAGTTTGTCTTAGTATATCATAGCAATCACTTTTTCTGCTCATGTGACTTTTCAATCCCTTGACCTCCTCCATTCTACATATTGCCCACTTTGATTTCAATTCTAGGAATCGTTACATACAAGCAAATCATGAATCAAACTTAAAATATTTGTATGCATATATTGCTATAAACCTAAAATATTATTGTTTCTATATATTTTAAATGAATAGTATTATATATCTTATTTCATTATTTTTACTTCAATAATTCGCATTATTTTTACTTCAAGTCATTTGCAGTTCTTTATGGGATTGTAGTTCTTTCCCTCATTAAAGGGATTGTTCACAATTGTTCCATCATTTACTCATTCTCAAGTCGTTCCAAACCTGTATGAGTTTCTTTCATCTGTTGAACACAAAAGAAGATATTTTAAAGAATGTTGATAATCAAACGGTTGACGGTAGCTGTTGACTTCCATAGTAGGAAAAACAATACTGGAAGTCAATAGCTATACCTTCAACTTTCTGGTTTCCAGCATTCTTTAAAACCTCTTCTTTAGTGTTCAACAGAAGAAAGAAACTCTAACAGGTTTGGAACAACACGATGACAGAATTTTCATTTTTGGGTGAACAATCCCTTTAAGGCTGTTAAGTACTCTGGTTAATGGCTTATAACTTGAAAACTTTTTTATATCCGTATGGTATGGGAACATTTTTATGCGAAAAATACTTTCAGAGCCAAGGCTGCTGAAAAAGCATGCATGGATGCACACAAAAATGCCCCGGAAATAATACTAACACTACGATTTGGGATGCATTCAACCTAACCTTGCATACTGTGTAGCACAGAAAGTAAATGCATTGGCTTGCAGTCCAGCTCTTTGATGTGACTTTCTAAGTCACACTAGCTTAATCATATGATGCTCCTATTGCTCTTGCATCCTTCGCCCTGGGAAACTGTGTGTTTGTGTGTGTGTGTATGTCCCTGGACGTCTGCCAGGGCAGATGGCGCTGTCGCGAGGGCCGCTGCAGTCTGTATTTTTAGTGCTCAAAGGGAACTGAGTGGGTCTCTGTCTCCCCATCCTGTGAATGAATCAGACGCACCCTAGTTCCTCAAAACCCTGTCAGATGTCCGGAACATTCACACGGAAGCAGAAACAACTGAAACCAGCGGAAGCAACCTACTGTTTAATCGGCCAAACAAGAGATGTGCAGATCACAGGCAGAGGAACCAGACTAAAATACTCCATAATGAAGCATGTTTTTTTATATTCTGTCTAGAGACTAAACCTCTCTGAAGGTGACCTTAAACTGGCTCGCTCATTTGCCTCGCGAATGATTTGTTGTCCAGGGCTGCAGTCATGGGGAATAAACGGATCTCTCCGCAGAAGAGATACGTGCCAGTAAATCGGGCCTGGACTCGATCCATACACCTGCTATTATAATGTGACTGTCTGAACTTTCACCTGAGTCTTTCATCCACAAATTACATTTACACAACTACAAAAAAAAGAAGAGTCACTTCTGAAGAAAATAAGCCACTGAGTTGAGCTCTGTTTGCATTCTGCCTGCATTCAAACAAACACACATAATTAATCTAAAATATCAATTTTTAAGAGCACATCTGAAAACATGGCAAACATCTTTTCACGTGTGGTCTCTATGGTAACAACGAGTGACCATTGCATTTCCTACAAAACCGCAGAGCTGCCGGTAAGATTAAACATAGTACATGGTTTTGCTGATGAGTTGTTCCTCTGGTTGTGTAGTAGCTGTGTGTGTGTGTGTGTGTGTGTGTGTGTGTGAGAGAGAGAGAGAGAGAGAGGGATGGTAGTAATTACATCAATCTTAAAGCTGTGTTTTACTGGAGTCTCTCTATATAGACTGAGCTTTTTGTGGGGATCACTGTTGCTATGGCAGATCAAAAACAGCCTCTGCGTTGATCAAAGTCTGGGAAGATATTTTGAGAGGATATTATTTTACAAGAAAATAAGGACGATGACACATAAGTAAACATGCAGGCCTATGATTTGGCCTATGTACCCCCCCCCCCCCCCCCCCAAATATAAAAATAGCAATGCATCATAACTTGTAATGAGCAACACATCCTTCAAGAAATAGAAAAAAACATGTAATACAGTATTATTACTTATCCTTTCATTTCCTCTGCATGTTTTCATTTGAGCTAATAACGTAATAAGTACGTCAAGACGCATCACGCATGCCATATTTGAATATACATAAATATGCGCTATATTGCTGAAGAGAAGGTTTCCAGCAAATAAAAACGTACAATTCGTTCTTTATCATCACATAAAGCTATCGTATGATTTCAGAAGTCTTATAGAAAACAAGGAGTCTCTATAACTACAATTAAGCATTCGACAGATTCAATAACTTACAAACAGACTGTGTCTGATATCGCTCCCTATACCCTCGTTCACTATTCCCTACATGAATGAGTGAATGGAAAAAGAAAGAAAAAATTCAGACACTGGATGCGTCGGAAGGGCTGCCGCTTTTGCATAGTTTGTGTTTGCTGTGTAAAATTATTTGAAAGTGGCAGCTCCAATAGTAAGATGAAAAAAGATTTATCTTGAACTCAATAAACCTTAATTAAACAATTTATTAATCATTTAAAAATGAATTTATACCTTTATGATATTACGCTGTAGGTTTTGAAAATGGATGGATGATTCCACTGCGGGCGCCATCTTCTGGCGAGACGTGGGAATTCATTTGGCGCGACCCTCAGTGCATTATGGGTATTCTCTAGCCGTTGCACGTACATTGTACACACGTTATCGCGGTGCATTGTGGGACTGAATGAGTGCCCTCCATAACATCCACTGTGGACACCACTACAAATGGCTTTGTCCTCAGATAGTGACCTTTTTAAGGGTATGGGGCGATTTCGGACACAGCCATACGGTCAGGAGTTTTGTTCTTGAATGAATCAGTGTTTTGAGCGAATGATTGAGTAAATGTCTCATACGTAAAGAGTCACTTGTCGCCACCTATTGGCTTAACGATGTAACCAGCAGAAAAGACCCTAATTAATATCCACTAATAATGCAAGGACATATATTAGAACATATAAGAGCGTATATGTCTATGCACTGTAAAAAAATATTTTCATGATTTATTATCACAACTTTTTATCTTTTGTCAAATCAACTTTGATAACTAATGTGTGAAGATAACATACTATTTTGAGTTTCTGTTTATTAAACAATTCTTCTACATTGTATTAACTCAAATTTTTAATTACAACAAACTCAAAATTTTAAGGCAACAGGGTAACTTGCTTTTTTAAGTTAAACCAACTTTTTTTTTTACAGTGTGGTTTATACTACATGCTTTTTTCTTATCTAGTTTTTCATGATAAACTTGGCATTCTGGGAGTAGTTTTCCTTGAAAACTTGAAGGTATAAAAGTGCTGTTTGGACGACATCAGAGATTATTCCATGAGCTGAACTGAAGAGTTTCTCAGGGGTAACGACAGACAAAAGCTGTTTTAGAGAACCATGAGCATGCAACTGAACTCAAATGTAGTGTTGACCCACAGAGGTTCGCATCTATTCCCTTCCCTCATATTTCTCTCAGATATCGTTCCTCTCTTCTCTCAAACACATGCTCTGAGGGAATCACTGCACCGTTTCCACAGCACGCGGCTGACACTGATATTAATTAAACCATCTCAACCTTTAAATACAAACATTCGCACACACACGCGAGCCAGCACTGCCTGAGAAATCACCACTCTGTGCTTGAACAAGAAGCGTAATTGCAGATGTGCCTAAAATACACTCAACACAAACAGAGGAGAGACAAAAGTGATTATAGGAGGCTGAGAAGAGTCTTTTCTTCTGTCTGTGTTTCTTGTGAGAAGTAAAACACTGAAACGTGTTTATACTGGTAAAGAACAAACGCTTAAAGGAGTCATTTCATGCTAAACAAGAATTACCCTGTTCTTACAAAATGAATGTGAGGAAATACTCACGTTCACAAGATCTGTATTAGATGTGATCCTATTGAGTATTTAACAACTTGGTGGTGGTTTTATTACTCATTTCACATGTGAAATGTTCATAACATAGGTCATTACATATATTATTTACATATTTTAAAGATACAGTTTAAAAAAAAGTCAGTTTAATTCATTCTAACACTAAGTGAGAGTGAGAAAAGTGGTCATGAAAACTAAATTATAGGCATTTCTGGTGCAAGAATGCGACTCAAGTGGCCTTGACGATGTCACCAAAAAGAAAAGAGAAAGTTATTATATCTTGATGAAAGTTTACAAAGAACACTAAAAAATGATGGGTTGTTTCAACCCAAATTTGGGTAAAATATGGACAAACCCAGCTGTTGGGTTAAATTTTTTAATTAAAAAATGTTAACCCGACGGTTGGGTTCGTCCATATTTGACCCACATTTGGGTTAAACCAACCCAGCATTTTTTAGAGTGTATTTATCTAAATACATGCACTGATGAATCTTGCATAATAAGACCATCTTAAAACACACTCTAAAAAATGCTGGGTTGTTTTAACCCAATTTTGGGTCAAATATGGACAAATCCAAACGTTGGATTAAAAATGTATTATAAAAATGTAACACAACGGCTGGGTTTGTCCATATTTGACCCAAAATTGGGTTAAAACAACCCAGCATTTTTTAGAGTGCAGAAATGCATTTGTGTGCTATAGAAACCATGCATGTTTGATCCTAAAGGTCAGAGGTCTGGGTTCTGCCGCTGAACAGGAAGTGGGGGAAGGTAAAAGGCGAGCATCTGGAGGGAAAAACTCACAATTCTATTTCAATTTTTTTCCTTCTCTCTCTCCGCTCAGTGAATAAAATGACCCAGAAAACGTGTCTTAATGTGCAGACGTCATAAACGACTGTTATTGCGCTCCGCAGGAGCTGAGGCCCATGTTTGGTTTGCAGTAGCTCATGTCCAGAGAGCGAGGGAACATGCTGAATTATTTTCCCTAGCGTACACGTAGCACTTTCAGAAGCTCCCCGCAGAATTTTTAGAAGCTGACGTCAGATTCACCGCAGCAGTGCGAGAAACTGCCCCGTTGGCATGATGTCACTCACCAGCATGCAAAGGGGAGACATTGGCTGCGTCCCAAATCGCATACTCTCTTGAGTAGGTACTTATTTTGATTAAGTAATTACTAAAAAATGACGTTCTAGTATGTGTGGATTATGAAAGTAATACAATCTACATTCACAATGTTTTCACTGTAATGTGACCTACCGGCATCAGTGTCGCTTTACTTCCATTCACAAATCCTCTCCCGTGGCCTCATGGGATAGTAAAGTGTCCATCATATGCACACTTCAGAATCTCGCAGTAGTAGTAGTAGTAGATAATCCAGGTACTGTTTGCATCTTTTATGAGCACTGTGAATTCAGACATACTTCTTGTGTCACATTTTGTTTTTCGCCACTAGCATATATGGAAGTCTGCGATTTGGGATGCAGCCATTGTGAGGAGCAAAAAGGGGCAGAACCAGGAATTAAGATGCTAAGCCTTACGAACACACAGATGGGGATCTCATTTAAAGCTCATTTGAGCTGACTGAGATCTCACAGTCTGTGAACGGAGTCCTTGAACTCTTTTTGCCTGGATGCTTCTTTGTGACCTTAAAACATGACCTCTGACTCCTGACCTGTCGCTGCATCGAAACACCGTCCCATGGGCGCAAACCTCACACACTTCCTTTAACTCAAGCTCTGCAGTTTTCAGACTGAGCAAAAGTTGAGCGACAATCGCAAAAGACAACATTTACAATGCATTTAACATCCATTATGTCAACTATTTACAATAATAGTAATTTAAGATTGTGAAAAGTATGATATGATAATATTAATGGTTTTTGCTAAGGAAACTTAAAGCAATTACTATATACTTAAGTATATGCACTTAGTGTGATTTAAACAAACCCCTAATCCTAAGTATTAAAATTAGGGCACATTACACATCCCGTTGGTCAAGTCATCTTTATTTATATAGCCGTGTACAATACAGATCGTTTCACAGCAGCTTTAAAGTGATGCATTACCTCAAATTATGATGCTTGTTGAGGAGAGGTTTGCTACTGCTTTTCTTAGTTATCACGCTAACTATTTTCTTCCGGTTGACTATAAAACTGGCAAAAAACTACTTTTGTTTTTTCACAAAGTTGATATTATTTTCCTTCTCCAAGTGGACTTGTGTTATAAGACAAGTCAGTTTCTGAGATGGAAAAGATTAATACGATTTGGCTGAAGATTATGAAAGTAATTTTTGTTATTTTAGAATGACATGCGCACATGATTAAGAAAATAAATTGTGCTGATTTTGATTTCATGAAGCCTTTAAAGGAGCTGTGCTCGAACACAGTTGTGTTACAGACCGACTGTGTAAATATTGACTGCCGTCGTGTGGGGAACACGTCGAACAACGCAAGCCTTGTGCTGTTAGCATGAGGTCGATTCCTGATTTCTATCAACTCGTCGTTGCGTGAAACACTCCATTCAGCTTCCAATCGCTCACATAAATCACCTCATTACTGTCGGTGTGGAGCGGTTTAAACTCTGACAACTGAACCTTTATGCCTGTAAATGCTTGTGTGTTTGTGTGTGCAGGAAATCCTCTGGTCTGTAAGAAAAAGTGGCTGTGTGTTTGATCAGAGAGACCAATCAATTCACACAAACCTTTGTTTTTCTGTAATAGTGGGGAATTTCCATGTTTTAATACTATTTTCTATCCCCTAACTCAACCCCTAAACCTCAGACAAACCTTTCTGCACTTAAACTTTCATTTCACCATTATCTGTTTAAGCTATTCTCTCTAGATATAGGATAAAAAGAGTATAAATTGAATATAGCCTAAGTATAGTTATTTCCTCTGATCTCCATGGCGTCGCAAAGAGTTCAAATCCTTCCTTCAATATGATTTTATGCATTCATGACCATGACCAATATGTCATGGCAACATATTTAACTCATGAAAATAATTTGGTAACACTTTATTTTAAGGTGATATATTACAAGTTACTACATACATACTATAATAACAGTAAATTATGCATAATTACAAGTAACTTACCCAAAACCAAACCCTAACCAACTCTATAAGTACATGTAGTTAATTTATAATACTTATTTGAGTAAGTACAACTAAAAAATGCTGGGTTGTTTCAACCCAACTTTGGGTCAAATATAGACAAACCCAAACGTTGGGTTAAAAATGTAATTAAAAAATGTAACCCAATGGCTGGGTTTGTCCATATTTGACCCAAAATTGGGTTAAAACAACCCAGCATTTTTTTAGAGTAGTTAGTTGCATGTAATGATGCATAATTTACTGTTATTACTATGGTAAGTACATGTAACAAGAACACTGTAAAATAAAGTGCTACCTGAGTTGAAATGACTTTTGTAGCCAATTTGATTATGCTTAAAAATTTAAGGCAATGAGCAATGTAGCCAACATGCCAACATGCCATAAGAGCAAACCTCCCCTTTAATTATCATTCATGTTCAAAGCACAAACTGTGCAGGACTGAAGTTAAATTACATTAACAGTTTGTTCAGACCTCAAGGCCAAAGTATGAGTAACAGAAATAAGTGAATCTTGCCTTAGCAGATTTCACCAATAAAATCTTTTCCACGAGTGCACAGTGATTCAGCATGTGTGTGTGTGTGTGTGTGTGTGTGTGAAAACCACAGGGGTTTAATTGTAATCAGAGACTGTTTCTAATCCATAAGGTTTACGTGTCTGATTTTACGGCAGTAGAGATGAGATGGTTCTGCTAGCTCAGGGCTCGCCGAGTATCAAACTCTCACTAATGGCGGGGTAATGGTTTAAACATGTGGCTCGGCTGGAGATCACCGCAGACGAGGTGTGTGTGTTTAAACCAAGCCTGTTGAATGTCAGCGTCTCCTGAAGCTGCCCTTTAAACACCGTTAGTTCTCTCTTTAGCTGAAAAACGCACCTTTTCATCATATAACACATTTAACTATACTGGTCTTTGAGATCTACTGTGTGGGTGAATGATCTAGACGACAGATGGTTGTACAGTCCTCATATGGCGTAAAACAGACGCATCTATAACACGCTGTAAAAGTCAAAGCAGACAGGAGTGTGTATTTATGCAATTCTGAGACCAGAAGAAGTCCTCGTCCCGAATATCTGCCGGGAGATGCCGAACATGAGGAGATTTAGAAATGGAAAGGCGAAGAGGAAAGACGTAAATATTAATAATGCCGGCATCTGTGAATTTCCTATATATGAGTTACGATGCATTCAAGTGATTCTGGTCTAAATAAAATGGACATTTATTTATATATTTAGTTTCCTAATAATGGCACAAGAAGCTTTTTAGTGTGTAATTAATGTTATTCACTGTCCTTTATCATCTGCCATATTCCGAATGAATAATTCGCTCTTAGAGAGTCGCTGCTTTAACTTAGCAACATACTAAAATCAATTTATGCAAATAATGCTATATGATGCATTGACTGTAAGCATTGGGGGAAAAAAAATATTTTTGCTGCCTTTTTAGAGCATTTATGATAATTTCCTTGCAAAAATTATATTCGTTATGAATGGTCAAATTTTCCATGAAAATCCATGAAAAAAAGGAATTAAGAAAGAGTTAAGAAAAGGGTTCTGTGCAGGATGCTTTAAAAGATGCTCACTGGGTTTTAAAGCTCTAGTCTTCTGTAGGTCTCTCTGCTGTTTCTGGTGTAGATTAGCGTGAAGGATGTCTCCTGCGTATAGGAGGGACTATAAATCAGCCTGATTCTGAGGAGACATTCAAAGCTCCCACAGGTCCTGTTACACTTTTACTGCACTCTGCTTTGCCTTCACTATACAGTATATTAAACACACACACACATATGGATGGCCCCTGGTGTTCACTGACCTGTAGGGGTCACATGTCATGTTAAAGGCCTAACTGTAGCCACTGCTGCTGACACGCTCGTATGTTTCACATTATGAGGATAGATTACAATGATCAACTGCAGAAAAGCCTTCAGGAATGAAGCAGAACCCGCAAAAACACTCTGGAACTGTAATTACGGTGACAAAGATCTTTCTGGACTTTCTTAACAAGCCATCCATCCATCTCACTGTCCGTCTATCTATCCATCCATCCATCCATCCATCCATCCATCCATCCATCCATCCATCCATCCATCCATCCATCCATCTCACTGTCCGTCTATCCTCCATCCATCCATCCATCCATCCATCCATCCATCCATCCATCTCACTGTCCGTCTATCCATCCATCCATCCATCCATCCATCCATCCATCCATCCATCCATCCATCCATCCATCCATCCATCCATCCATCTCACTGTCCGTCTATCATTCCATCATTCCGTCCATCCCACTGTCTATCTATCCATTCATCCATCCATCCATCTCACTGTCCGTCTATCCATCAATCCATCCATCCATCCGTCCGTCCGTCCGTCCAACCATCCATCCATCCATGCATCCATCCATCCCACTGTCCATCCATCTCACTGTCCATCCATCCATCCATCCATCCATCCATCCATCCATCCATCCATCCCACTGTCCGTCTATCCATCCATCCATCCATCTCACTGTCCGTCTATCCATCCATCCAATCATCCATCCATCCATCCATCCATCCATCCCACTGTCCGTTTATCCATCCATCCATCCATCCATCCATCCATCCATCTCACTGTCCGTCTATTCATCCATCCATCCATCCATCCATCCATCCATCCATCCATCTCACTGTCCGTCTATCATTCCATCATTCCGTCCATATCACTATCTATCCATTCATCCATCCATCCATCTCACTGTCCGTCTATCCATCAATCCATCCATCCATCCATCCGTCCGTCCGTCCGTCCTTCTGTCTGTCTGTCCGTCCAACCATCCATCCAACCATCCATCCATCCCACTGTCTGTCTATCTATTCATCCATCCATCCATCTCACTGTCTGTCTGTGTATCCATCCATCCATCCATCCATCCAACCATCCATCCATCCATCCATCCATCCATCAAACTGTCCTTCTATCTATCCATCCATCCATCTCACTGTCTGTCTATCCATCCATCCATCCATCCATCCATCCCATCCATCCATCCATCCATCCATCTCACTGTCCGTCCGTCCATCCATCCATCCATCTCACTGTCCTATCTATCCATCCATCCATCCATCCATCTCACTGTCCGTCTATCTATCCATCCATCCATCCATCCATCCATCCATGTCTGTCTAGCTCACTGTCCGTCTGTCTGTCTGTCTGTTCATAACTTTCTTGGCAGTCTTTGTGTTTACAAAATATGCCGTGAACAAGTCGCATGAACAGTGTGCACTGATATAGAGAATAATAATAATAAAGTGATTTTGTAACTTTGCAGACCTTTGTCATGCTCAAACAGCAACATTACACACTAATGAAAGTTGAAAATGTAAACTAGGGTTTGAAACGGTGTTCTCAATGTTCTCAAATCAGAAGATCTAAGCTTACACGACAGATCATTCTTATCGAACGTGGATCTTCTCTGATGGACCACATCAAACCTCAGCTCACAGTGTTCCTCTCCGCCGGAGCTCTTCAATCTGATAGCTGAAATATCACACAGATTGGGGATTATTGTTTGGCTTGACGACAGAAATTGACTCGGAGGCAACTGGGATCTGGTAGAAACACTCAGAACACAACTATAGACTCCTTGTTTAACAGACTGTGCCTTTCATTCTTTCATCTGTTCGTTGTTGTCATTCTTGGTGGCTTGTGACCAAAGACGCATTTCTTAACACCACGATGGCGCTTCATTTTTAACATACCATCAGCTGGGCGTTCCTGGACACAATCAAAAGCATTTCTCAGGAGGTGAAAATCTCACTGAGTAAACAATTTTACTGGCAAACAACACAAGGGACCAATTTGCAAACCTCTTTTAAATACTATTAAAGTTTGTGCTGTGAATTCCAGAACGCCCCATGACACACAGAAACATCTTGCACATCTGATTAGTGTCTTTACAACCTTTATCAAAAAATTGCTGCAATATTATGGAAATACGCTACTATTTTTTCACATTGCAATCTATTATTATGGTATCACTGGTTTCAGAATGTCAAATAAGAAAAATAAAACTGGTTTGCCATTTGTATGTTGGTCAGACAGTCCCTTTATCACTATATTGAACACTTCTTGTAGACTAAACTTGATATTGATAGTCAAAAGTATATGCAAGACTAGCGCCAACCTAGAACTAAATGACTCGCTCGAAGGTCATTCACATTATGCACAGAAGTTTAAAACATCAGGTTAAGTGTCCGTTCAAATAGTAGTGACTATTTGTTTGGCACTCCATTCCTCAAAGCCTCGTTTTCATTCACGTCAAATTAAATATGGCATCAACCTTGACTAAGTTCCACTGAATCTCTCGCTGACTGAATCTTTTACTCGTGTAAATCACAGTAAATTAACCTGCAGCAAATTTCTCACGATTCCTTCAAGATGTTAAACAACAAAATGCCAAAAATCAGGAGTGCGAACTGTAAAGCTTTTAACTGCCTCATAAACGTAATATAATAGCGTGAGTTTGATTGATGCCTTTTTATATACTCAAAATATATCATGGTTTCATAACTGTAAATATTACTCAGCTTTTATGTGCTAATTCAAACCTTGTGCTTGAATTAGTCATGCGGTGGGATCACAAAAGGCGCTAATGAAGAAAATCAGACATGATTAAATAGAAAACACTTTTTCATAAATTTCACACATTTCCCCCTCAAATCCCTTTTAATGCTAGTCAAGGTCTCTCGCACCAAAAACAAGTCCTAATTAATTTTTTCATGACCATTTCCACTCTCTCTTACTAAGCCTAGTGAACCATTAAGCCTATATATAAATGACCCTGGTTTTTGATTGGCTAACCTTTGCGTAGGGGCGTGGTTCCTTCATCAGACATGGCCAAAGTGCTAAATAGATGTTCATAAATAAACATAGACATCAAATGCTGTGGATATGTGATATTAAGCTGAAATGCGGTCAACTTGGAATCGTAATAGTAATTGTAAATCCATAATCATACAAGCATCATCACAAAATAAACCCCAACAGGGTGATCAGGACACCTGACAAGGAGTAGAAGGGTTTTGTATATCCTAAAGTAGTTTATTTGGCAATAATAAATAATAGGAAATACATAAATGGACATTTATCTTGATTCAAGGTTAAATTACTTAATCATGAGAGAAGGAAAAGACAGGAGAGCAATATAAAACTAGCACTCATTATACAAAAGTATCTGACCACAGAACTCCCCGATTGACCAATCAGAATCAAACATTCTAGAGATCCATGTAAAGCAGGGCTGTGCTGTCGGCTAGCTAAAGATCACGGCCTGTGATAATAAAGCCATAAATCGTATCAAGTTAGTTTGGATTAGACAAAACCTTCCTAAGCACTGTAACGAATCGCTGTTCGTGTGGCCAACGCTTCCAGCAACCATTCCAGAGCCATCAATCAGAGTTAATGACAGGCAGAGATCGGGAGTGTGTGACCGCAAGACAAGGGTGTCTAACTCCACCCATCCCTTGAGCTACTGCGCAGCCCACTAACACACACACACACACACACACACACACACACACACACACACACACACACACACACACACACACACACACACACACACACACACACACACACACACACACACACACACACAGGTTGCTACTTGTTCTTCACACCACACTGCCTCTGAACGCCACAAACATCAAGATGCCCTCTAAACGTCAATAACCAGAGTGCTCGTCCATGCTAAACACTAAAAGTGTTTGAGTGTAAGTGTATGTTTACAAACTGTACTTAGACTTAGGGTACAATTTGTCCCCAGAATCCCACAAAAACTTGCTTTAAGTCAACATTTAACATCCTAAATATTATTAACTATTAAATTAACTTTAATACACAGCAGAGGTGTGTATTATCTATTAATTTAGTAACTGTTTTTTTTTTTGTGTGTGTGTGAGAATTTTCGATTTACCTCTTTTGCGCTTGAAGAGCTCCATGTTTATAGAGCGCTAACACAAAGCTTGTAATCTCACAGAAACATGCTCTTTCAGTGAAGCAATTACTGAGAGTTCCTAACCAAGTTTCACGTGTGCTGTGTGTGTGTGTGTGTGTGTGTGAGTCACAGCGGGGCTGAAGAACCTTGTCAACGCTGCTCATTTCCGCTGATTAACTCAACTGAGTCATTATGGTTTGGTTAGACGGAAAGGGTTGGGATCTTCTCCCTGCCGCCACAGACGGGATCACCACGGTCCTGAGTACCGCTATTGCAGTCCTTGAAGTGGATTTGCGCTCATAAGAGGGAGAGTTGCTTTTTTTTTTTTACCCTTTACGAGGCACCCGGCGAATCCAACTCAGACAGGAGGGGCCGACGGGAGGGGAGAGGGCGGATGGGGGCCGGGTGGAAAGGGAAAACTGAGCAAATAAAGTAAATAGACTCAACAAAAGTTATTTTTCTGCTGTAAGAAAGGGTCTTTGTGTTGAAACCCCTCCGACTACGGTGTCCCACTGCATCATGGAAAACTAAGGGGAGGGAAAAACTACAGTTTTTGAATACAAAGTACCAAAAAAGGAGACGCGTTACACAAGCTGTTTGAATAACGGCTTCTTCCAGAAGCTCCATAACCTCGGTGCCAAATGGTTTGGCTGTTGGTCGAGGGCGTTGTCCGTCTTACCTCTCTCTGCCAATGACAACAGCACAGCTCTACAAAAACTCTTCACAAGGCCTTTATTTAGAAAAACACGCATCCTTTCCCTTCAGACTGACGCATCAGGCCTGTCCATCACACGTTAAAACGACTAATAAAACAAGTTTTGGGAACTAATTGTACATAGGGATCATTGGAAGCTGCAAAGCACACACAACATGGCATTGTGGAGTTGTGTTATGGAGTGTGTGTTGCATGAAATAGTGGTGTTTTTAACCGTGTTGTGTCATGGAATAGTTTTGCAGACTGTAATGCACTACAGAGTTGCATCATAGAGCAAGTTGCACTATAGAATTGCATTATAGAGCGTGTTGCGCTATAGAGTCATGTTATAGAGTTGCATAGAGCTAGTTGCTGTATAGTGTTGCTTTATACACCCCGTTGCACTATAGAGTTGTGTTATACCGTAGAGCGTGGCAGTATAGAGTTGCTTTATAGACCCTGTTGCACTATAGAGCGGCATTATAGAGCTTATTGCTGTTTAGAGTTGCTTTATAGAGCATCACGGTAGAATTACGTAACAGAGCGTGTTGTGCCATAGAGTCGCTTTATAGAGTGCTAAATCTGAGTTGCACTATAGTGAGTTGCTGTATAGAGTTGCATTATACGTTCTGCTGCACTATACAGTTACATTATAGAGCATCACGGTATAGAATTACGTTATAGGGCATGTATAGAGTTGGTTTATACACCCTGTTGCAAAAGAGTTCTGTTATAGAGGGTCATGGTATAGAGTCACGTTATAGAGCTTTTCGGCATAGAGTTGCATTATAGAGCATCATGGTACAGAGTTGCAATATAGAATGTGTTGTGGTATAGAATTGCTTTATAAACCCTGTTTTGCTATAGAGTTGCGTTATAGAGTGCCACATGATAATTATGGATCGACATGAAGCAGCATTAACAACTTATTTTGCTTGCCTAATGTGACAGATTTATGAAAAAAAGTTCTACAGACTTGATTTTATCCGTTAGGAGTTGATTGGATTATGAAAGATGGTCTACATCCTAACAAAAAATATTAATTTATAGACCAAAAATGTGGATTGACATTGTAAAGACAGTAAATGTGTAAAGACAGTAAGTAGGGTCAGTGTTGAATTTATAGTTTAATTGTCAGGGATCAATTGTTTTTTAATTTTTTATTTATGTTTTTTAATAAATGGACATTATGTTGATGTAACTGAAAAGTAGACTCAAAACAGAAGACAAAACTTTCACAAAATCACACTCACTTGACAGTGAATTGTATACGTCTTCAATCATAAACCATCATTTTCCACCACTCCTCTGTGGAAGGTTTTCACATATTTCCTTTGCATTTTATAGTCTAGAAACATATTCACTGAATAGATTGTAAAAGCCAGATGCCGCCAGGAATTCTGAGCCGTTTACTCAGTCGCAGATGTTCGGTAATGCCTGAATCAGCCATTCTAACATCATTCGATTTCATATCCGCTAAACGGAGTAAAGTTCGGCATTGTCCTTGACTTTGCATTATAAGATTCATGCAGTTTTGTTCATCCATCATTCTCAAATTTTCCACGGCTTTTGAAAGCGCTCCACATTGCCAAACAGACTGCCAAGCTGAACTGGCCCTGTTCGGAAACCTCTGTTTGTTCTGTGCAACATCCTGAAGTTGCATTCCTCTGACATACGGAGATGACACATGGAAAACTATTTACGATATGTGCACTTTCGTACCAAAGCGGATTATAAGAGAGTGAGCATTGTGTTAGTGGCACATAGCGAAGAACAGAAGTCAAATTCACGGCTTTCCACCATTCCTACAATAGCAGCTGTTCACGCATCCATCAAAATGCAATTCCCCCCAAGGGCCACTTCAGGCCCTGCTCATTGGCTTGCATGCGGGCTGGAATTATGGTATGATAATTAGATCTTTTCATTGTTTTTGAAGAATGCAGCTCGGCTCTTTCGCTTGCAGATGAAGTGTTTTGAAGGAGCTGCTTTGAATTCTCAGAGCAGATTCGCCCTTCGATTCCCTGACCTTCCCCAGAAGCTTCCAGACCTGACCAACATTTAGAGCTCCTCTGACTTCATTACTAGAGTTTATCGATTTAAACTCACGGCTGTTTACTGTCTGTTATGCAAACGGACTGTAGAGCCGCTGTTTGATTCCTCCCCGGCGGTCTGTCGCGCTTTTTGAGACTTAAAGTCCAGTTAGAACAGGTCAAACATTTACTTTAAATTCAGCTCTGAGGATCCTACTTAAATGAGTAATGAAAGAAACCATTTGGCTTTTTTAATACTTGCGCAGAAGATCCTCATTTATAATAGATAACATGTCTTGTGGGGAGCATTTGAGGTGTGAAGATTCTGAGGCATTCTGGTGTTTACGTTGAGGACGGGGTCAAAACTCTGTGGAATGTAGAAACTGAACATGCAGCATTTAATGGCCTGCAATTAAAATGATCCATATGGATTCTTAGCATGCAAACAACCAGAGAACACCCATTTTGTGTCTGCGAGAGGACTGGAGCATTTGGTTAATAAATTCACATCGTTAGAGACCCCCCAAACAGGAGGTTCATTTACATCCACAGAGTTGCTAATGGATAATTGCCCCGCTAATGTTTCCCCAAGAGGCTGCTGAAGTATTAGAGAACTTATTACCCCAACCCCACATATCTCAAACAATACACACAGTCCACACACTCTACACATACACAATACACAGTGGAAGCAGAAGCTTTCTGTTTATCCAAGAGTCAGTGTGTTGCATGAAATAGTGGTGTTTTCAACTGTGTTGTGTTATGGAATATTTTTGTTGACCGTGATGCACTACACAGTTGCATCATAGAGCAAGTTGCACTATAGAATTGCATTATAGAGCATGTCATGCTATAGTGTTATATTATAGAGATCATTGCGCTGTAGAGTTGTGTACTGTAGAGCGTGCGGCAGTATAGAGTTGCTTTATAGACCCTGTTGCACTATAGAGTGGCATGATAGAGCATGTCGTGGGTTAGAGTTTCTTTATAGAGTTACGTTACAGAGCATGTTGCGCCATATAGTCGCTTTATAGAGCGCTGAATCTGAGTTGTATTATAGAGCTTGTTGCTGTATAGAGTTGGTTTATCCACAATGTTGCACTATAAAGCTCCATTATAGAGTGTCACAGTATAATCACGTTATAAAGCTTTGTGGTAAAGCGTTTGCGGTATGCAATAGAGTTTTGCTATAGAGTTTCATTATCGATAATGCTGCTGTATAGAGTTAAGTTATAGAATCGTAATGTTACGCCAGTCGCTTTATAGAGCGCTGCATCTGAGTTGCATTATAGAGCGTGTTGCTGTATACAATCTGTTGCACTATGGAGTTATAGAGTTGTGTTGTGTTGCGCCATACAGTTGCGTTATAGAGCATCATGGTATAAGTGTTGCTGTATAGAGTTGCTTTATACACCCTGTTGCCCTATAGAGTTCTGTTATAGAGCATTACGGTATAGAGTCACGTTATAGAGCTGTTGCGCCATTGAGTTGCTTTATACACCCTGTTGCCCTATAGAGTTCTGTTATAGAGCATTACGGTATAGAGTCACGTTATAGAGCTGTTGCGCCATTGAGTTGCTTTATACATTCTGTTGTACTATAGAATTGTTATAAAACGTCATGGCATAGAGGTGCACTATAGAGAATGTTGCGGTATAGAGTTGATATAGAGATTTTGATATTGTTTTATAGACCATGCCGCTTTCTAGAGTCACATTATACAGTAGTAGAGCGTGTTATGATATAGTTTCATAAAAGACTGTGTTGTGGTATAGAGCTGCATCACACCACAAAAAGAGTGTTTTGTATAATTTTCCAGTTAATTTATGTGAAAATCCTTGAAACAAGACAAATGCACTTGAGTAGCAAAACTGCATAAGATATTAAGTCTTGTTGTCATAAACTGGATTTTAAATATAAATGTATTTTGTCTTACTGCACTGGTACATTTTTCACTTGTTTATTAAAAGAAATTAATAAATCACAAAGGAATAAATTACAACACATTCAGTCTTAATATCTTGCGCAGTGCTGTGTGTAAAGTAAATTTATCTTGTTTTAGATGAAAAAGCGAGTAAAAAAAAAAACTAAAAGTGCACAGACTGTGTTGCTATGTTAAAGATTAAGTTGTGCTAGAGGTCTGTGACTGACAGCTGGCACTCTGCTCATTTAATTCCTTTCCTTCTACTTATTTTAAGCTCACCGAATCCTGTGATGACGGAATAACTGTGTCCCTGTGACTCACAGTAACGACCTGCTACCCCACCCAGTCTGCTAACAGCAGCCTCTGAGGCAGCACATGCCCCGTTTGAGAGCGGGTTATATTTATCCCCTCCGCTGCAGAGAGGCCTGTCCCAGCGCTCCGCTCGGTCTCCAGAGAGCGCCTTTCTAAAGAGATGTTTGCAAATTACCCAGAACGCCTCTGGCTGGATGGAGGTTTAATGCAGGACAGAAGTCAGAGCTGACACGCAGGCATGCTAACGGCTACGTGAGGATCCCAGTGGAAAGTTCTAGCATCTCCTCCTCGTTCACAGACTACCGCCAAACCAGAGAGCGCTGTAGACATGGAAGATCACTTGCAGTTAAGACTGTTCACAAATGAAAAAGTTCACAAATTAAATTCTGTTTTTAAAGCCAGCTTTCAGGGAATATTTTAGCTATATAGAGTCCTTGAGTTAGCTACATGATTCTTTAAAGATTAAGAAGGTTTTTGGTGTGACATTACACTCTCATAACGTGTTGGTACCATGGTACTACTGAATGATTACAATATTAATTTACCATGTCATTTACATTTTACTCCAATGTTCTTCCAAGAATACCACGGTATTGGGAATTAACATGGTACCATTAACATGCGCCCTTGACGCTCTTCCCACATCTTTCTTCAAAAGTGTGTTAAACAGCTTAGAAGCAGATCTCCTAGAAGTGGTAAATGCCTCACTTCTCTCTGGAAGTTTTCCAAACTCCCTGAAAACTGCAGTTGTCAAACCCCTCCTAAAAAAGAATAATCTGGATAAGACTATATTAAGCAATTATAGACCGATCTCAAATCTTCCTTTCATTGGCAAGATCATTGAAAAAGTTGTTTTCAATCAGCTGAACAAATTCTTAAGCTCGAATGGATACTTTGACAATTTTCAATCTGGTTTCCGATCGCATCACAGCACAGAGACAGCGCTCATAAAGATAATTAACGATATTCGCTTAAATACTGATACAGGCAAATTATCAGTGTTGGTACTACTCGACCTCAGTGCTGCATTTGACACTGTTGATCACAACATACTTCTTGACAGGCTGGAGAACTGGGTGGGTCTTTCTGGGATAGTCCTAAAATGGTTCAGGTCATACTTAGAAGCGAGAGGTTATTATGTGAGTATAGGAGACCATAAGTCTGAGTGGACATCCATGACATGCGGAGTTCCTCAAGGCTCAATTCTTGCGCCACTCCTATTCAACCTGTACATGCTCCCAATGAGCCAAATAATGAGAAAGAACCAAATCTCTTACCACAGCTATGCAGACGACACACAGATCTACTTAGCCCTATCGCCTAACGATTACAGCCCCATTGACTCCCTGTTCCAATGCATTGATGAAGTAAACAGCTGGATGTGCCAAAACTTTCTTCAGTTAAACAAAGACAAAACTGAAGTCATTGCGTTTGGAAACAAAGATGAAGTTCTCAAGGTGAACGCATACCTTCACTCTAGAGTCAAACAACTAAAAATCAAGTCAGGAATCTTGGTGTGTCTCTAGAGTCAGACCTTAGCTTCAGTAGTCATGTCAAAGCAATAACTAAATCAGCATACTATCATCTAAAAAATATTGCAAGAATTAGAGGCTTTGTTTCCAGTCAAGACTTAGAGAAAATTGTGCATGCTTTCATCACCAGCAGGGTGGATTACTGTAATGGACTCCTCACTGGCCTTCCCAAAAAGACCATAAGACAGTTGCAGCTCGTACAGAACGCTGCCGCCAGGATCCTGAGCAGAACCAGAAAATATGAACATATCACACCAGTCCTCAGGTCTTTACACTGGCTTCCAGTCACATTTAGGATTGATTTTAAAGTATTATTACTGGTATATAAATCATTTAATGGCCTAGGACCTCAATACATTGCAGATATGCTCACTGAATATAAACCCAACAGATCACTGAGATCATTAGGATCACATCAACTAGAAATACCAAGGGTTCACTCAAAGCAAGGAGAGTCCGCTTTTAGCTATTATGCCAGCCGCAGCTGGAACCAGCTTCCAGAAGAGATCAGGTGTGCTCCTACAGTAGCCACATTCAAATCCAGACTCAAAACACATCTGTTTAGCTTAGCATTTACTGAATGAGCACTGTGCCACTGTTCGTCCGACTGTTTGCACTGTATTTTATTTTATTTTTATTTTTTACTCTAAACTGTTTTAATTATTCTTATTTCTTTTGATTATTTTAATTTCTTCTATGTAAAGCACTTTGAATTACCATTGTGTATGAAATGTGCTATATAAATAAACTTGCCTTGCCTTGCCTTACCATGTAAAAAAATAACATAAAAATACAGTAATACTATGGTAATTTGGGATATACTGTACTGTGCAATAGTACAATCTTAAAAATGCTGGGTTGTTTTAACCCAAATTTGGGTTAAATATGGACAAACCCAACCATTGAGTTAAAATTTTTATTAAAAAGATTTAACCCAGCTGTTCGCTTTGTCCATATTTGACCCACATTTGGGTTGAAACAAGTGTATAATGAATGTTTACCATGCTATTTACATTTCACGAATTTTAAAAAATACCATGCTGTTGGTATTAATATGGGATCATTGATATAAACATTCAGTTTAAAGGAATATATCAAATACACTGGTATTTTAAATGTTTTTGAACATGGCACTGAAGAACCTTGGAGTACAATGTAAATAGCATGGTAAACATTCAGTACTACAGTATATATAAAAGCACCATGGTTTAGCCATGCTTTTATTTTTAACATGATACCATGGTAATTTTAGTAGCATGGTATTTTTAGGTACCTTAGAGCAAAATGTAAACAGAATTATAAATATTTTTTTTACTAAACAGCTTTTGGGTATTACCATGCTATCAACAAAACATAATACCATGGTACATTCCAGCATTTTAGCATAGGTTCTTAAGATCAACCTACTAAATGTATTCATTCTTCACAAAGAAAACACCAAGTTCTCCTGGTTTACATCACCAGTAGATGGTTTTGTAAAGAACCACAGAACTTTAAAAGGTTTTCCTGTTGCATCAGGCTGCAAACCCCTTTTAAGAACATTTATTCTAGTGCCGTCATGGGATTTCTAAGATTGAGAAACAGGAATTCATTGATCTCTTACACCATATGCATAAACGCTGTCATGTGTAGACGACTACTGTAAAATACTGTATATTTTCATGGGTTTTGTGAACTACAGATGTCTTTTCATCCATCTGTTCTTGCATGGGCTTCAATCCCAGCGGTTTGGACAGTTGTGCCCCTCTCTAAGTGCGAGTGATACCGCACTGTAAATGATCTTGTCAAGCCAAGATGGTGGCTGCTGGCCTAGTTTCCTGATCAGCAGACTGGAAAGCGTTTGTCTCTAAAGAAACTGTGTGATGTTGTGGTGATCCTTGTGCTGTCTCATGAAGATGACTCATGCAAAACTTCCCCTGAGGGACTCCGCCACGCCATCTCAATGTAATCGCCCAATATTACAGTTAAAACTTTCACTACTGCAAAACTTTCCAGATGTTCTTTATAAGCAGCTCAATTAGTGCACAATCCAATCATTTTCAAAATCAAACTCTTACATTTCCTTGAACATATGTGAAGTTTATAGTTGGAAACATTGGTAAAGAATGGTCAAACTCAGGATAAAGTTCTAAGTTTAAGAAAGAAAAACCCACAAATGTTTCGTTAAAGGTACAATATGTAAGAATGTTGTAATACAATATCCCAAAATCCCTTGCACAGTGTGATTTCTGATTTCCTGCAGTTGTGTACTTACAATATAAAAAATATATTACAAAATCGAAAAAAAAAAACATATTGTAGCTTTAATATTCAATTCAATTGTTCTCCTAGACACCAATGAGAACTTTTGCTGAAGTCTCCTGCTTCTGAGATCTTTTCCCTGAGAAAAAAGATGCCAGCCATCTCTAAGTTTCAGAGGAGATCTCAACAGTGCCTCAAAGTCTGATGAAATATGTTATTATTGTTATAAAACATTTTCGTCAGCTTCAATAAATAAACAAATCAACAAAAATGCCACTAGTTAGCAACACTACACTGTGCACTGAGAAATTTAAAATGTTGAACATTTTTAAATTATAATTGTTAATGCGTTATCTTTGGCAGCCTAAAATACTAAACTACAAAATTACTAAAAAATGTGTAACTAATAATGTGTCCAATCAAATGCCAAAGACTTTAAAATAAACTCATCAAATTATTTCATGACCAAACTATCCGAGCTCCATTATCCGCATTAATTTTAGATCTCTGTACTCTCACTATATCTGTGAACAATTGTCTTATTGTGTCCTTTAAGGCATTTTAGAAGAAATATCTGATTGGCACGTCAACGGTCAATATTAGGGTTAACCAAAAGTGATAGTGATCCTCGACTTAACATGCACAAATAATTTAAGCCAGAAAGTGTTTATTCAGGGTTCATTCAGGTAAATAAAACACTCACGTACCACACAGTGAGTGACATCCCTGAAAGGTGTGTGTGTGTGTGTGTTTGTTGAGGTCTGTTTATGGGCCAATGGTTGAGTGATGATTTTGAAGATAAATTTAACCTGATCTATTGTGACAGTGATTTGGCCCAAGAGTCACTGCGGGGACGACTATACCCACAAATACTTCTGTGTCTCCATATAGTGCCACATGAGATTCTATTGGATGAATATGAAATGACAGGAATATGGAGTATGTAGTTTATCTCTTCCCTGCGGTCTGGTATTGTCGAGGTTGTGTGTGTGTGGTGTTTCATACTGACATATCATTTATTGAGGAGGACAGTGAGGAGGGAAAGTCTCAAGCATCAGGGTTTCAAACTTTCGCATTGATTCCTGTGTGGGCGGCAGGTTTCCATGGGGACTGCAGTTGGGAACACTGTAGACCCAACCTCAACTACTAGAGTTAGCCAGACTTTTGACTATTAGCATAAAGTCTGGATGAATTGCAGCCTATTCTGGCCAGGAGCCGTCCACCTACACAGGAAAGGTGTGGGTCTGGGTAAAAATATACCTTTTTAGATTAATTGCAATCTAGCTGAGTTCAGCACCACAGCGAAGTTCAGCACTCCAGCGAAAGAAATATTGTACTTGAGTCATGAATGTGATACAATAAAAAGAGTGTGAACTTCGAAATGTGTACATGCAAAGCGACCAGTGTAGTTTGATTCACAAACAAAGGACTCCTACGAACTAGTTCTTTTCAACAAATCAAACCCATACAGCATGACCACTGTAGGCTGACTTACAAACAAATGACTGTTAGGACCAGGTTATTTTTAGTTAATTAATGCATATTCAGTGCGACCAGTGTAGTCCGATTCAAAACAAATGACTCCTATGAACCAGCTATTTTTAGTGAATCAAACAGCACTGCACAACCAGTGTAGTCCAATTCACAAACAAATGACTCTTATGAACCAGTTATTTTCAGTGAATCAGAACCAGTTCTTTTTAGTGAATTAAACACATATTGTGCAAACAGTATAGCTGACTTATATACAAATGACTCTGAAGAAGAACCAGATATTTTTAGTAAATTAAGCTCATACAGCATGACCAGTGCAAATTGATTCACTAGCAAATGACTCTAAAGAACTGATTCAGTTAAACCAAGTTCCTTAAAGCTACACTTTGTAATTTATTAAGATGATTCTTAGCAAAAAACACTTTGTTCTTTCAAAATTGTATGTGCTCATTAATGTATAATTAAATATATATATATATGTCACAGTGTCTGGTTTATGTTCCTTGGGTCACCACTAGATGTCCTCCTTCCCCACGGTGTCCATCACACTATTGAACTACATTTCCCACGATCCTTGTCTTCTCATTACACTCAGCTGTCCCTTGTCACTAATCATTGCACTCAGCCAATTCCCCATTAGCATTGTCATTTCCCTGTGTATATAACCCCTGTCTGTTTTAGTATGTGTCACGGAGTCCTTGTTAATGTCCCCACACTTCCGTTCCTGTTGTTGCCTGTACCTTGTTCTTGTCTTTTGTCTTCGGATTGCCTTTATGGATTATGACCCTTGCCTGGACTGTTTTGTGAGTACGGATTACCCCTAATAAATACTGCAATTGGATCCTCTCTTTTCCTGTGTGTGTGTTCGTGACAGAAGGACTCCGTCACACCTAGATCCAGCAGTATGAGTTTCAGCTTCTCTTCCCCAGCCATCGAGCGGGAGAGGAGGGATTGTTTTGAGGGGACCCGTCTGGTCATTTTTCGTGGGGACCCGGGGAGGTCACAGAGGAGGAGGAGTGGTCGAGAACAAGGCCAACACCACCCTCCACCTTGGCCCCCCTTCGTCCCTGGACTGGTGAGGGACGGATTAGAGCCACCATCTCGCCATCGCGGGCGGAGAAGGGGAAGACGTACGTCCGCCCATCCAGAGACTGTTCACGTCCCGTCTGCCCAGCCAGAGTTTGTTCACGTCCCGTCTGCCCAGTCAGAGACTGTTCACGTCACGTCTGCCCAGTCAGAGACTGTTCAACGTCACGTCTGCCCAGTCAGAGACTGTTCACGTCACGTCTGCCCAGTCAGAGACTGTTCACGTCACGTCTGCCCAGTCAGAGACTGTTCACGTCCCGTCTGCCCAGTCAGACACTGCTCACGTCCCGTCTGCCCAGTCAGAGGACTGTTCACGTCCCATCTGCTCAGCTTGAGACTGGTCTAGAGATGCCCATTTGTGGGGCCGCCAAGGCTATGATGGATTATTTAGAGCGTCTGGCTCGGATCCTGGACATGCCAGTGTCTGCTGTTCCAGAGCCGGAGCCGGTGTCTGCTGTTCCAGAGCCGGAGCCGGTGTCTGCTGTTCCAGAGCCGGAGCCGGTGTCTGCTGTTCCAGAGCCGGAGCCGGTGTCTGCTGTTCCAGAGCCGGAGCCGGTGTCTGCTGTTCCAGAGCCGGAGCCGGTGTCTGCTGTTCCAGAGCCGGAGCCGGTGTGGTCTGCTGTTCCAGAGCCGGAGCCGGTGTCTGCTGTTCCAGAGCCGGAGCCGGTGTCTGCTGTTCCAGAGCCGGAGCCGGTGTCTGCTGTTCCAGAGCCGGAGCCGGTGTCTGCTGTTCCAGAGCCGGAGCCGGTGTCTGCTGTTCCAGAGCCGGAGCCGGTGTCTGCTGTTCCAGAGCCGGAGCCGGTGTCTGCTGTTCCAGAGCCGGAGCCGGTGTCTGCTGTTCCAGAGCCGAGCCGGTGTCTGCTGTTCCAGAGCCGGAGCCGGTGTCTGCTGTTCCAGAGCCGGAGCCAGTGTCTGCTGTTCCAGAGCCGGAGCCAGTGTCTGCTGTTCCAGAGCCGGAGCCAGTGTCTGCTGTTCCAGAGCCGGAGCCAGTGTCTGCTGTTCCAGAGCCGAGCCAGTGTCTGCTGTTCCAGAGCCGGAGCCAGTGTCTGCTGTTCCAGAGCCGGAGCCAGTGTCTGCTGTTCCAGAGCCGGAGCCAGTGTCTGCTGTTCCAGAGCCGGAGCCAGTGTCTGCTGTTCCAGAGCCGGAGCCAGTGTCTGCTGTTCCAGAGCCGGAGCCAGTGTCTGCTGTTCCAGAGCCGGAGCCAGTGTCTGCTGTTCCAGAGCCGGAGCCAGTGTCTGCTGTTCCAGAGCCGGAGCCAGTGTCTGCTGTTCCAGAGCCGGAGCCAGTGTCTGCTGTTCCAGAGCGGAGCCAGTGTCTGCTGTTCAGAGCCGGAGCCAGTGTCTGCTGTTCCAGAGCCGGAGCCAGTGTCTGCTGTTCCAGAGCCGGAGCCAGTGTCTGCTGTTCCAGAGCCGGAGCCAGTGTCTGTTCCTGTGCCTGAGCCGGTGTCGTCTGTTCCTGTGCCTAAGCCGGTGGTGTCTGTGGCGGTTCCTGAGCTGGTGGTGTCTGTTCCAGTTCCTGAGCCGGTGGTATCGGTGGCTGTTGCAGTTCCTGAGCCGGTGGTATCGGTGTCTGTTGCAGTTCCTGAGCCGGGTGGTGTCTGTTGCAGTTCCTGAGCCGGGTGGTCTGTTGCAGTTCCTGAGCCGGTGGTGTCTGTTGCAGTTCCTGAGCCGGTGGTGTCTGTTGCAGTTCCTGAGCCGGTGGTGTCTGTGACTGTTCCCGAGCCAGGGTCTGTCCCTGTCCCGCCTTGGTCTTCACCGCCATGGCCGCCGGAGTGGTCGTATTCACCCTGGTCTTCACCGCCGTGGCCGCCCGAGGAGTCTTCACCGCCGTGGCCCGCCCGAGGGGTCTTCACCGCCGTGGCCGCCCGAGGGGGTCTTCACCGCCGTGGCCGCCCGAGGGGTCTTCACCGCCGTGGCCGCCCGAGGGGTCTTCACCGCCGTGGCCGCCCGAGGGGTCTTCACCGCCGTGGCCGCCCGAGGGGTCTTCACCGCCGTGGCCGCCCGAGGGGTCTTCACCGCCCTGGCCGCCCGAGGGGTCTTCTCCTCCCTGGCCGCCAGATGGACTGTCGTCTCCGCCCTGGCCGCCAGATGGACTGTCGTCTCCGCCCTGGCCGCCAGATGGACTGTCGTCTCCGCCCTGGCCGCCAGATGGACTGTCGTCTCCGCCCTGGCCGCCAGATGGACTGTCGTCTCCGCCCTGGCCGCCAGATGGACTGTCTGCTTCGCCACGGCCGCCGGTTAAGTTGTCATCCCCTGTTCCTGTTCCCCTTCATGGTCCTGGCCCTCCATCCCTCCCCCTGATCCTCCACTATTCCACCTCCAGCCTGGACTCTTTGTTTGTTTTTTGTGGGTCTTGGAGCGTCTGGTAGCCGCTCCGTAGAGTGGGGGTTATGTCACAGTGTCTGGTTTATGTTCCTTGGGTCACCACTAGATGTCCTCCTTCCCCACGGTGTCCATCACACTATTGAACTACATTTCCCACGATCCTTGTCTTCTCATTACACTCAGCTGTCCCTTGTCACTAATCATTGCACTCAGCCAATTCCCCATCAGCATTGTCATTTCCCTGTGTATATAACCCTGTCTGTTTTAGTATGTGTCACGGAGTCCTTGTTAGTGTCCCCACACTTCCGTTCCTGTTGTTGCCTGTACCTTGTTCTTGTCTTTTGTCTTCGGATTGCCTTTATGGATTATGACCCTTGCCTGGACTGTTTTGTGAGTACGGATTACCCCTAATAAATACTGCAATTGGATCCTCTCTTTTCCTGTGTGTGTGTTCGTGACAGATATATATATATATATATATATATATATATATATATATATATATATATATGTTTTATTTATTTAACCTTTATTTAACCAGGTTAGTCTCATTGAGATATAGAATATATTTTTCAAGAGAGACCTGGCCATACGATAATTACTTCTACCAACTAATCAAGTATTCCCGTAAGCGTAGAATATGCCATTTATAATACATACGAGCGAGTCGCTTGAATGGCGGAAGCCATGTCGCGCCTCCATCTTGAAAATACATTAGCCAGAGAGGGACATACCTGGAAATTCAAGCTTCGCCTTTCGTGCTTTTACACTCAGTGGCACCGTGACGAATGTGAGCGGGAGATTACTCGCGACTGCCGGCAGATTTAAAATAATACGGCCACCGTAGGGGTTAAAACGCCCTCAGAATGGGAGGGGCTAGAAAATTATATTCAGTTGGTAGTCATATACAAATTCACCGCTAGATGGGAGTAATTCCTACACAGTGTAGCTTTAAAGTAATTACTGTTGTGAGAGAGTTCATTTAATAAAAGCTACTGGTTTGAATCAAATGATAGCACAGATAGAGTTTCTTTCATATGTAGCCTAACCTTAATGAACATTATGACTGAAAAAATACAACTGAATCAGTCTTATCAAATCCAAATCATGAAATCTGTACGATTTTGAGAACGAGTATTTGCCTAAAACTAGTAGCATGAGATGAACCGATTTATGTCTTTCTGTGTGGCACGTTACTTCCATTCAAGGTCCACATCCAAATAATCTTGAAACATTCGTACCATTATCCATTCACAAACAGCAGACTGCTGAGAGATCAGCAAAGATAAATGTTTGCCTTCTGTTTCTGAGATGCCCCTTGTCGTGCTGGAAACTGCGGCTCTCTCTGAGACCAGCAAACTAATCTCATCAATTTACAAATGCAAATATTATGTTTATTAATCTAATGTGCAGAGCTGTACAAACATTTATTACCCTGCCAACAACCCGGACTCAAACATATGCAATGCTGCAATCACAACACGCGCACACACACACACACACACACACACACACACACACACACACACACACACACACACACACACACACACACACACACACACACACACACACACACACACACACACACACACACACACACACACACACACACACACACACTCCTTGTATAGCCTTAAATGCTCACCAGCTCACAGCCCTGTTTGTGTAACGTGTTGCTGTGGCGACAGACGGCAGTTTGGAGGTTTCAAGATCCAACGATGTTGCTGGTACACTGCTTACTGAGTCAGTAATATCTAAAAACCTGATTCACCATGACAGTCACAGTCTCATGATTCATTTTAAAGAGGCCATGAAATTATAATTAACCCAATCAATTTTAGAAATCATGTTATTCATCCTATTGCGAACGATTTATTCATTCATATATCTCATAGCATTAATCTTGTCTGCATAAACCACGCAATGCATGCTGGCATTCAGATTTACCTCCATCCAATAAACATAGTCCCCACCCAACATTAGTTTCTTTGTCGATAATCCTATAAGCGGGATTTTAAGTAGCTGGGATGTAAAAATAATGATCGTTTCCGTCTACAAATCAAACAGAAAATCCTGCCCAAAACTCACGCCATTAAAATGTTCACATGTCGGATACCTGAAACAAACAATATTGAAAGTGCCACAAAGATATAGTGCTTTTGTAGCCCCAGTCCCTTTTTGTATTTGTAGTCTTGTATTTCCACAGCATGAAGGTAAGATCTTACAGATTTATGAATGAACCGCTCTTACCGGTCTAACTGACATTTGTTGTGACCTCCGCTTCAAACATTACAATGCTTCATTATAACTTTCAATACCTCTACAATAAGTAAATCCACTTTACCAGCTAATTACTCTTCAACCGCGAAGCCATAGAAATGTACAGTGCTACCACAAAAACTGAAGTTCAAACACAAGATTCTAAAGATATTTATTTATTTGTACGCTTGTTTCTCTGGCGAATAAGGTCCATAGAGACTGTCGCTGTGTTCAAAATCACAAACCGATTAGGTACTACATTTGAATTTGAATTTACTTCGAGGGTGTTAAAAAAAGCGCTCAATATAATATGAATATGGCAGTATGAATGAAATTAGGATTTACTAATTCAGCCATGTTGTCACTGTCACGTGACCTACCAGCATCAGTTGTGTCACTTCACTGCCATTCACAAATCCTCTACCGTGGCCTCATGGGATAGTAACGTCCATCGAATGCACACTTCAGAATCTCATATTTGATACACAAATTTCTAAGGCCTCTAAAATATCTACATCATTAACATCTTGCTGAAAAACCAGTACATAATCTTCAACATGCCCACTCCATTGATAGTACTCAGCAAGTAAAAGGCATTTTAGTATCATTCTAAAAAAGCCCCCCTTTAGGTCTTGCCTTTTTGATGTGAAATATTTACTGATTTTTATAAAGTAGTAAAGAGAATACATTTTATATTGTTAGTAATTTTTCAAGATGAACACTTACACAGGACTGAATCAATTATGAAATTTCCTAAAAAATATTACCAAGGGGTAAAAGATAAATAATAAATATAAGAGGACCCAAAACTGAGCCCTGTGGAACACCAGTATTGACGTACGAAGGCTTTAATCTAAACTGCTTCAACTGTTCAAATTGAGTACGACCCAAAAAATAAGATCGAAACCAATGATTCCAATAGACTCCAATCTGTCTAACAGAAGGCTGTGCGAGGTATCACATGCTGCACTCAAATCGAACAGAATAAGTATATATATAAATAAAATTGAAGGTGTTTTTTCCCGTCCTTATGAGCTCCATATTTTCACCATATCACAACGTGCCATAGAAGCCTAATGTATCAGATATGATCCTCAACAAAAAACATATACAAACTTTTTTATTTGTAATAATATTGTGTCTAACGGTTTAATAAACTGTTAATAAACAATCTACTTGTGATACGCCCCACCCACGCCCACCTTGCCACGCCCGCCACGCCCCATGAGGACTTACATCTACCGTTAAGCATACATTTTTACTATTTTCCAAAGACTCTTACTTTCACTGTCTCCACATATGGACCTCATGAGGTGTCTAATAATACAGGATGTAGATGCCAAAACATTCTCGAGATTACATGCTCAAACACTCATTGCAGATCAATTCTGGTGTTGTCGGTATCTCTGCCATCATGTGAGTTTGTGGCAGCTGGTTCTAGAGAAACTCTCTGATCCGAAGCTTAACAACGCTCACTTCAGTGCCACTTTAACTCGCACGCTAATTAGACTGCAGGTCTCACAGGCGCCGCTAAAGATCTCAGAGCGGAAAAGCAAGAACATCTGTGCGTAGGGCAGCTGATCCACACCTCTGAAAGTGACTCTTTCTTTCAGGACCTCTGATCTGCGCGAGCCGGTGCCAGACTGCCCAATGCGTGCAAAAGAGCCCTCAACGGAAGTGAGAGAAGGAGGGGTCGGCGAACTGTGAGTTTATTGTACACCGGCAGAACAGACTCCAGCCTCACAAGTATGAATGAGTTTTTCTGTGAGGGAGCCTTCCACACACACACACTTTGAGATGTTTGAAGCTTTTCCACTGAGCTTGAGCTCCACATTCTTGCAGAATACATAATAATGCAACTTTTTAAAAAACTTTTGCAAACATGCACACACATAATATTATGGCTTATTAGTCCTAAAAAAGTGAAATTGAGAGGTCTTACCTCCTTGGACAGTCTGGAGCAGGTATAGCAGTGCCAGAAAGAGGACAGACAGGAGAGGACAAAGGGCGTTCATCTTGCCACTTTAGTCCGAGTCTCAGAGTCTCTGTGGCCACTTTGGGAGTTGGAGTGTGTGCGGGGTGTACTCATGGAGGGGGCGGGACGGACACGGATGAAAATGATACCCTGAACCCAAAAAGAAATCCAGCCCCTCCACACACACACACACACCCCTGCCCAGCCCTGCAACGCCCCTCTGGAAAAACTACACCACTGTTTCTTCTCTCTTGTGCTTCTCCACCCCCAATTTCCATCCTCTCTGCTCTGTTAAATGATTCAGCTTTCATTCAAAAAGCAGACAGAGCTCAGAGTTTCTCTAAACCTTTAAAAGATCGGATTATAAAATGCATAAAATAATCACCTAGATGCCATATGTAAGGACTAAAACCTCAAACACTTCTTTCCTGGAATCTATGGTTCCATGAAGAACCTTTAACATTCATGGAACCGTTCCAAAATCAAAGGGTTCTTTATAGTGGAAAAAGTTATTAAAATGTGGATAATATATATTTTTTAATCTTCTCACTAAAAAGTTATTTTGGGAACCCAAAATGGCTCTTCTATGGCATCGCCACAAAAATCGCTTTCATTTTTAAGAGTGTACTTTTCTTTTTATAAATGACTATTAAGCAACCACCCAAAACACCCTGGTAATCAGCATAGTAACACAGTAACATCGACACACACTCTACATCCTGGCAGCCACTTCTGTTTGTAGCAACTTTTATTTTGTGTCTAGTTCCTTAGAGATCATCTATGTACTGAATCTTTAAAGATGCCAGAAACCAATATAAAAGTAAAAAAAATAAATGTGACATGAAGAACTTGTTTAATATCCAAAGAACCAATAACCAATTCAAGAACTCTATACAGTTATGAAAAGTTATGTTTTTTTTTAAACAATGGAAAGAACCATACAAATCTTATTAAAATGGTTTTGAATAAGTTTCAAGGAATTTTTGTTCCATAAAAGCATTTTTCATCAGGAGAAGACTTAGCAGTTTTTTACAGTCCTGTTTCGCATATTCAATGTACTTGTTTTAGTAATGCCACTAACTGGGTAACAATATAGGTACTAACCCTGAACCCATCCCTGAAACCTTAACCCATGTTACCTTATATTACCCAGTACTTTCTTAGGTAAGTATACTGTAAGTACCACGCACAAGTATACCTTCATATACTTAATATTCAGCAATATTACTGATTTGACTGCACTGACACTATTGGATGAAAACTCAACCGAGCTGAATGATGACATCACGGTTTTATAGCTGAATTGAACTAATTTCATAATTGATGTACTTTACACATTGAACCGAAATGAATGAACACTGAACTGATTTCAACTGAATGATGAATGTTTACTGTTGTCTTTTTAGAGCTGCTTTATGCCTGCTACAGACTTCAGCAATCCTATAAGATCATTGCAAACCACACTGAAGGATATGGATCTAATGAACTTGTGTACACTTGTATGTAGACTGTACGATGATGGCACTTATTAAATCATAGGCTGCGACGCAAGTTAGTATAGAAGAATAAAATGTAATCAGGATGCGCAAATAGAACAAGATTAATCGCACTTTGGCAATTGTGGTTTTTATGTGCGCTGAAAAAAAGAGGAGGAAGAGAAAGAGGAGAATATGCAGTCATGGCGGGAAAAGAGGACAACTTGGCATGCCAATTTTGCAAATGGAGCGTGAGGTAAGGAGTGTTAAGTTTTAGCGGTATGTTGGGTTGATTAATTGTTAATTGAATTGTTAAAAGTTCATTGGCTAGTCAGTAGACGTACTGTAGGTCGTAGCAGCAAACACATTATGATGATGATTATGTCAGAAAATAATCGCTGACTTTGGTCACAAGAACGTGACAACGGCCGTCTTTGAACCTCTCTCACTCTCAACCTTTTAGGAGCCATGACCACAGAAATCGCCACGATTGGTCGTCTTTCGCCTGGGACAGCCCAAAATCATACAAGTGTACGGGCATAAGTCTACACTTGGCTTGAGTCCCACCTTCATTGTCAGTCTATGGGTCTTTTTACTGCCCGCTTTATCATCCGCCAGGTGAAAATGAATTGTTTATAGACAAAACAGCACATTTTAGCAAACACCACTAATTATTATCAAGTATAATGCTTACCAGTTGTGCAGTTCAGAGTCTTTAGTCTTATCTTGGACTGGAGCTAAAAATGAACTCTCACGCACACACATAACCGCTAACGAACACAAACCATTTGAGAACTCCCTCCCTGTCGTCACGTCTACGGTTGTGCGTCTCTGGTTACACAAAAAAACGTGTGTGTTGCTGTAATTCTTTGCCTTTCCCAAAAACAGTTTCCAGACCTTCATAAAGACTCATTGTCACAATGCCATAAGTTAAAAATAAATGGTTGTTCTGTGAGTGTGTTGTGTGTGTGTGTGTGTGGGGGGGTCATGCAGCATAAGTGATAGACTGTTTAGTCATGACATCATCTGGAATCCCACACACTCATGTTTATATTAGTCAGCCGCTCGCCGACACATTTGGTTTCTGCTATATTCACGGGAGTCGTTGGTATCAAATTACAGGAGAGCTTAAAGCTGCTGTAAGCTATTTTTAATCCCGCACACATAAATCATACCTATACCTGATACATAGCGGCCCCACAGAATATTTGGATGCTTAAAAATGTCTGAATTTCACTGCATTAGATAACAAAATATCAAACCAAGTAGTATTTATTTTAAAGAAATACAGCATCATTTTTTTTTAAAGCAAAACATTTCACAAAACTAAAGGGTTATTTTATTTAATATAAAATAATAGCCTACATGTGGGTCAATGGTCCGTGTACGTTTTGATAATTTCCTTTCATATTTGGATTAAAATAGCGAGAAATGAAAAGACGGCTCGATTTTTTGTTTAGTTTAACAAACAGAAAATAAACATTTTCGGCCCGATTTCTCATTTTTAGTTTGTTGTTTAAAAATCGGTTTATGGCTTTGATATTTCATTCGCACTTGTGAAACACCCCTTTCATCTGATTGGTCAAACCGCTTCGTCTTCAGTACAGCCTTAATTCTGTCAGGTAGTCTATGAGTCGGTACGGCACTGTAAAATCATCCCTCTTTAATAAGCTTTTGTCGACATGCGAACCAGCACTCGCTGACATTTGTAGAAATATGTTACATATAATTATAGTTAGTGCTGCTGCGAAGCTTCACCTCTAATGTATGACACTTACACATGTCATACACCAGCCTATGCTGATATGGAGTTTGGTGTATAATATTGTTTATTTAAAAGGAACACTCGACTTTTTTTGGAAATAGACTCATTTTCCAACTCCCCTAGAGTTAAACAGTTGAGTTTTAATTTGACATTGTGTACTAAGACTGACAGAAAATTAAAAGTTGCGATTTTCTAAGCCAACATGACTAGGAACTATACTCTCATTCCTGTGTAATAATCAATGAACAGTGTGCTGTACCAGCAGCGCAATGATATTACAAACTTAGTGCCCGTCACGTTGGAAGTTACCGAGCTGGGGACTATTTTCAGGCGCTGTGTAATATCATTGCGCTGCTGGTACGGCAGCAGTTTCTTGATTATTACGCAGGAATGAGAGTATAGTTCCTAGTCATATCGGCCTAGAAAATCGCAACTTTTCATTTTCTGTCGGTCTTAGTACAGGATGTAACTACAGAAGAGTCAAGTTTTAAAGAGGAAAAATATCTAAACTCTATGGTTATTTTTTTTGAGAGAGATGCTAACGGTCTAATCAGATTTAATGATCTTTAAGCTATGCTAAAAGTGCTTCCTCCAGACCCGGAGATTGGCTGAATGGATTAGAAACCGGTAAAACTCAACTGTTTAACTCTAGAGGCGTTGGAAAATGAGCCTATTTCCCAAAAAAGTGGAGTGTTCCTTTAAGATCATTGATTTTTGAGGTAGGTCCTGCCTACGTTTCCATGTCCCATTGATAAATGCAATGAAAATAGTTTATATCTGCCTAATATGGATACAATTTAAATGTTTACTGTATTACTGCATGGGCAACAAGAATTGGATGTGAAGAGATTTTCAACCACTAAACAAAGTATTTATTAAACAGATTGCCTACAGAGTAAAAATGATAAGGAGAAAAGCTCCTGCAGCATTTGAGTGCAGAGGGTTTCATATTTAATCATCTAATGGAATGGCAATTTTAAGTGTGACTTAAGTGTCCAAGTACTTTTTGGGGCCACTGTATGACTGAAATAGGTGTTCTGGGAAATCACACGTCTCTTTGACAGCAGCCATGAATGTTAACCAATCAGAAGACTCAGAGACGGCCTGTCAATCATTTTGTGCATTCGTTGACAGGATTTGGAGATGTAGTTGCAGGAATGGAGATGGCAGGGCTCTAGCAACAGGGCTAACATCACTAACAGTTCAGCAGCTTAAACGAGCCATTAAATTGGAGTGTTTTGCCTTAGTGCTTTAACAATTGTGTTCATAAATTTTTATTTGCATTATCCTCCAAAATATGAGCTAGAGAGCACACATTATTCTGGAGCAAAATATCCCCTCTTTCCCTTCATTCATCCCACAGGTACTCAAGCTTTACAAAAACAAAGACTTTTTACAAGAAAACCCGCCAAATGTTGTGCAAGATTCAATCTGACCTCAGAATCCTATTCCCTTTAGACCCTGTTCAAATCATCATGCTATCTTAGTGTTTCAAAAGATCAAAATAGAGGGCTGCAGGGATGATGTTTGTAGGCCAATCCAGAAGTTTGCATCCCCTTTGTTCCCTCAACAAACACCATATAGGATTTTTCCTCTGGCTTTTGGAGTATTGCAGAAAATAAGCTCTGTGACCATCAAAAGTTTATGATTCTTACAACTTTTTTTCTTGAAGCCTTAATACAATCACCAGAAGTAAAAAAACTTTGAATGTACTTTAGGAGTAAGTGTTTAGTCAACAAATTTGGCAGTAGGGGTATTTTTGAGAATACCGCCCTCTGCTGGACATATTTCACAGAAGGGGTCTGTCGCTTACTGTATGTCTTCATGCCTGCAATTATGACTTCATGACTATTATATATCTTCTTCCTCCTGTAAACGAATACCATTTTCAGTCTTTGATACTGTTTGCGTCTGCTGGGATAAATTAGCGTTTTGCCCCATTTCAATCCCTATGGCACGACAGTTGGGGCCAAATTACAGGAGAATTTGAGTTCAGAACAAGCTGAGATGGTTCCTGCACTTTGCACAGCTGTCTGTCCAGCTCTAAAGTGACATTACATGTTCCTGATCTCTCTATCTTTGGGTCTTTATTAATGTTTTTCAATGGCACTTTCAAGCTCACAGCACTGCCAGCATCGAATCAACATTCTGCCAACGTTTGGCCAGCGTTCTGCATGTGTGTGGCTCTATGCCATAGCGATCAGCGGATGTGCTGATGCTTTCTCATCACTGGATTCAGATATCACTGATGTTATTTCCAAACCGAGACAGACTTACTTTACACACATTCTTCAGCAGACTGGAAATCATTGATTTAACCACAAACATCAGAGGCAAATGTTAATGGACAATATTCTAGACCAAGATTTCATTCACCAAAAAAGTCATCATTTAGATTTGTTTTCTTTGCGCATGAGAGTTCATTAACATGCGGTGACAATGGCGGATGCACAAAGTGGAGTATTACACTTTTTCAAGTAATCACAGAAAGATCCACGAGGAGGCTCCTGAGACTTCCCATTTCCAGGACATACAATTTCATCACTGGACTTCCACGACACAAATCGGCACGATGCCAAATTATTTAGTCTCATTCTTTTTTTTGGGTTGGTGCATAGCAATGTCCCTTCCAAGGAAAGTCTGTTCACTCTTGCGGCCATATTTGCAATGCTTCCGGGAAGCTATTTCGGGCATCCAAGTCCTATCTATTTGAATGGGGGAATCCTGAAATCTCAAAAACTGCTTGCCAAACTCACAATTAAATCGCATATTTCAAATCAGCAACAAAATCTGACATGAACTATCCCATAAATGTTGTTTCTTATGCTCAAATAGCATTAAAAAAACACGTATTTTCCAGGCCAGCCAATGTGCATGTGCAGCTTTAAGCGCGTCTCAGGTTTCTATGGGAACCCGGTGCTTCAGTGACGCAATAACTTCAACAATCAGCGATTGGCTCTTTTACTTAGAAGACGGGATGTATTCCGCCATATTGCACATCGCAGTTTCTCCCATTCATAAGTAATAGGAGTGAACCGTCTTTCTATGGCTGAATCCGAAATCGCCCCCTATACCCTCAAATAAAGCACTAGAGGAAGTTTTAGGGGCTGTTTACATGACACCGTTTTCAATTAAAAGTAAAAACGTAAAACTTTTTATGTGTTTTGGCCGTTCTTTTACACGACAACGGCGTTTTGCTGGCCTGAAAACGCAAACGTTTGGAAACGGCTTTCAAAGTGCAAGTTTTTGAAAATGGTCTCCGTGTAGCCTAAACAACCAAAAACGTGAATCTCTGAAGACGATGACGTCATGCACATGCGTATTACGTGTCCAGTCTATAGTGTTTCATCGCCATCTAATGGCCTGGCAGCAGAATACAGAATTTTTAGTCGTTTTCGCGAATCTGTGTGAATGGGGATCGTTTTGACAGTGGTGTCGTCTGTATGCGGAAAAACTCAAAGGAAAACCTTCACAGTTTTAAGCATATCGTTGTCGTGTAAACGTACCCATAGAGTGCACTCAATCTATCCCACATTGCACCGAAATAACGAGTGTACAGCCAATGTCCGAATTCGCTCACTCGTTTTCATTCACTCCTTCAAGTGAACCGTATTAGTGGACTAACGTAGGGAATAGTGATTGAGGTTTTAGGGGGCGATTTCGGATTCAGCCCATATCTCTAGTCTTTGTGCGTGGATCGTCATTCTTCTACTGCTCTTTTTCCTGTTGTGGCGGTTAGCAAACAGCACTACACTGCGCGCCCCCTTCTGGATTGGAGTGCGGATCACCTGTGACGAACCATTTCACAACTAATGCATGCAAATTACAATGTGCAATTTTTGTTTCCAAAGTATGACCCTTTTAAATCAGACCTCTACAAAATTGTAAACACACACACACTTGCATGTTTGTGTTCACTACAACACACCACAGCCACTCTGCGATTTCGGCATTTTTAACCTGAGTGAGAGTCACTGGGGAACAGATGACAGGCTTCCACTCTAAGAGGATGAAAAAGAGCTAGACAAAGAAAAGTCAATAATTACAGCGAGATGCCCCTCTAGACACAAACAAAAAACACATTCAGACGAACAGGAGACCTTTCAATTCTCTCTCCCTCTCTCTGTATCTGTATTCATGATGATTTCTCTTTCCCCCATCACCGAGCTCCTCCTGGGTCGGAGTAAATTCTCCTGTTCTCTCATGCTGAGAGCAGAAAAAGATAGAGAGAGAGGGAAAGCAGTGTTTTAGGGATGTTTTCCAAAAGAACTCATCAAAAATCTCCAGGAGTAAAACGAACCGCAGCAGGAAGGAGAACAGGAAACCCTCTGAGACATAAACCCCACTCCCTCTCGCTTTAAAACACACTCCGACTTGGTTAAAAAACACACTGGGATGTGTTTTCTGTTTTAAAGGACAGTCTGGCAACCTGTAAGTCGATATCCAGCTGGCATGCAACGTGAACTATACAGTCAGGGAGTGGAAAGCAGACAAGGTTATCATTAAATGGAGTCTGTTCAGCTAAAATCTCCTCATTTAGCACTGATCAGCACACACTGAGGTCTATTCACATGTGGCCGGTTGCATAAACTGCTAAGACTATAGTTTTGCAAGTCATCTATTTTTTCTTTTTCAAAATGAGTCATAATTAAGAGCTTGTTGGTCAGACTAGTTCTTAAGACACGACCATCTTAAGTTTGTTAGCGGCTACGTTTATGCAACTGGCCCTTTGGAGACAGCGGTCTGTTAGCATTCATCCGTTAGCAGTCCTCATAAGCACTCTTTTTTGAGCCAATCACACGAGCTGTAAATATCATGTGGCTTATTATTCTGAAACCACAGAAAATAGCACGACAACTCTATGGCTGATGGCACCACAAGACCACGCACAGTCCCCAACCCCCCTGACGATACTATAGATAGATAGATAGATAGATAGATAGATAGATAGATAGATAGATAGATAGATAGATAGATAGATAGATAGATAGATAGATAGATAGATAGCGAGATAGATAGATAGAAAGATAGATAGATAGATAGATAGATAGATAGATAGATAGATAGATAGATAGATAGATAGATAGATAGATAGAGAGAGATAGATAGATAGATAGATAGATAGAGAGATAGATATATCGATAGATAGCGAGATAGATAGATAGCGAGATCGATAGATAGCGAGATAGATAGATAGATAGATAGATAAATAGTTAAATAGATATAGATCGATAAATAGATAGATAGATAGAGAGATAGAGAGATATAGATCGATAGATAGATAGATAGAGAGATAGATCGATAGATAGATAGAGAGATAGAGAGATAGAGAGATATAGATCGATAGATAGATAGATAGATAGATGATAGATAGATGATAGATAGATAGATAGATAGATAGATAGATAGATAGATAGATAGATAGATAGATAGATAGATAGATAGATAGTAAACTGTAATATTTACTATTATATTTTGACTAAAACTAATGGAAAAAAATCACAACTAATCACAACAGGCATCCCAACTAACATTATAATGTACAATATGAAAACTGGATAATGGATATTCATTTTTATATTTTCTAAAGATTACAGACTACATTCCCTAAAGATGAACTCTAAGTGAGTTTTATATTATGTTAATTACAGGGGGGAAAAAAGGGGGAAATGAGCATGCACAAATAAACATATAGCCTAATATTGACTCATAATGATATATTTATAAAAGAAAACTGGCAATATTGTAATATTGGCAATATTGGTGTGGTAACAATATATTTGTGGTATATATATATATATATATATATATATATATATATATATATACACTTTGCTGAATAACTTGACTGAGCTTTACAGAGCAGTTGATTGTTCCTCAGTTCAATAGGCCTTTCATGAGCTCCACGGGTATTTCAGAACATTCTTCAGTAAAGAGTTTTAACAACCAAACCAACCAGCACAGACATGAATCATAGCATTTGATTACCTCGAAATGTTTCAAAGCAAGACAAACCAACTAAGACAAAACATCACAGAATCCACTCAATCAATCGCTTATACTTACTGTGCTGTTGTTTTCCCTCCAAAATGATGTCACTTCCGGGTGGATGATGTCATAGGGGAACTGGCTTTTTTTAAAGGTAAATTACAAAAGATTGGCTGAAATCAGTCTCTTGAGTAGGTACTTATTTTGAATAAGTAATTACTTTGTGACTGCTAAAAAAGTATGTTCTATAGAATGATTGTAATCTGGACAAATTACATTCGCCATGTTGTCATTATCATGTGACCAACACCAACCAGTGTCATTTACATGTACTTCGCTTTACTTCCATTCACAAATCCTCTCCCATGGGATAGTAAAGTGTCCATCATATGCACACTTCAGAATCTTGCAGTAGTATTAGATCATCCGGGTACTTTTTGTCTACTCTTTTATGAGTAGCCTACTGTGAATTCAGACATACTTCTTTTGTCACACCGTTTTTTTACCTACTAGCCTATTCGGCTTATTCATAATGTAAGAGAGGGCGTGGCCATTGTAACTTGATTGTGTCGAGGCTTCCGGTCTCATCCCATATTTTAGCTGTACAAAAACGGTCTGTTATACTGCTTGATATAGCATACTGTTATTTGTTATATTATTTTTATTTATTATCAAAATCATAAACATACAGGTTTGAAGCGCAAATTATTTCACCGTTCACTGCATTTTGTTATTCGCCCAGACATTAAATATAATGGTCAATGAATCGGAAGTGAACCCGCAATAACAAAATATAGCTTACTTCTGCATACAGGTGAATATGGTAGAGCAATCTCGCACACGGATATCGACAGGATTAAAAAGTGATATTGAGGATACATATTAATTATATTTTATTTTGTATTTTAATTATTTAATTATATTATTTATTATTAGAATATATTTTTATATACAACTCAAGAAAATGTATAATAAATAATAAGAATTACTCTATAGTGAAATAAATATAAGAAAATATATTTTCATGTATTTTATTAATATTAAAACAAGATACTTAAAAAAATTAAGATCATTAAACTATTTTAAACATTTATTAATAAATATTTAGACTGTAATAAATTATAATATATATATATATATTATTATTATTAAAACAAGAGAAGGTAATTTTTTATTTATTAATACATGTTTAGAAATATTATATACTGTAATAAATTATCAAATATACTGTATATTAAAATTAAATGCATTAAAATATATTTTAATATTAAGGGAATTGAAAAATAAATGGCCAGTTTTTCATGTTAGATGTGGTTAGAGTTCGTGTACATGTGATTTCCATGATTCTGTGATTCGTGAATCTCACTTCAAGTTGATGAAGGCTAGTTTTATCAGGGTGTGTATCAGACCTGAACACTGTGACGGGCATCAATCCAACAACCCTGTGGGGACACGCGGGAGTCTCACACTATCAGCTCTGGGTCAATAAACGCCTCGCAGTCACCAACAGAACATAAACAAACATATAAACTAAAATAATGGCGTTGCACTTCCGACGCTTTTGATTAGCAACACACACCTGCTGAGTTTCCTCAGGGAATCTGGCAACCACGCAGAGACCAGCGCCAACTGCGGAATGAGGGATAATCAACTGGAATCAGAACAAAGACGAACAGCACAGATGCAAAACACACCACAACCTGTGCCTTCACAATGTTCTCGTCAGTAGCGTGTGTTTGTCTCAAATCTTTCAGTCACATTAAAGGAAACGAGAGAAAAACAGACTCCACACACCCTGTAGGGGGAGCTGTTGATCAAACGTCTGCAGGGAGAGAGAGAGAGAGAGAGAGAGAGAGAGAGAGAGAGAGAGAGAGAGAGAGAGAGAGAGAGAGAGAGAGAGAGAGAGAGAGAGAGAAAAGGAGAAAGAGAAAGTCAGAGTGTTGTTTGGCAGTAGTTCTTGTGTTTGTGAGCAGATGGAGACACTGAATCCCATTTATAATTAGACAAACCTGACGAAGACAAACCGATACTAGTGCATTCAGATCCTCACACACGTTTGCGTATATAGCTAAAACAGGGCATGCCATAGATTTCTAGTTATTACTTGTATTACTAGTTATTATAATTACTATACCCCAACCTTAAAATAACATATTTTGCATTTAAAAATGTTATTTATAAAAATAAAATTATATGTTTATTTTAAATATGCATTGCCAATGTATTTACAATTGACATTCTATACATGTTTTAAAGAATATGCATTTTACTTTTTTTTTTTTTTTTACCTCATAATAATAGTAAACTATCCCTTTAAATCATATGATCAAGAGGAAGTGGCATAATCTTCAGAGGAGCCATGTTTAAGTAAGTTGTATTCACCAGTTGTCTTTTTTAATGCTTTCAGATTTATCAATCCTGTCACATAAAACAAACAATGAGAAAAAAATACAGTTTCTTTTGTATTATTTAAAAGTCATATGGTTGAATGCTAATAATAGGAGGCATGACCTTGAGAGCAGGATTGAAATCACAAATTAAGTTGATGTATTGATGATAGTGCAGTTATCTCACATTTAAAAGGCCTGATCAATATTTAGTCATAATATCTGATTGTTTCATGCTCTCAGAGACCTATAATTCCCTGAAAAAAGGTATTGTGTTTGGCATAAACACATTTTCTTGTAGTTTTTGTTCATGGTTTTAGAGGTTGAGGGCATGTTCAAGGTAGAAACAAAAGTAGGCAGTTATATTCATGATTAGATGAACAGTTTATTATTTTCATTTAGCATTCTTTTGTATAAAACGGATGTTGCAACAGTCTTTTCTTCAAAAGGGCCTCTCAAAAAGTGTATGGCGGGACTTGATTTTGGCCATTGGGAATCGATTGGACGGTTGTGGTTTGCTATTGGTCAGTCTCATGTGAGTGACAGTTTGCCCCGCCCTCGTCCTGGTAAACACATCATCAGAGAAGATAAACATTTTTAATTAAAGATTATGAGTTCACATAATTTATTTTATTTTTTTAATAATGATGTGCATAGGCCTACACCTTTTATAATAAACGCTGCAACTTTGCATATCAAATTTGAGAATTGTCCGTTTTGATTTCATGGTGACTTTAAGAATCCCACCTCTCACCTCACTGATCCATTTAAATAATTTAAGAGCTTCACATTATATCCCTCCCAAAAAACCCTGTGGCCATACACCTGTTATCAATCCGAGTGTGTTTTCTCTCCGCATGCCTTCTGCCATAAAACACAGATGTTCTGTAATGTAATGAGATGAGATTTCTAAGAATATCGGACTGTAAATCTGCCGTGAAATGCGGAGGAAATGCATTTACGCTCTGTGCATTATTAAATAAACTTGTGCTACAGGCATCCGACTGGTCACAGGGGGGAAAGCTTCTGCCTCTCGCATCTAATGAGAAACACAAGAAGCATTTTTACCTGCTCCGATCTTCCCCTTCAAAATAACACCGAGCGACAATCGTTCACACTGTCTGGCTTCACATCCGGAGAAGATTTCTCAGAGTAATGCATTTAAATGTCATGTGCCGCTGTCGTGACAGGAAGAGCTCTAATGATTCAATCGCATGAGATTTAAACCCTCTAATGCATCCAGAACAGTCATTTCATGCCTTAAAGTCAATGTGAAATTAAAACTGACCCTATTTACTTTCTTAACGACTGCCTGTGGCCTTATTGCGCATGATTCATTAGTGCACATTATTTTTTTGTAAATCTTCATAATTTTCTCTGCTGATGTAACCAAGGCTGCTGTGCGGACGGGGGAGATACATGTAACAAATAATATCATAGCCCACTTTTCACAATCTAATTAAACTAATGGATCAAGTCCCATCATGCCTTATTTCCATGAAAAGGCGTTCACAACCCAATTTATTTATGTAATATGACACATTTAAGAGTGATACTGATTATTTAATTAGGGAAAAATGGAGGGCAGGACTTATTGAATGGAAATTTATTGGATTATAAAAACGTAGTATAAAAACTTTGATTATAAAAACGTAATCTATATATCTATCGATCTATCGATCTATCGATCCATCCATCCATCCATCCATCCATCCATCCATCCATCCATCCATCCATCCATCCATCCATCCATCCATCCATCCACATTGTAGTTTTTTAAAGGGACACTAATTATCTTTTTAGGTATTTTATTATCTAAAATCAATATTTTTATTCATAGTCCTCATAGTCCTCAATGGTGTACAAATACCTCGGCCAATTATCTGACTTATCCTTATAAATGAAGAATTTATTATCTTTATATACATGGGACGGGTAGGTCCACGGAGGCTTCCATGTAGTTCCGCCATCTTGCAAAACAATAATAGCAGAGAGGGACAAAAAGTACTAAGCCAACGCGTTTCCACAGCGCGTTTTCGTTCAGAGCCAGCCGAAACCAGCAGAAACGCAGGTGCAGAGCAGTGAGAGGCGCTTGAAACTGCACCGGCAAGTTTAAAAGTCTGGATTGCATTGTTATTTCCATCACAAATAATGTCTTTTCTATCATTTCACTGTAGCTCAGCATCGTGATGTAAAGTTAACGTTATTGCACTCTGTTTTTTTCACAAATCGCACCCTGGGCATAACTACAATATTTCATGTTTTTCACAGTCAGTAATTCATACTGTAACATTCGTTTGTTTGTTGTCATGTTGCAGTTTGTTTGAAATAACACACCTGTTCACCTGAAGGAAAACTCGACGAAGTGCTATTAGAAGACTTTTTGGTACATATCGCCTACCGTAGATGCAAAGCGCATTTGAAAAAGCGAGGCGCTGCAGAGCAAAATTAGTTTGAATGCAAAATACGAATTCACCACTAGATGGGAGTAATTCCTACTTAGTGTCCCTTTAAGACAAAATAGTTTTGAATTTCAACATTTCGACTAGATTTTAAGTGGACCATTAGAAGACTGTTGTCTGGTGGTTGGAGGAATTTGCAAATTAACAAGGTAAATAGGATCAAATGTGATGACAATGTTCTCATATGATCCGGCTAGCATGTATATCTCAGTTCTTAGCAGTATTACTGGTGTGTGAGCGTGCATGTGAAGCCATGCAGAATAAGGATGAGGCATCTTGCTCCGTGATGTTGCTGTTCTTTGCTTTCTTGTGTGGAACTCAAACAGATGTTTGCCGCTGGGTTTTCTGGATCTAAACCATCAGTAATTTCACACACACACAAAAAAAAAACACGTAGAAAAACAACAAGAGACAGATTGTGCTCGCTAAATCGCCTCTTCCTCAAACAAGCCTCGCAGTTATGAATTCACACCTTGCAAAAGAAGTGCTTCAGTGTCAGAGCAGAAGAGATGGCGGAAAGTACCTGTGATTATAAGCCGAGACAATGATTTCTGTCAGGAAAAGACACCAACATTACAGAGATGAGAATGTCAGCGTTTAAAATCACACACATACACACGCAAACACAGTCTGATGCGTGTTGAAAGGTTGCGATGCTTCTTTGCTTTGGTGCTGACAGGCTTGTGATTCAGACAGCTGGTGAATAATGTCAGCAGGAACATTTAAACCACATGACCCTTCCCGTCGGCTACTGGGATAGAAGCGTAAACTAAAAACAAACAGACCAGGAGCAGACTTTCTGTGCATGTGCGATGTTAGCGTGCTGACATCAACGGATGCCATCACGTTATACGCTGCAAAAACACACACACACACCAAAAAAACCCACCTCAGAAGCAGAAACGCCACCAATGCGAATCTATTGGCGTACGTTCAGCGGAGAAGGACAGTATGGGAGCAGATGGAGTGAGTTTGGGCTGGCACCATCATCTGGTCTTCTCGTGGGTGGAGTCGCTCGACCACATTACAGAACCAGTGGCCATTTTTAGAGCCGCCACATGTCAGAGAAGTCAGACCCAAATCATGACTCAAAAACTGAAATTAGCGCTAGGAATTGCTGATGAGTCAGTGGGACTGATTATACTGTGGTCAATATATTCAAGCGACTATTAAAGGATTAGTTCACTTTCAAATAAAAATTTCCTGATAATTTACTCCATGTCATCCAAGATGCCCATGTCTTTCTTCAGTCGACTAGAAATTAAGGTTTATGAGGAAAACATTCCAGGATTTTTCTCCATTTAATGGACTTCAATGGCAACCAACGGTTTGAAGGTTCAAATGTCAGTCTCAATGCAGCTTCAAAGGCTCTACAGGAGAAATAAGGGTCTTATCTAGCGAAACGATCTGTCATTTTCTAAAAAAACAATTACAATTATATACTTTTTAACCACAAATGCCCATCTTGTACTATCTCTGAGATGCGCCACACTGTACATCATCACGTTGGAAAGGTCACGCGTGACGTAGTCGGAAGTACCGACCCATTGTTAACAAGTTTGGAGTAGGAGGACCGTTCAAAGTTATTGTATGTTGAATAAAACATATTTATATGGGGACATTGTTTTATATTGGGACATTGCTTTTAAAGGAGAGATTTTTGTTTTTGTAATCAGGCTCTCAAAAATTATATACAAATTTGGATTTAGATTTATCGGCCAATTTATCGGTTATCGGCTTTCAAATAAAATAATTATCGGTTATCGGTATCGGCCAAAATGTTTATATTTTTGGTGCATCCAAAAGTGATACGGTTCTAAAAGATAAGCTAAAGCGATGTGAGCACACATACAGCATCATTCAACGCTAACATGATGCTGTTAACAGCCAGATTAAGAGAGGACGCGATCTGCAATCTGCAATCTGTTGAGATCATTTACAGATTTACTTTCACAGACTGGGCAAACAACTCATTGTAATATGCATGAGTCCCTCGTCTCTGTCAGTAACATTTAGGGTCACCATGTGTTCGGTTTGTCTGCGTTTTTCTTCTTCTCTCTTTTTGTCACATAAGACAGCATCGAGGAACGTGAATGAATGTGTTGTTTAGACTAACATTAATGTTAACAATGCTGCAAAAAGAAATGATTCAGTATTAATGTCTTGATTTCCAACATCCAGGAAACAAGATACATTTTCAATCAAGACAGAGAATACATTGTGAGTTTATTTTTCTTACCCCATTAGCCAACTGTTTTTCTAATAAAATAAAGCGTAAATCTCATTACAGTTTATTATATTTAGCCTAGCTTCTTCAACTTTGCTGCTTATGATGTCTCACTATCCTGTGTGTGCGATTCGGCGGTTGGTGGAAAGAATAAATATGCCGTTTGATGAATCAGTTGAAAGTCAAATTAATTCATAAATGCCCATGTTTTCTATTTTTCAACCTCATGGTTCCATTTCTACAGAGAAATAAGCATCAAAGTCATTAAATATTGACTTGGTTATTTCTAAAGCTCACTTGAATTTGTTCTAGATCATTAGACGTGACATAATGGTGTATACATACACAAAATGTAGTCTGTTAAGTCATTCTTATGTGTAGTTCCCTGCTACACAGTGCGCAGAGTATGTTCTGAAGTATGCATCCTGTGAATACTTTGCTTTCCCACAATGCCAAAGGAGCCATTAGATTGAAAAGTCAAGAAAAAATGGCAAGTGTGAGTATTGTAGGTATCAAGAAAATGCTTCTTCGTAGGTTAAGTAGGCGACTTGTTTAACAATACCTGAGTCATATTTTGTAGTTGTGGTCGGTACGTTGCATGTCAAAAAACATCCAGGTCAAAGGTTAGTGCCAACATGGCAGACGCATGTCAAGGATACACCTGCCAACAAATATTTTTTTGTGGTACTATTGCTCTGTTAGTGCGGTTCATTTGAATAAGTGTGAACACTGCCATTCGAACCCTGGTTCGCACCAAACAAGCGGACCGAGAGTCCAGAAAAGGTGGGTCTCCAATCAAACTCTGGTGCTTTTGGTCGTTTGGCTAACGTTTGGTCGTGACGTATGCCGTGAACGTACGTACATGAAGAACGTACGTCATCGTTCTCAGCCACTCCCTCTGTTCACTGATTGGACTGGTAAAAAATTGACCGGAGAAAACCTGCGAATATACCTCAAACCCAGACGACGTACTGAAGGAAAATTTAAATTAACCGTTCGCAAAGACTTAGTTACTTAGTTACTTACCCCCTTAGTTACTGTCGCTATGCTACGCTGCTCTCACGCCACACCATTTTCTCATGCAGTGAAAAATACATCACGGAGCAAAAAGGACACTGACAACACGCTGACAGACAGGACAGACCAGGTTAATTTTCGGTTACTTTTGTAATTAAACATATTAAACAAAGTCTCATCTTTCAAATTTGGTCTTTTTTTAAAATAAATTTAAACAATAAATACCGTTTTGTGGCTCTTTAATGTATCGTGACAGATCGCTGTAGAGCATCAGTTAAAGCTGCTCGTGAACTGATCATCTCTTCCTTCTAGTTTATTTATAGCATCAAATAAACATGAATGAACATAAGAAGGAGCGTTGTTTTAACCGCGGAAAGGCGTCAATACACAATACACGCTTTTCAAGGGTCAATTGAGCGGAAGTACGTAGGAGGGCGGAGCCAAGCTAAATCAAACCAACAATAGGGCAACAATATGCAAATGCTGTGACTAGTCCACAGCTAAAAAAAAAATAGATATATAGAATAGTAATTGTTCGTTTTAATGGGTCAATGGTTGAAGAAAAAGATCAGCTGTTTCTTGAAAATGGCTGAAGACTTAGCAGCTTGGATTGAGTTTGGCAGGTCATTCCACCAGCTTGGAAGAGTCAAGGTAAAGGTCAGTGAAAGGGATTGTGTGCCTCTTTCAGATGGCACCACAAGACGTCATTCACTTGCAAGCTTCTGGAGGGCACGTATGTCTGAAGAAGTGAGTTTAGGTATAGGGCAAAGCCAGCGGTTGTTCAGTATGCAAGCATCAGTGCCTTGAATTTAATGCGTGCGGCAAGTAGCAACCAGTGCAAGTTTATGAGGAGAGGAGTGACGTGCGCTCCCTTCGGCTCGTGAAAGAGCACTCGTGCTGCAGCACTCTGGATCCATTGCAGAGTTGCCATCACACATTTTATAACCTCTTCACGAGTTCTCAGCTGGTAAAAATACCATCATATACGCAGATACGAGTGCATCAAGTTCCATCACTAAAATATACATCATAAAAGCTGTTTTTGATTTTGTTTTTTAGGGCTTTCTTTTGATATATTGCATGTTCAAATATTCATACAGATATTCATACAACAAATTTAAATTGTGTGAATATGATTTAAAAAATTGGCGTGACTGTCAACTTTTTTTTTTTTTTTTACGCTGGCAGGGAAAGAGTTAATAATGACAATGTGAATGCTAAGCAAACCTGGACTAAATGTATCATTTTCTTTTCTGATCTGGACCAAAAGAACCAAGAGAACTGAAGCACAAGTGTGAACACACCCTTAATCGGGCACTAAATAAAATATCAAAAACACGTCTTCCAGCAGATGGAGTGACTTTTGCTCTTCAAATTTATCAAATTTCAGCAGCGTTTCTGAGCAAATAACAGACGTGTGATCTCGAGCTTCAAGAGAGCAGAGCCCTACAGAGCACAAAATAAACTCATCTTGAACACACAGAAACAATGTTTTATGATTGATGGATCTTCAGCTTTCGTCTCAATCATCATTGAAACCGTACTTAACTTAGAACCAATCTTCATCCTCAACTCTGTGAACTACAGGCATTGCTATCCTCGTCTCTACAGCAACACCAACTAAGTCTAGCTCACGGTACACAGGGCCAAATCAGCGGCTGACAGCGTTATTATTTGTTAGACGCCGTTGCTCTTTTCTGTGAACGGAAAAAACAGCATTCTGCTTTTCCGCTGGGAAGTAGAAATTTGGAAGAAAATGCAATTTGAAAGGCTCGTCTGGCTATTGTTCAGCGTCCTTGGCTGATGTGGTTTTAAAACACGGCAGGGGAATTTGTGATTCTGCCTGCTGATATTTTCAGCATCTCGAGACTCCAGGACCACTCATTTTAATTTATTTTTAATGTTGGTTATTGTCATTGTGAAGGTCGCTGACATTTGCTTTGCCTGCTTCTGAGACGGGTCCTCTCGGCTGGAGGTTGTAATCGCCTGTGACAACAGTTACCCGCAGAAAATACTTGTGTGTGTGTGTGTGTGTGTGTGTGTGATCAAGTGATTGAGACCCCAAACAGATGGACCTCAGGGACCTGCGGTTGTGTTGTTGTCCTCTGGGAAAAGGTCAGGCGTTGGATACTTCCACAAGATGATAAGAAATCCCTACATTCTACAAACATAAGCATGTCTGTTTACTTATTCATGTATTTTTTGATTTTGGAGGTTTATCCATTGGAGGATGCTGATAAAGTGGATTTGAATGGGAATCAGGTATTAAAAAGCAAGTTAGCGGATATCTCTGTTTGCCTGTTAATGAAAAATAAACATAAATGTGTCCTGAAGGTCTCAGTAAAAGTTATAAAAGATTCGCAAAGCCATACGTTAGAAAAAATTATTGACACATTCTCTTGAAATTGTTGCCATTTTCTCTGCAAGTTTTCTCTCTTTTGTTTTTTGTTTTTCATATAAGTCTTGGTGAAATCTGTGGGTTTGGATAGTTTTAAATATAATTTTATGAAAATGATGTGATTTAACTATTTATTTTCTAGAAAAACAGATAAAAATTATAAAAAATGTAAATCTCTTTTTTTTTAGTAGGGTAAATCATGTCTGAGTTAGCAACAGTAACCAACTTGGGGCGGAGCTTAATGAAGGGACAATTTATGAAATATAATTTGCATCTTTACTTTTAACAACTGCTTGTTTCTGAATAAATGTATAAAGTTTTGCAGATAAATCCTAAGCAACAAAAAGTAAATAACTGAATCTGACGTCATCTCGTCCTGTTAAAGGGATAGTCCACACAAAAATGACAATTCACTCAAAGTCAAAATCATCATTTATTCACTCTCATGTCTAACCTGACACAAAAGAACGTATCTTGAATATATATATATATATTTGACCATACAATTAAAGTCAAAGGGGTGCAAAACAACTTTGGACCCTATTGACTTTCACAGTACGGAGAGAAAACACACACACAGATAGTTTGTGTTAAATGTTCCACAGAAGAAAGACAGTTATACAGGTTTATAATGACATGAGACTTTAGATTTTTGGGTGAACTAACCCTAGGTAAACAGGTGCGACGAGTACTCTTGCTAACAGGCGGAGGGGGGTAGACTCAAACTTGTGTTCAGACCCAGCAATCGAACCCTATCCCGTTTAGATCCTCTGATGTTTCTGGCTACCTGGGAAGAACCAGTGTGCCCGTCCATCGGGGAGTTTCTGCTTTGATGCTTGGACATTAAACAGGACGTCTGTCAGGAGCCGGTTAGCTGAGTAAATCTGCGTGTCCTCTGCTCGAGTGGACTTCTCTTTATGTTAGAGGCAGCAGGCCGACAGAGACACGCGTCCATTCTCATCGCTCCGGCTGAAATGAAAGGAAGTTGTGAGTCTTTGATGTCATTCTGTGGGCTGTGATCTCTTCTGCTTAATTAAGACACAGTGTTTGGTCTCAGTGCTTTACACAGCGGACGAGAGTGAACCTGTGCTGCCAGGTATTCATAATCAGATCTAGAATGAACTGGTGGCCGGAGATCTGAAGAAGTTTTCAGAAACCTGTCCGTTTGACTTTAAAGTTTGGTTCCAGTCACCGGTCATTACCGCGTAATAAACCCTGACACGGTGAACAGGTTTTCACACGGCTACTTTCCAACCAACCAAATAAATAAAGTTTAAACTACATGCAGTGATACAAATGCTCTGTTTACACTGTTATGACCTTTGTAGTTTTAGCAGTAATATTTAATTATAATTAAATATTTGATTATATATTTAAATATAATTTTATTTTTAATTATAAAATAGACTTCTCACTGATGTAATGCTGCAAAAATGATATTTAAAATGGTTTATGGTATATATAATATTGTCAGTATACAGATTTCAAAAATGAGGGACAGACCATAAATCCATGAGTACAGTTTGCAAAACTGTGGGAATGGATTGCGAAAGGCATGGGCATGGATTGTGAATTTGTCGGTTTGGCCAAACAACCAACCAACAACCAATTGTACGGTTTACAAATCCAAGCGGATGGATTGGAAATTCGTGGGTGCACTTTATTAATCCATGGTCGCCATTTGTTAAACCGAGGGGAACAATTTAAGAATCTGTGAGTACGGTTTATAAACTGAGGGGACGTTTTGGAAAACCATCGCGGGTCTTGTTTTGTTTCTCCTATATACTTGTGACTTACCGGTCTCCAAATGTGAAGCCTGCTTGAAACGGCATGAACTGTTGAGAAGGAACAAATTTCAGGAATGCAATATTGATCAACTAGGGAATCTCATTCAGATCTGACTGAGACGCCGCAGAGTGAAGGACACAGCCCGCGCGCGTGTGTGTGTGTGTGGACATCAGACCTAGCTCATCTGTCACATCTGTTAGGTAAAGGCTATGAGGGGTCAGATGCACACAGTGGTCAGCCGGCAGCAGTAACAGAAGCATTGCTGTGTCTTAATCCATCCATCAATCAATCATCCGCTCACAGCACGAGGTCACAGGTCACTGGGTCACGGCTGGCCGATAAGCTTCATTACACCGGCATCCTCCTGTCTGCTGGCCTGGAACAAAGGAAGATGCCTTTACAGGGTCACGCTGTCATTTCCTGCCAGCACGACATCACATCCAGGACACCAGAGGGCGCTGCTCAGAATGTGGTGGAAACACCTGACTTCCTCCTGGTACGTAATACTCACTTTTCACAATCCAATAAATTCCCAAGAGATATAATCCAATCCCATCCAACACTTTTTTTTCATTGAATATCATGTATCAATTAGAAATGTCACATTACGTAAATGTAATAGTATAAGTGAAAATTTTGGCCGATACCGATAACCGATAATTCTTTATATTTAAAATGTCATAACCGATATATTGGCCGATAAATCTAAATCCAAATTTTTATATTATTTTTGAGAGCCTGATTACAAATAACATTAAAAATGAACATATATCGGCCGATACCGATATGGTGGCCGATATATCATGAATTCCTAATCTGCTTTTACACACTTTAATGCAGCACCGTACATTTCCAGCTCAAAAGTTGATTCTTAATTTTCATGCACAGCCATAAAAAACCAAACTGCTTTCCAAATCTGCACTTGAGCCCACTTAACTCAGCTGCGTGAAACTGCCATAATAAAAGTGATATTTAAGACCTCCGTAAACTAGGCTACATTTTTTTGTGCTACTTAAGATATTTAAGGCTTTTTATGGCCTTACATTTGTGAACCTTAAAAAAGTGATTTCAAAGCATTTTACAGCTCTTTAAAAATCTGCAGAAACCCCGGTTTAACACATGATTTGATCATATTTCTATCCTTTCCGCAGATTGTCGGTGCAGAAAATGCGGGATAAGTCTGTTGAGCTTCCGTCTGGGTCGGACTGACTATAACATATTAATGAAGAGTGAAGAGCTAGTTCAAAGGTGTTTTGATTAAATTATAATATTATGATTTTTAAAATTCCAGCCGACAGGGTTTTTTCATGTCACTGAAGCGGTGTATTTGCTGACAGGAAGGGACTGACGAAAAGGCCCAGGCTGTATGTACACAGAGGGAATGTGAGATTAAATTATGAATAATGCGAGAGAGGGGAAGCGAGGAAGGTAAAGGCGAACGCGGGAGGGCGGCAACAGATTCCCTGAGGACTTTCCGCCGGGTTTAACCCACTGAGGCGGAACTGAACGGACAGCTCCGGTTAAATAAGAACAAATTTACTTTTCCTTCCTTCTCTGGGGATAGATACAAGCACAATAGCTGATATCTTTGTTTGCTCGCTGCAGTCGGACACACAAAACGCACGTACACCCAATACCATAACAAACCCGCCGGTTTATACCAGTTTGAACCGGCTTAAATTCCAATACGAACCGCACTTTTGTAATGTAAATATGTTTGTAATTTGTTCTAGAGTCAAAATGTAACCTCCATTTTACTTTGGTGTTCCTCCAGTGCATGAGAGCTGCCTGTTTGTTTACCGGCGGTCATTACAGCGTCTCGTCTCGGCGCTGATATCCCCCGCTGAGGCCTGGAGGAAAAACACTTATCTACGGAGGGAAATGTCAACCCGCGTCGGAGCAGCCGCAGAGAATATACAGGCTTTAAGGGCCACAAAGCACAGCGGTGACAGGCTAATCAGGAAATGATCAGGTACGGGTATGATCAGGTGCGGTGGATGGGACGGCCCGAGGCCGCGGGGAAACAGGTTATTACACTGAGGGGTTGCTGAACCAACATGTCTGATAACATTTGAGTCTAATCCAAAACTAAACAGAAACTGGGTCATGTGTTTAACGGGGCGTTCCTCTGTTATGCGGTACCTTTTTAAAAGGGTCATGGAGACCACTTATATTATTATTAGCACACATTCGTAAGATGTCTGTTAAAGAGTGCTTCAAACATCTGAAAGATGTCTTTAAGATGTCAGATTTACATACGTTCTAAATCATAAAAAAGTTAAAGTCTTAAAGTCGTCACGAAATCAAAATTGACCCTATTTACTTTACTACTGTCTTGTGGTGAACAATTAATCAGTGCAAGTTAATACACAGAAAAATAGTTTGTCGTTGTAATCTTTCATAGATATTTACACTAGATGTCGCCTTGGGGTTCTAAGCATGCGTCAAAACCGCTGCCATCTTGGAACAGGGGTCTTGTCATAGGAAGTAGCTAGGTAACGCTGCAATATCCGCCTGTACTTCGAATTCATGGATGATGCCGGACTTTTGTGCTGCGTATGGATGTTCACACGAACGAAATCTGAACGGAAGAATGTTTAAAAAAAAATTTTTTTTGGACTCAATGATAAATACATGTCTGACTGTTGGAATGAACCAAAAAACTAGAAAATCGCATTCATGACGATTTATGGTGATTTTATTTCCGTTAGACCTTTGCCTACATTGACGCTGATGCATTAAAGAGGAGGGTTCCCCTGTTCCATGATGGCGGCCGCGGCTCTATTGACACATTCGTTCCAATGAACTGCCGTAGCCAATGCGACATCTAGTGTATATATCTATGGTAATCTTTAATCAAAGTCTGAAAAGTTACTTCTGGTCTGGAATGGCGTTCCTTCTCTGATGACGGCTTGGATTGAAAACGCTTAACCACTCCCTCAAACTGTTAGTCTGCTATGAGCGAGAGATGGAGATGCGCTTAAGTAAAAGCCTGCCCTCTGTTCAATATTCCCTTTCACTTGGAAATACGTCACAACACTGGAGAAAAGTCGTTAGCAACTTCCGGTTCACGGGGACTTTAAAGACGTTTTCTAAATGTCTATTTGACATCTGACAGGAACCGTCCTAGAGACGTATTGCAGATGGGCAAACACTCTAAAAAATACATCTTCCAGATGTAAACACGCACATCAAATAGACATCTCTGAGATGTACGTGTGCTATCTGGGATATTATTATTTTATTATGTTCCTAAAGATTCACTTAAAATGTTAATTATGTTTTTTAACATGAAAAAAGACAAATATATATGTGAAAAAACAATTATTTTCAACCGGCATTCTGACCTTCTGTCTGAAATTATCCGTTTTTAAGGCGCGGCTCCTTTAAGGCGTGTCAGTAAACTTCCACTGTTATGATTGGCTAACGTCATTGCATTGGAAACAGTATCAACACCCACTCGCTATTGCACGCTAGTAAGTGTTTTAATATGTCTTGCTCTGGAGGATGTCATATGCAAATATATTTGCCCGTGTAATATTGATAATAATAGGAAATGTTTCTTCAAATAAGCATATTAGAATGATTTCTGAAGGATAATGTGACACAGAAGACTGGAGTAATGATGCGGAAAATTCAGCTTTGCATGACAGGAGTAAATTACATATCAAAATATATATATAAAAAAGTTCATTTAAATTGTAACAATATTTCACAATTTTACTGTATGTTTGATCAAATAAAGGAAGTTGTTGTTAAATAAATTTCCAGTTTATCACCCAGACACATGATAAAAATGGAAACATCCACTATAAGAGAAGCAGAAAGATAAGAGAGTGAAGAGAGTGAAATTATTTAATGTGTATAGAGAATTTTCATTCAGTGTTCATTAGATTCATGATAAAACTTTTTTATTTCTATATTTAAAAACTGAGAGCTTAATATTTTATTTAAAACATTTAGACATGGGGACATGAATGATGTACTGCTTAGTAAACATTACATGATAGAGTTTGACTGATACCTATTTCTTTGTTTTAGCTCCATTAAATTAAAAGGATTTTAAATATAATAAATAAATAAGAGGGATTTAAAACTCATGTTAATTTCGGGACACCCTCGGGAACAATTACCCATGCTGTAGCAGTCAGAACAGACACATCGCATTTACATTTCCTCATTAATACTGATTAATATACAGCTTAAATTGGAATTATTTGTTCAAGTCAGTTTCACTCCACAGATATTTCACTCTTTTTTTCGACTGTATTTAACACACTTGCAATTATATCCCAGCTTTAAAGAGATAGTTCAAAAACCTGTATTTCTTCTATTCTTAAATATCTTAAACAACTTTAGAAGACTTATTTAAGAGTTATTTAGAGTGATGAGTCATATGGACCACTTATATGCTTATATACAGCTTAAAAATTGTTCTTTATTGGGTGAACTATTCCTTTAACCTCAATTTTAAAACTATTTTCATGTTATTGTTAATGGTTGGTAGGCCTATTTTTATTTTATTTTTGTATTATATTTTAATCATTTATTTTACTTCCTTCTAATATGCATATATATATATATACACACATACATACAGACATACAAACATGTTTTTTTTGTAATTTCACTATAAATTCATGTAATACTGTACGTGTATACATACATGCATGCAAATCACCCAAACATGACGATCCTTCTAAAAGCACAGCCACGCAAATAAACATGCTGTTAAGTTTTATATAACGAATAGTTTAGAACTGAAGGAGTTTATTACGAGACGATGTGTGTTGTTCTATTTTACACTCAAATAAAGCCTCTGGCAGGCCGTAATAGCTGCGCTGATGAATGGCTTGAGATTACTGCCAGCTTGTGATTGTCACTTAATTCCATTAATATTTCATTCCACTTTCAGTGGAGTTAAACCGGGTCACGGATGTGTCAGAAAAAACTGTGCCACGAGACTGTAAAATGGAAAATCTACAAGCAAATATTTAAAAAATGTAACCTGTTAAATTTACCCTGTCTCCTCATTATTTCATTAGTCCAGAGAGACTAAAGAGCTGGTTCACTCGAAATTTAACTTGAGTCATTTACTCGCCCTCATTGTTCCAAACCCATATGAATTGAGTTGCTTTCATTGGATACAAATGCAGGGTATTGAATAGTTCACCAAAAAATGAAAATTCTGTCATTTACTCACCCTCATGTTGTTCCAAACCTTTATGAGTTTCTTTCTTCTGCTGAAGATATTTGAATGAATGTCGGTAAACCCAACAGTTGATGGGCCCCATTGACTTCCATGGTGGGAAAAAAATACTATGGAAGTTAATGGCTACCGTCAACTGTTTGGTTACCGACATTCACTAAAATATCTTCTTTTGTGTTCAGCAGAAGAAAGAAACTAACTTGAGGGTGAGTAAATGATGAATTTTCATTTTTGGGTGAACTATCCCATTAAAAGCTTATTTTTCTTTGTCGTCATCTCTCAGGGGTGCGTTTCCCGAACAACGACGTAACTCGCTGCTTCACTACCGTAGTACGATGCATCGTTGGAGAAATCAACTAGCTAGTCACGACTGTTTCCCAAAACCATATTGTCGCAAAGTCGTCGTTCAACCACCTTGGTTTATGACGTCACGCACGTGGTGGAGTAATAACTTATTTCATAAATTACATTTGTATGTATTCTAAACAAAAGATATAGATTGTACTGAATGTCAGCTCGCTTATTTGACTTAAGATACAGATTTGTTGACCCCTCATGTCATGCAAACAAGAAGTGCTTCTAACCACAGGTCGAGAGCTGTCGTTCCAACCAAACAACTTTGCAATGCCTTTTTGCGATGGTTTCGGGAAACAGACTCTAACTTGAACTGTGCTAAAAACGACGGAACTTGCGAACATTGTTGGCTAACAATGCTTTTGGGAAACGCGCCCCAGGATAGTGAGTGAAGGAAAGTGTGCATTCATGTGATGCCATCATCAAGACACAGTTATTATCATGACATCATGTCCTTTAGCTCAAAAACTTTCTTCAGACCTTCAAAATGATAAGCTCCTTTAAGCTCAGGGGTGAGGTTCTGCTCCCTCAAACGGGGGAACTGAGTGTGCCTGTGGAGATGTTTTTCAGTAATGATCTTAGAATTCGAGTGCCGGGCTTTTCTCTGACAAACACTGCCAAGCTTCACGGCCTGGGTGCTTTCTGTACCGGCGTGGTGCCAGCGGCCACAGTGGATTCGACAAGAGCTGAACATTACTCACCACAGAGCAAAGCACTCTGGGGGGAAAAAACTAGGTACTCTAACCAAGTAAAAATAAGTGTAATTTATGTTTCTTGTTAGGTTCGGTTTCTGAGAGGACCGATATCTTCATCTTCTAAGTTAATGGCAGGTCATTTGTAGGGCAGGAAGTGAACGTAGGATCATTAAACCCCTAAACTCCTGCCTGGTATCTGCAGACTCATGCGATCCACTCAGTTATTATTGTGAACTAAAACTAAAGCTGTTAAAAAAAAGTTTCGTAATTAAAATGAAGCTGAAATAGAATATTAGACGAAAAACTTAAAATTTAAAAACCTGGAAATGCTGCCTTGGCAATAGGCCTTATTCGCAAACACCGGAAGTAGCTAACCGCGGCCATATTGTTGACATGACATCTGTCCCGCCCCTATGGGTTGAGGGGAGCAGTAACGTTTGCCTAATGGCTTCATCTCGTCGATATCAAGAGAAGATAAGCGTGATTGGTGTGGACCCATATCAAATAGACCCAATAGCCTTAAATATCCGTCCTTATTGCCAGCCGTAACTTATCCGGATATTTATAACTATCTCGTTCATACAGTATCCGCATACACTTCACAGGAGCTGAAGGCATTCAAGTCACTTGAGTCATATAACTACTTCAAGTCGGCAACCTTCTTACTTTTGTTCCACCTACGACATCGTCTAACATTCTCGTGATCGCAGAGGTATGTAAATGTTTTTTTTTGATGTGATGCTTAACGTTAACTTATAACCTGATGATGATTGCTAGCTAACGTTAGCATACCAGCACGGGGTTGCATCAGCTGTGTGTAAGTTATATCTTAAAGGTTTCTAATTTTGTTTTGGAAGTCTCCTACAATACTGTACATGCGTCCAAGGTCAAAAAACACTTTTCTCACAAATTAACATACATTGCCGCATCACCTCTTTTGTCACAGTGTCTGAAACAGTTTGATAAAGGATTCAGTCTCTCTAAACCCCCGCCTTTCTGAGAGCCTGCTCTGCTCTGATTGGTCAGATGGCCCAGTCTGTTGCGATTAGTTACAACTTCAGTGTTTGAGGGTCAAAGTAGAGGTTGTTCATGGACAGCTGGTATTATGCATATTTGTTACAAACCTACGTAGATTTGTGCAGGAAGTATAAATTTGAATGAATAAGATTTCTGTTTAGATCTACATTTACACTTAAGATTTGGTATGAAATCATATTATCTATTTGAGTGATTTTAATCACTGTTGCACTTTGGTGTATTTACTAAATTATACTAATGCTGGCTTTTGTATAGCACTGTGACTGGCACAGATTATGAATATAAAAAAGTTCATGTGCAGCACAGATGTTTTGAAACGAATCAGCTCAATGTGGAAATCAATCATCAAATCGACGTAACAAATGAACTTGTTCACAGCACAGGTTTTATTGATGGCCGTTTCTGCCAAGTAATTGGCGAATCATTCAAAAGCATCGCAATGAAATAGTGAAGCTTTCAGTCTCTCTCACATGGACTGCCTTAGTTTTTCATCATTTTCATGTTATGATATGCCAATTAGAGTGCATTCAAAATACCTGAATGTATTTTTTCTTTTTATGAAACTGTGGAACAAGTGTGCCCAAAATGTTAGATTGCAAATTATAACACAAAGTACACATTGCATTCTCAGTGCAGCCACAAGAGGCGCTAAAATAGGCAATTAGCATAAAGTCACCATGAAATAGTTTTTTATGGAATATTGCAGTATACATTTTTAATTATTTATCTTTGCACATCATTATTTTTTAATTCACATGCCCTCATAATCTTTAATCAAAATAACTTCCCTTCCCTTTTGCAGCAATATTTCTTCTCTTCTGATGACGTGTTTACTGGCACGAGGGCGGGGCAACCTGTCACTCACATGAGATCCACCAATAGCAAACCACAACCATCAAAATCAAGTCCCGCCCCCTTTTTCTTGTTCGAGAAGCCGCTTCACTCTGATATACACCACAATCACAACTTCTGCTTCATTCAACATTAAACTCCTCTTCTAGTTGACCAGGTCAACTACTCCAAGGCTCAACAACACCGTACAACTATACTTACACAAATTAATACGACAAACATACACGACCCTGCACGAACTCTGGAGATGTGCATGTGTTCACGAGTTAATTAGCCCGCTCTGCAGCCGGTTACTGCAGTCCGTCCTCTCGTTAATACATCAGGGTTAACAAACCCTTCTGCCCCTTTAATTACTCCACTAATACAGCTGGATCATTTCATTCCGCATTTATGATGGAGATACACGCAGATGAGTGTGTTATCTTTCCTGTCCCAGTTCTCATTTAGGTAACAAAGCCGAAAAGGCGAACAAAAGGTTTCTTATAATATCATTTGATTAGTTTTGCTAGCTTTGTATAATAAAGGACAATATTTATTTTTTAAAAGGAAGCCTGATTTAGTAATCTCAATAACTCAAATCACAAATGACCTATCAGACATGTTTTTCATATCAGCTGAAAATGAATTTGCTGGAGACCTTTTAACAGTCGCATTAGCTTGAGGTTTATTTATTTAATGGGGATCCTTCGATGACCTGGGATCTTTCCTAAATGGCATTCAAGATTAGGATTAGTGTGTCCTGAATCATAGTACACTGAAAATATCTTGCCAAAGGTCAACAGCACACTATTTCTGGTATTTTTGAAGTACTGTAATCATCCATGCATGTAATTTTGAGCTAACATCACCCAGAATGTACATGTGCTACAGAAAAGCAGTTTGTGAAGGGTCCACTTTTGACTTTTCGATTTGTGTATCTTTATTTCTGAATGACGCCTCCCCATTCGAGTTTCCGTTTTAAATTTTTGTTGCGGTGTCGAACTAGAGAGTGTTTTATCAAATAAATGAACTTTCAGCTGTAAATGAAATGAAGGCCTGTAATTGTGCACAGAAGCCATGTGACTGTTTCATCTTATTTAGAGTGCGGCTCAGAGTCATTAAGAGATGATTTGAAGTTATTAAATTGTGTCAGCGCTAACTAGCTCTTTCAGAAAGCGCTCTCTGATCAGAAGACCAAAACATTACTGTCGAAATTACACAAATTAATCACAGTATGCCTTTAAAGGCCTAATATTTAGCATTTTATGAATTCATTTATTTTGAATTAAGAAGACACGCTTTGCTCCTCACACTAACCTACTTTGGGTTTAGAAGACTTTGAATATTTATTTTCCTGTTTAGTTTCTCCATTAAAAAGGACTCCAGACTGCAAGGTAAAAAAAGAAAGAAAGAAAAACTGACGATTTAAAATCTAGTTAGGAAAAAATATGATTATGGCAGTTATATTTTCACTCACCAGTGTTTTCTACATGTACCTGTAAAGGCGTGAAATTTTGCATGCACAGGAATGATTTTCAAACCAAGCCGCTGTCAAGTGGTCAATGTAGTGAAAATGTGTGACCAACTTGAACTGTTGCCAAATCTGCCTGAATGGTTGTTGAAAAGAATTATATAAAGTTTGGTAATTATATTGTATATACTTTGTGGGTATCAGAGGTGGGTAATGGTCACAATCACCGTGAAGGGGTTTATTCTGGCATAACAAGTGGCTGCATGAACATTATCTCACTTATAACACAGCTATTTGCCACATAAGCACACTGTAAAAATATGGTGTTACTGTTTTTTTAAATTAACAGTTAAATACCGTTTTGTCAGCTACAGCTATATGCTGTTAAATTACAGTTTTAACAGCATATAGCTGTAGCTGACAAAACGGTATTTAGCTCTTTTAATTTAAAAAACTATAACACACCATATTTTTACGGTATGATGCTGGAAACCACAGCTGCCAGTAGTTTACCGTTCTTTTTCATTAGATATGAAATACTGACTTGATATGAAATACTGACTTGAGTTTCAATATTTGATTAGCTCTTTAAACTCCACGAAGAAAGCAGTTGCTAGCAAGTTGCAAGTTCAAACTATTTATGGATACAGTATGTTTTTTTTGAAAAAAAAAATGTTTTAATTGCATTTCACCACATAAATAATTATGGGGATAACTTATAAGAGATATTGATTTTGAGATGAAACTGTTTTTAAATCTTACATTTTGTTTTATAATTCATTACAGTGTACGAAACAACAGTCACAAAATGGCAGCAGCTGCTTTTGTATGAATCAAGAGAGAGCGAGTCCTCGATACCCGGATGACATAATTATATAACTCTAAGCAAAAAACTGTAACCGTTCCTAGCAAGCGTATAGCGCTGACTTCAGTTACTCGGATGAGCCTGTGTTATCAGTTTTTACCGGTTGTTATCCGGGAATAACATACCGCTGGATGGCGCGATTGACCAATCAGAATCAAGTATTCCACAGAGCTGTGCAATAAGCAACTAAAATTCTACTAATGGTTTTCAGTGTTGCTGTGGGGACTTTCTTTTTCTTAGCCTGGAGTCACAGAAGATTCTGTGATCTTAGAGCATCAGGAAAGTGGCATTGAAAGGTGTTATCAACACTACAAAATGTGTTTCACTGTTTAAATACAGGATGTGAGTATAAAAACAGAAGTGCTCTAGGTAGCTGTTATTCTGTTAGGACTACGAACTGTGGGATGTGGACGACTGTTGGGGAAATTAAATTTGCTGGGCTACGGGGGACATTACATCAATATCGCTCTGCTCTCCGCTGAACACAAACCAAATCAAACTGGTGCCATGCACACACAAACACACATTCGCTGCGAGAGACAGACCGTGAAAACAGCAGACAGGGCACCAGGTCATTCTTTTCCAGGTCAGACCAGAGAAAATGTACTTTTATCTGAGGAAAATGTGTCATGGTAAAGTACTGCCGTTATAAAGCTCCCCATTTGAATCCCAGCAGCATGAGAGACATCACAGAAACCTTCTCAGTGTGTGTGGTGTCCTGAATGCCACAGCAATAAGAGACGCTGTGAAACCTGCATTTCACAGTCTCTCGAAGGAAAATCAATTCGAAATATTCACATTTTATCAAGGAAACGGGACTGTTAGTATTGGAGCATATGATTCGGTCTATTGAGTACTTATTATAATTCAGGCTCCATGAGAAAATAAATAACAAATAGGAGCTCATGCATGTCTTGAATGTTTCTTCTAGACATCACAGATATTAAATGGAGAGAGAATTACTTCTTAGATGTTCCTTCTGAGAAAAAGACCCCAGTTATCTCACATGTGTCTCCTCCGAGGAGCTCTTAATGTCTCAGACTATGTTCAGATTTGACAAAGTACTAAAATCTGCAATTAAAAGTAAAAATTTTATTAATATTCTTACTGTATGTCAACTTTTATCTAATTTGTGTCAGTTTTTATTTCCCATAGGATGTTTTGAAGAAAATTCTGAAGTTGAACTACTACAAGTTTTCTGAGCGATGAAATGGCAACCTCTGAACATTAAAAACTTCCTCTAATGAAACTGGGAATATTTTGAGGTGAGTACAAAAAAAATCCTTCACTCTGTGTCCAAAGCACCTGCCTGCAGCCATTCAGGTGCGTAAGTGGTGTTTTTTTGCATTGTTCTGAAAAAAATTAACCGAGATCGAACAAAGACATTGTTTTAATGAAGAAAAGGCCGTCAATTTATGTTTCAGAGAGAATGCAAGACAAGTAGAGTTGATCTCGATTTAAATACCCACACGATCTCTTTCCTAAAAGATAATGATTCGGTTATGTCTATACACAGGTTTCTTGTATACAAACAATACCGGATGCGCGTGCATCCAAGAGGCAAGACCGCTATATGTTATGCCGAGTTCTGTAAAAGAACATTGTAATTAACGTAGATTTCGCATTGTTTGTAAATTCTTGTTGACTCAATAATAAACTGCAATTTCAGAGTTGAATCTGTTTGCTTGTGTTTCATTTGCATATTAATATAACATTATGTAAAAAGTTAGTTAGTTGACTAGTATGAAATTGTCCAACTAAGTTTGCGAATCATAAAAACATGACATACCCTATGCATTTAGGTTAGTTTACAGCACAACAGCTCCGCGTCGTCTCTGCTTCTGCTAGATATAGCCGTAAAGAATTGCTTTCTGCCTCTTAAGCCCCTTTCACACAGAGATTCCGGAAAATACACGGATAAAGTGACCCGGGATTTGACCCGGGTTCGTTTGAAAATGGTTCATTCACACTGCCAGTGATTTGCCGGAATCAGAGAGCGCGTTCACACACAACCCGGGTATGTCCCGGATAGACGCGTGACGTTATGATGTGACGTATAAGGTACGCGTCGAAAAGCGGAAGTGTTTGCATTGCTTTGAACAACATGGCAGCTGATCAGGCATTAGATGTTGCTGTTCAAACTTTGTTGTTTATGTACAACATGTTTCGTGGTCAAATCACAATTTTATTTTCGATTTTGAGTTCTTTTCAACGTGTTAATTCGATACGGAATACGCTGGAAGTTAAATTGGCGGAGAGTATGAAAGAAAATGAAGCCGCGAGACGTAAAGCACGGAGACGCCATCGGATGCTAAAAGCTACATCATCACTACGACACACCCCTTACGGCATTTGTCCTGGCTTTTGTTCACACAGCGCGCGTTCCGGGTCTGAACACGGCAATGTTACTAGGTCCCCAACCCGGCATCGATCCCGGCATTAAACCCGGGTCGTGTTTGCGTTCACACAGAAGGCGTTCCGGCAATTTGCCGGCAATTTGCCGGGTTCAAAGTGCTGTGTGAATGGGGCTTTAGATGCGCGCGCATCTACGTGATGACGTTGCACAGAAACCCGTGTATTAAACCTTTGATAAAATCACACCGGAACATTCAGATCTGCGTTGGCGCTGCCGCTGATCCAGAGAGAACAGTTGTCATGTTTAGGTATGAAACAGCTTCACAAACAGTATTTTCAACCACACAATATCGTTTTTTCTGTGTTACAAGTATTCAAATCATCACAGAAGTAATTGGATTGATGTCTACAGTAGCGATCAAAATAGAGCAAATCTTTCAGAAAGTAACGACGCTTTAAAAAAAGATTGTATCAGTTACATCCTTACACTAGTAGGTGACGACAAGTGATTTACAAATTGGATCATTGAATCATTCATTCAAACCGTTTTAAAAAAAGATTTTTTTTTTCAAATTAATTAAACATTTGAAATAGACTGCAGTAGTTAACATTTTGTCAGAACCTCTAGTAATTTACTTGCTTTTTTTGTTAAGTTGTCTCTTGTCTGTTCAGGATAGTGGGAGAATCGTGATCTCTATTTGAAAAAATAAATAAAAAATTCTCAATTTATCCAGAATCGTGCAGCTCTAAAGACAAGTCACAGAAAAAGATTACATTCCCGGTCATCCGGGAATCCGCCGAATTTCCTCGTTGTGAGTTTAAGTTAGGCTCAATTTAGTAAGTGTCATTTGGCGGAGGCCAGGAGCAGCCAATGGGAAAAGCAGGTCAGGCGGAAAACAGGCAGGATGAAAATTTGAGTGTCAGGGAGAGAAATGGCGTGTATAGCCGCACGAGCAGAAGATCCGCTCGACAGGAACCGCAGGAACCGGGCCAAACAGACACACGACTCCCAAAATAGAACCATCCAGAGCTGAAAATCCGGGCCTGCAGGAGATTCTCACCGTCAGGAGTGCTGGAGATCGACTGCGAAACTCTAATTACGTCTCTCTCTCTCTGTCTGTCTCTCTCGTTTCTCATCACAGTTCAGGTTCCATTTCCATGCTATCCTTGAGAACTGTCAGCTGTAATGGTAATTAGTGGTATCTTCTAAGGAAAGAATCACTTCAACGAACAATTACAGAAGTATTAACCTTGTGCTATTTATAAGTGATCTGCAGTTTTTCATTTACATTAATTAATTTGAAATATTCATGTCAAAAAGGTTGTCGACCACTGTTATAAAGATTTGGTGGGCTTTTTTTTTTTTTACTTGGTCCATGAACATAATCACTCGAACACCCACACCCTAGCAACCACACAGCAACACAGCAAAAATAAAATAAACAAATAAAAAGCCTTAAACTTACATAGCAACAGACAAAAAAAATGTTTGGATTACTTTAGCATTGCATAGCAACCCCTTGGAAAACACCTTAGCAACATTTAGTGCTCTTTAGCTATGTATACCGCATGTATACAACAGCATAGCAGCAAGCAAACATATTTGTGTGCACTTTAGCTACGCAACACCCTGGCGAACACCCACAACACTTTAGCAACTGCACAGCAACATAAAAAGCATTAAACGCCCTTTCCCTGACAAACTGTCTATCAATGGCATAGCAACGTCCTGGCAAACACCAACAATACTTTAGAAACTGCATAGCAACAACTTTGAGAACCACATATTAAAATGAAAAACAAACAATTTGGTGCTTTTTAGTGGTAATTTGGCGCTATACAAAAAAAACCTGGCGAATACACTAATGTATAGCAACGCACTAAACCATTTGAAGCACTTTAGCTATGCATAGCAACGACCTGACAACCGCATATAAACTGCATAGCAATACTAAAAAACATTGGTAGAACTTTAGCACTCCATAGCAGCATGCAAACAACATTTTGCGCACTGTAGCTGAGCAACACCCTGGAAAACACCCTAGCCCCTGCATAGCAACACTAGAATCCACTTGGAACACTTTAGCTATGCATTGCAACGACCGGGCAACAGCATAGCAACGTGCTAAAAGTCACACAGGAGGAAACTATAGCAACTGCACAGCAGGCCTGAATACCCTAGCATTGAAGCTTGAACAAACAACACTCAAATTTCCTTCAGGAAATGTAAAAATCTAGTTTTCTATTATAACGCAATATTTAAAGTCATAATAATTATTACTGTCTCTCCCTGCAGTCCTGTGAAGCTCAGCGAGGCTCTGAAATGGTCTCGACTGATGCAGATTGCTGTTTGTAGCTGCAGCCCTGAAAAGCACTTTAAGTGTGTTTTGAAAGAGGGTTGCTCCCTCCTGAGGCAAAGTCTCTCTGTGTGAGTGTGTGTACTTCAGAGATTTCTACACGTCTACAAGAGGAGTCTCTTCCAGCAAAGCAAGGAAAACGTTCTCTTGTTCTCTCTCTCTCTCTCTCTCTCTCTCTCTCTCTCTCTCTCTCTCTCTCTCTCTCTCTCTCTCTCTCTCTGTGTTACCCTGTTTAACCCGCGTCTGGGGATTTTGTACACCGCTAACATCTCTATCGGATATAATCAGTGTCAAAGCTTTTATGATTAATGGAGGTATAAATATTGTTTCAACTCTGTCTTAAGATCACTAGTTGTGAAGTCTGATTATATAGAAAACTAATAGTCTCAAGCATTTGAGGTATCATTCTTGTCCGTAGCACAAACAATTTGGGACTAGTCGTTTCCCAAATGCTTATATTAGCAATTTGCTAATTAGTTGAGCTTGCTGGCTAAATCAGTTCATTAGCGAGCACCAGATCAGGAACTTAACATTTCTTTACAGTCTAATTATACACACACACTGATTTTTACATAGTTTGAGTTTTTACACAGTCTGTGTGTCGACAGTGTAAGCAGCGGCTAATTAAGAGTCGCTAAACTTGTCTCTTTGCCGCTAGCATTCACACATCATTACAAACACACATACACACACACACACACACAACGCCCTCAGGCATGCAGAACTGTCACTATCATAAACACACACACACACACACACACACACACACACACACACACACACACACACACACACACACACACACACACACACACACACACACACACACACACACAGTAAAACCAAGATGCTTTTGTGAAAACATCACACACACTTGGAGCCATTAGATTATTTCTGACACCAGACATTTCCTCCCGATAGCCTGATGTTCCTCAGTGTGAACATGCTGCTCTTTAACATTATTTTATTCTGTCTGATGTGCTCACAGAGCCTGATGAAGACACTGCAGCAGCATTTCATTTCGTTTTTCTGGAGAGTGAGACGCCTGGTGCTGAAGGCTAAAATATATGAAATCCAATCAGGAGAGGGCGGACATTCAAGACAGGCTAGTCAAACCATAGCTATGTTTGAAATTGAATACTAGTGTATTTTTATGGTATACTGTAGAAATGCATACTGACAAAATGTGAGTTCTAGTTGTTGTCTCTTAGCTCTAAAAAGATCTATAAGCTAATACACTAACATAGTAGCCTTCAGCGATATACACATTTGAAAAGTACAGTCTTTCTTTTCTGAGAAACTGAATCAAAAATATTGATGACTCATCCTGCACTACTCAGATTTTTGTCCAATCAGATCTCTCTAGAATGAGAACGCCCCTCTCGCTAAATCTAATATTTGTAGAAGTACAAATCATATTGTAGTATGCCATTTACTTTATAACTAATACTAGCACTTTTTTACAGTAATCTGTGCATATACTGTTTTTTAAAATAGTGTTTAGCAGTATGCATGGATAAATGTTTCAAACAGTAGTATGCTTCATTGTTGTCTCTACTGTACGTGACAAGTTTAACTCAGCAGTGTTCATAGTTTGGCAGATATAGTAAGTAATCCGAGTGTCTCATGCATATGAAAAAAAACAGGATACTGTACACAGTATACATCCTGCTTAATGCAAAATTAATATGAGCAATGAAGTAGTATGCTATTCTGAACATGCAAATAGACATTCAGTGCAGATCTGATTAGTCTTGCTTTCTCTTGAAGATTTTTTGGCAGGATTTGTGACACTATATACTAATGTAAGACACTCTCTCTCTCTTTCTCCTTGTGGGCGTCTCTATCTCCAGCAGGCTGATTTAAACTCTCACAGCATCTCTGCAGGGTTTGGATCTCACAAAGCTGAAACCAAACGTCCCAGTACTGTTCCAGAACACTCATTTTGTGTACACGTGACACAAGAAGTCCTGAGGGTTGGATGTCAATCTGGCTTTGAAGTGTGGTTTAGTGTTCGGACTGACCTGCGTCACGTGATGTGCAATCAGATGAGAGGTTTCAGACACGTGCTGCAAGCAGGAGGCACTACAGCTGTGAAGAAAGTGCAGTGACAAAGTCCCTTTAAAGGTGCAGTAAGTGATTTCTGAGAAACACACCCCTCCTTAATTGCTCCTCCCCCCAAATGCATGAACACGCAATGCAACAGTGGATGTCGCTTTATCATGCTGTAGCTGAAGCAAAGCAAAATAATACTTAGCAAAAAATAAAGCGAAGGTGACAAACGAATGACAAGAAAGCACAAAAAAAATTAACATACAGTACAGTACACAAGAGTAAAGTTGTTAATGTCCAGGAGCACACCAGCTCCAGACAAACAATGACACTAAAACTGTCCTGTTAGCTAACATTACAACAACAGCATAATGTTACTCGTGTAAGGAGCAGAAACTCCCGCGTTGGAAAGCTTTTCTAATATTAACGCGGGTCCTAATGTTCTTGCCTGATCATAATCCTTTCTCCAGTGATATCCCTCTGACCTTTTCTCTTTTGTAATGTCTCTCGGCTATCTCTCTTTCTTTAAATTTCCCTCTTGCCCACTATCTCTCCTCCCCCATCATGAGTGGACACGCCCCCTACTGCTGATTGGCTACAAGTGTGTTGTGCTGCTCTCTTACTGCACCTTTAAGGCAAATCAGTCCACATGGTGGCCATCTTGGCTAAAGTTGTCTCTTTCACGAAACACCCAGTTGCACAGATTCCTATTGAAACAACTGGATATGGGTGCCAAATTCTTTTCGTGCAATGGTTAATTAACTATGTTATAAACTGCGTCGTGTATGCGCATTAAAGCGTGTCATACATTTTGCTTTTTAAAATAAAGTCAAGCTAAAAACTAATGTGCATGTCCGATGATATCTTAACTAGCAAGGTGGAACTTCCTGTCCTAGATGCCAAACTAAATTTATCCCATTTGTTATTCGACAAATAGTCTGTCCTCATGATTCAAGTCTGGTCCGCAACAATTCCCTGTCCGAATAATGCCTCTCTCCTAATGTCCTGTCAGACGCATTTAACTAATGCTCTCTGTTCTGCGTTTCCCTCTCTCTCTCTCTCCATGTCTGAGTGCTTTCCTCGGTGAATCACACACACAGTCTCTCACTCAGTGTTGGGTGTGGTGTGTTTGCTTGAATCTGGGTCATTCCGTATTATCTTTATTGGGACTGTGGTGTGAATGATGGATCATTTTATTCATTTTAATGCATCACAGAAATCCAGACCGCTACATCCATCCTCTAATTGGTTTGATGTCTGTCATCTCGCAGTGATATCTCTGCCAGGTCCATTTCTGCTCTACAGATGGTGGCCAGAACATGTGAGTGTTTGTAATGGCTTCATCGCAGACACACGTAAGTCAGCTGACTCCTGGTTTTGGGTGGAGCTCCTGCAGTTTGTCAGGCTCCACCAGGGGCCCCATAGTGTTTAATATTACCACCCACAACCACAGCAAAGCTTCATTAGAGATCACTGTTCTTATTAGACTCCATTGCAGTCCTGCCACGGCGCACTCAAAACCCTCAAACACTCTCAGAAGCTCAACAGCTTATTGAAATAAAGATAAAAGAGAGAATTTTCAGAGAGGGAATTATGTCTGCAAGACATAAGACTTTCTTCCAGTCCACCTCCTTTTTCATTAGCAGAGAGCAATTCTCAGAAGTCACGAGCCTTTTGCCTTAGATCGACGACAGACTCGTACTGTATCCAAAAATGCCTCAAAATTCAAGCAGCAATCTTATTGGCTCGCTTTTCAGAATTGTTTTGTTGTATTATTATTATGCTAGTAAACGTAAAGCTGCCACATTGGTTAGCATGGCCACAAAGAACTAGTCACTGGATTTGCTGACTATTGTAATAGCCTATAGTATTGTGAATTCTTTAAGTTTCTCGGTGTCCAAGTCAGCATGTTGTAATGAAAAAAGCATATTCATAATGGGACTTTTACACATTCTTACTAGCGTGTAACTTAAGTTAACTTGTGCATTCGCATTTTGTGCAGATGTAAGCTGTAATATTACATTTATGTTATGAATAAATTGGTTCAACCTCATGTACCAAGTTAATTAACCCACAAGGAAAGGGATTCAGTGTTAATTGACTATTCAGCTTCAGCTCACGCAGCATAATCCCTGATATTATTGACGACTATGAGTTGGTTATTTGAAACAATCAAATTCTACTGACTTTATGGGAAGCGCGCTAGCCAGACGGGATTTAAACTTTGCCGGCTGAAGACCAATTTTGGTTTGAAGATGAAAAACGCACCAAGCACAATGTTCTCTCACCATGAATTCTAACACACACTCACAGCGGTTCGGCTGGTCTTCCGGCTGTCAGAGCAGAAACGAAAGCTGATGCTCTCCGTGTGTTTTTGGTCGAGTTCATATGTAAATCGCATGAGCTAATTTTGTCCATTAGATTCGAAAGATCTGAAAAAGCCCATTCATTTACCCACCACAGACCCTCCCCTTGAAGAAATCAGGACTGAAGTGGTTGAAAATGGACAAACGAGACGGATTAAAACGGGAATGTCTCCCTCGTCTACTCACCAGGTTTAAACAGGGCCTATGCTAGCTTCAAAAATCACTTTTGAAACTAAAACGTCTCCTTGTGTCTTCTGACATAAATCGGCACCGACCAGGAAAATCCCCCTGAGTGACAGACCCCCAGTGACCAAGACCCAGAGATCAGAGAGTCAACACGTCCCTCGGGGCGTCCACTGACATCCATGTGGTCTCAGATGAGCAGGTGAGCAGCACAAAGATCCTCCACGGACGAAAGACCATCTCTGATCTGGAAATGTCCTCAGGCATCAAGCGCTCCTCCTCTCCCTCTGTCTGTTTGTCGGAGAGTGACTGGGCCTGAAGTTGCTCTTTTTGATATGACAGTGGAAGTATCACTTCATCTTGTTGATGCCACGGGCCAGTTTGTCATCTGCAGAGACTTCACTCCCGAAAACAAGGTTAAAACGCCAGCATAGGCCTCAGGTTCCTTTTTAACAGCATCTTCTGTAATCTCTCTCCTCTGTGCGGCCCGAGTGTGTGAGTATGTGTGTGCAAGTTTTCTTTATCAAATACATATGTGACACTCTCCACGCGCTGTCTCTATGGAGACCTGAAGGGTCGGGCTCTTAAATCTGTCTTTTCTCTGAGAGAGGTTTTCACTCTTTCTGAGTGTGAAGGACTCAGGTCAGACCTCTATATAAAACCCAACCAATCCAGAGAATGCTGAAGCTTTGTTTCTTTTTTTACAGAACAGTTCTATCAATATCGGTCTGTCTATTTATAATTAGACAACAGTGGTTTTTCTATGTAAACTTGTCTCACGCATGAAACGTTGTTGGGAAATGGAATGGAAATGGACAAGTAGTGCATTTACTTGGAGCGTCTTTGTGACTTTTCCTTCCAGACTGTCTGTCAGTCTGTAGTGAGGATTTTCAGTGATTCTTTCTGAAGGAACATTTTTACGCCAGTAGTCAAGTGACTGATTCATTCAACCACTATGATTCATTCAGGAACAAAACAAGTGGGTGTTTTTATGTATGAGTGACTGAATCGTTTATTCAACTGATTCGTTTAAACGCACGGATTCATACAGGAACGAAACAAGTGAATGTCCTTATAAATGAGTCACTGAAATATTCATTCAACGTTTGATTTGATATTTATGAATGAATCATGGAATATTTTCTCATCACCCAAATGATTTGTTCAAACACGTTGATTCATTCATGGTTTGACTTTATAAATAGCCATATTTGTTTTTTATTGGTCTGAATAACATGTTTATAACAACAGCTTTTTCTCATGTGATTACCTAAATGTCTTTTCAAATGTGTGTTTTTTTTTTAAAGAATCTTCACAATGGTTTCTCTTTTCCATATAAATCGAGCGTAGTACGTTTACACGGCAACGATGTACTAAAAACGAAAAGGGTTTCCCTTCACGTTTTTCGCAAACAGACGAAAATAAACGATCAAAACACATACAAAGTTTTCCGTTTTCACTTGAAAACAGTGTTGTGTAAACGGCGCCACAGTATTGATCATGAGATCTTTTTATGTGTTTTGGCTGTTGATTTAGGCTATGTTTACACAGAAACGATCTGAAGAGAAAATGCAAAAGTGGCATTGCGTTATCACTTTTTATTTTGCGTTTAGACGAGCGTTATGGGGGGGGATCTGCGTGCATGGTGACGTAAAAGTGTGTGAAATTCGATGTAGTATGCACTCCAGGCGGCTAGGTGGCGATGAGAAGCACTGAAAATGACACTGACACTGGTTTTCATGTTTAATACGGTAAAGCTGCTGCTTTAACCCTCGGTGCTCTTCGCGTGTCGCTCAAAAATGTTTTTTTTTTTTTTAGTTTGATAATGTTTTGTTATTTTCCTGTACTGGCTCATGCCTGTGACGTAAACGCGTACGCGACGAGAGCCACCGTGAACAGATCGGTGCCTTCACTGTCTAGCAGACTTTTGCGTTTTTACCCTTTTAAGATTTCCACTCTGGAGGGTGGTTTCACTTTTTTGCGTTTTAAAGCCCCATAAACACCGTCGCCGTCTAAACAAAATGTACATCTGATAAAATATTTTTACGTTTTCACCCGCGAGTGTTCTTGCGTAAACAGGGCCTGACTCGACAACAGCGTTTTGGGAGCCTGAAAAAGCAAACTTCTAAAAACAGGAGTCATGGTGCAAGTTTTTGAAAATGACACTGTTATCGTCTCCATTTAATAACAAAATTCGCATTTGAAAACCGTGGCGTCATGCGTATTACGTGCTCAGTCTACAGGCATGTCTGAGACCTGCGACTGTGAAATCAAATATGACATCATGATCTTGGTTATGTCACACCTACAGAATATACAATAACAAAACAAAAAAAAGATTAATGAGAAATCACACTGTGCAAAAAGATATAATGTGCGAAAATTGGCTAATTTTGTCTCTTAATTTTGGTTTAATTGAGTTCAGAGACATTTTCACAGGCAGTTTTCCTGTTCAAGTGCATCGGCAGCAGAAATATGCTTTAGCTGTTTCCCTTGAGGATCTACTGTAGAGCAACAACAGAGAACAGCTTACAGTACATGTGCCGTCAGAAAACACTCGCATGCTCGCGCTCTCCTTTATTGTGCGCTGTTGACTTTGTCTACTTGACAGTAATTAGGGTCACCTGTTATTAGAGTAACCTTCTAATTATCTAGTTGATCACATGTAATGAGGGAGTTCCCAGTGCACTGATTTTGCTATTCCAGTTTTGTGTTTTTACCAGTAAATGGTAAGCTATGGCATATCATGTTCTGTCTGATACTATGCTAAATTACAGGTAGTCATCAGTACGCTTATGAACCATAAAGACTGTTCAGAGTAACTCACTGCGCACCCCTCAAACTAATACCGGATGACAGATCATGACATCGGTCTACATCCAAAATGCATGAGCACTGACAGTTACTAGGTTGAACTGCAACTAAATGAAGTCTAATATTAATAACATGCATCATCCACATAATTATTGCATGGATCTAATGCATAAAAACCACAGACAAATCACATTGATTAGCAATAACCGTGAGGCCTTTTTTATTTTTTATAAATTCAATATAGTAGTCTGTGTTCTATCATATTGTGCTTGTGCAACACAAAAGCAGTTTGACAGGTAAATTTGTGTTTTTAAATTGTTCACTTTTGAAAAATCTGAAAATAAATATTTAATTGTAATTATACATTGCATGCCATGCCACAATGTTTTTTTTTAATCTACTGTAGCACATTAGGCGAATAAATGGGAATCCGATTGACAACCGCCACAACAAATGGTGGCAAATCGTATTCCTGCATATAATTATGCAAATGCATTTAATATGTGCGACTTTGTGAGTTTTATTTAATAGCGGGTGCTTTGGTGACCTTGTGTGATCATTATTATGTCACAATTTATTTTCCTCCAAAAATATATAGCTGTAAAAGTCACGGCGGTAGACGGGTCAAGGACACGGGTCATTATTTTCTGTGCTGTCTGAGCGTTTACCAGAGCAGTAAAACTAAATGAGGGACCCAGGTGTGCGAGAAGAGAATGAAATGCTAAATCTACACTAAAGATCATCTACTTTCTTATTCAGTTTCATTTAAAAAATGACACAAAAAACCCCCACACCTGAATGGCATTTGATTCCACTTACGGCGGGAATCTTGCATGCGTTTCTTCTGACGTGGACGAAACACCGCACTAAAGTAGAAAAGTGATATTTCTATTTACTTCGTGACCAACAACTGTAGTCCAATTTCCAAACAACCCGCGCTGCGTCCGAAATTGCATACTCTCTTGAGTAGGTGCTTATTTTGAATAATACTTTGTGAGGAGGGTAATCAAAAACATAAACGGCATGATACTCTGCACTAGTCCTCCAAACAAATTGGTGTCTTTTTAGTGATTCAACAGCAGTGAATTCTGATTCCCAATTCAGTCAGTCAGTGAAACTGTGAGACTTACCGTAAATGAGTGTAGCCCTACTAACTGACCCGTTCTTGACCATGTGTAGTTATTATGCAAGTTTTTATAGTACTTTCAGTATAGTATAGTCAGTATAGTACTTTATAAAATAAGTGAATAGTTACCATATTATTTGAGCTGTGAAACGATTAACCGTGATTAATCGCATCCAAAATAAAAGTTTGTGTTTACGTAATATATGTGTGTGTACTGTGTATAATTATTTTGTATATATAAATACACACACATGCATGTATATATTTGAGAAATATTTGCATTTATATACTGCATATATTTGTATATCATTTATATTATATATAAATAGAAATATTTTATATATAAATAACACATTTTTCTTAAAGGAACACTCCGACTTTTTGGGACTTTAGCCTATTCACCTTATCCCCCAGAGTTAGATAAGTCCATACATACCTTTTTCATCTCTGTGCGTGCTATAAGTCTGTTTGACGCACCAACCGCTAGCTTAGCTTAGCACAAAGACTGGATGTAAATGGTTGCAGCTAGCATACTAATCCAAATAAGTGACAAAATAACGCAAACATTTTCCTATTTACATGTTGTGATTTGTATAGTCACAGAAGGTGTTTCTCAATGTCAAGGATACTTCCTTGGCAGGACGCGTCCTTCCAAGTCATTTCCTTCAGAGGCTAGGCGAGGATCCTCTTTAGGATTCGAGAGAACACGTAAATGGAACATTCTAGCAAGTGCACGTCATTGCGTCCGTCAGTGAAACCCCGCGAACTCTAACGCGAAGCGGAGGGGTCTTGAATAAACCTAAAAGGGTTGTATTCGCTGTAAAAACTGGCTCGCTATACATGATCATTACATTACATTATTACATGGCTGCCTACCTAACAAAATAAATCAATAATAATAAATCAATAATTTGAGACAAAATATTGATTTAAAAAGGAGTTTATTGATTTAAAAATGATTGTATTGCCTGAGTGAACAGAACTGCGTCCATAGCAACATTCTAGCTGTTAAAACACATGCAATTGTAAAATATGTGAAATGCCGGTGACGGCAAACAAGCTAACAATTGTTAAAATGACAGGTTAGCCATAACGTACTTTGTATAATTTGTAATATCAATACGGTAGTAATTTGTACTGGCATTTAAACGTTAAACTTTACTTATATGACGGTTATAACAAATGTATGGTAACGTAAATATAGCCTACTTGCATTTAAAAGCATATTGCTCCGACTCCTAACATCCGACATTTTGTATTTTTTTTTTAAACAAGATAGCAAAGCTGCGCGCATAGGATTGTGGGCGATTTGATAGCGCGAAGAGCGCGAAGTCTACACTTATGCACACTTTCCTGTATATGGGATATTTTCTGAACGAAGGACTCCGCCCTTGGTTGAAATTCTGAGGATCCTCGACATTGGAACAGTCCTTCGACGGATGTCGATGACGTAGCATCCTCGAAATTCCGGCTTCCGAGGATCCTTCCTTGACATTGAGAAACGGCTAGAGTGTACAAAAAACAAAGTCACATGAGACACAGACATATTTTAACCGTATAAATACTGGGAACTATATTCTCTGAAGGCGAAGCACTGCTACTTGGGCGGAGTGATAACCGCAGCACCTGAGACGCGCCGTTGTTTCTTCTGTCAACAAAACCAACGTGATGTCTCAGGTGCTGCGGTTATCACTCCGCCCAAGTAGCAGTGCTTCGCCTTCAGAGAATATAGTTCCCAGTATTTATGTGACTTTGTTTTTTGTACACTCTGTGACTATACAAATCACAACATGTAAATAGGAAAATGTTTGCGTTATTTTGTCACTTATTTGGATTAGTATGCTAGCTGCAACCATTACATCCAGTCTTTGTGCTAAGCTAGGCTAGCGGTGGGTGCGTCAAACAGACTTATAGCACGCACGGAGATGAAAAAGGTATGTATGGACTTATCTAACTCTGGGGGATAAGGTGAATAGGCTAAAGTCCCAAAAAGTCGGAGTGTTCCTTTAAATATATACATGCGTGTGTGTATTTCTATATACAAAATAATTATACACAACCACACTTTTCTTTTGGATGCGATTAATCACGAATAATCGTTCACAGCTCTATTATTTAGTATTGTTATTTAAGGCTAATTATCGGATTTGCATTTATTGTGCCTCTAAGTCCCCCTGTGGTGAAAATCAAGCTTTTAATGTTGTTTCTGATGTCACAAACTACCTTGTAACCAATCAGATCAACGCATCTGATTGCGTTACAATCAGATGCGTTGATTGTACGCAATCAACGTACAATCGTTGTGTGATCGGCAATGAGTGGATCTCTGAATTGGTGTGAGTGAGTGGAGGCAGGGCTAATTTGCATATGCATAGAAGCGTTACTAAATGAGGCAAGGGTGTAGAATTACATTCAAGATATTTTAAGGCATGAAGACATTTTCTTTCAATATGTAATTTTGATGATCATAGATGATTTTTAAAGGGTAACTAAACCCCTGGTCAGAGCCTGACTCCACCCACTGGCAATATTTGAAAAATGCTGGAAAAGTGGGCAGAGCCCAACGGACGAACCGAGGGCGGGGCTGAGCGCGTGATTGACAGATCCGCAGTGACGCAGTGATTGACAGCTGCTGTCAGACTCGCTAAGATAGAGAGTGACTGGAGTGACGCAAGTAGCTTTGCAACAGAGCGGTCATTTGAAGTCGAGGACTTTTCTCCCCCACCTTCACCTGAAGTGGACGAATTGTCTGTGGACACAGAGTTAAAACCATATCAATTCGAGCCGCGAGCTCAAACTGCGGTGTCGCATC
>JARPMJ010000925.1:0-205205 GCA_033366665.1 Phoxinus dragarum | reverse complement strand
ATGGAGGGGGTTTTGTATTACAGATTTTTATACAATATGTTGTTGTACAATGTATATATTTTATTGTATATAATAACTTTATGAACTTTATGACAACTTTATGAATTAAATAGCTTGTTTAGCTCGTAAAAAAAAAAAAAAAAACGTAAACATGAAAGTATTATGTAATCATTTAAACTCCCCAGCAGTGAACCAAACAAAGACAGTCTCAAAAACACGGTTTGAAATCGCTGGTGTTTCTGACGTCACAAACTACCTTGTAACCAATCAGATCAACGTGTGATCGTCAACCAGTGGATCTCTGAGTGAGTGAGTGAGTGGAGGCGGGGCTCATTTGCATATTCATAGAACCGCGTATACTAAATGAGGCAAAGGTGTTGAGTTACAAAACAAAAATTTTCAAGTAAACATTTTTTTAAATATGTCATTATGGTGATCGAACATGCGTTTTAAAAGTGAATTAACTAAAGGGGGACTTAAAGGACTTTTTTTTAGCACAAGAAGTATTTTGGGCGCTTGATAAACTGAAGGTTTACTAACTTTCTGGGCCAGCAAGTTTCAATTACAATTGAAGCCTATGGAGGAGTGAGACACTCTCAGATTTAATCACTAATATCTTCATTTGTGTTCAGAAGATGAAGGAAAGTCTGACGGGGAACAACATGAGGGAGAGTCGTTACTGACAGAGTTTAAATTTCTGGGTGAACTAACACTTTAAGCCGTTCCCACTTTGTGATGAAAAATTTAGAATAAATATTAGTGCGAATTGACGAATCATGATTTTGTTTGTGCAAATTTGATGATAATGATACCCATTAATTGCATGTTGTCTGTGTGTTAACTTTGCACCCGATTGCTCTTTCTTTACTGGTTGTTGACTACTTTCAAACCATTTAAACTTTGTGTCTTTTGGTCATGTTTGCGTCAGGAGTCAGAACGAATATATACTATTTGACAATAATGTAGCATACAACCATTTGAAATGTTTCTTGAAGCGTGTAGGCAGTATATACCGTGCAGCCGTTGTCTCAGATCCATCCGTTTGGGCAGTAAACATTGGGCCTGTTCTCTGGAGATCATCCTATCACACACACATCCACACACCCCATGTATGTGCTTGACGCTCTGCTGGGTTCAGACGTGCGGCTTCAGGCTCGGGTTCCTCTCGGCTGTCGGATGAGTCTCCGTCACTCTGTCATGCGTGATCCCTGTCAGAGTGTTTTCTCCTCAAATCAACTGGAAACTGATACGGTTTCAACTCAGCACAACTCTCTCTCCGTCAGCCGTCACCACTGTTCCCTCTGTGACGTCACTCTGATGGGTCGCGGGATTAATATTGGGATTATTGTTTGCGGGTCAATTTGACCCGGATGGTCAAAAGCAGCTGCACAGGCCTAAAATATATAGATTTTTAAAAAAAATGTATTTTATGTCAGTTTCTCAACTACCCTCTGAAGGCATTTATGCATTTGGCGGATGCTTTTGTCCAAAGAAACGTGTTAATTGTTAATTTAGCTACAAAATTCGAACCCATGATCTTGGCGTTGCGAGCGCCATACGATTAACACAGCTTTTCACACTTTTAAAATGTTTTTAAAAAGTTAAAATACTGTTTATAATATTCGTAATTCGTAATACAATTTTTTTAAAATGTTATGAGCGTTTGTGTTTTTTTTGGTGGGGGTAACTTTATATTATTATTTGATAACATTGTATTAATGTATTAACCAGTGGTGGAGGAAGTACTCAAGTTTAGTACTTAAGTAAAAGTACAATTACCCTGCAAAATATATACTTAAGTAAAAGTAGAATTACTACATCAACATCTTACTTAAGTAAAAGTCATAAGTACATACTTTTAAATTTACTTTAAAGTATTTTTTTTAAGTAAAAGTACAATCAGTTGTCTCGATGTCTGGGCTGTTCAATTGTAATAATCACAAACAATTTCTATTGTGTACTGGAAAGGGTTGTTGTGCAAGCTCTCTGCAATACTGACACACTGTAAAAATCTGGTTATTTACTTATTACTCATTAAATATTAATTAAGCTAAGCCAATTATGACATACAATGTATTTTATTTTTACTATACTATTAAGAGCAGTAAAAAAAAAACCTTAAAAGCACACAGGTGAGTGTTATTCTGAACACTTTCATCAAATTTGTATGACCAGTTTATTCTGCTCAACAACAGTTGCTTTAGTCCTTTACCTTGGCCTGCATGGGGAAAATGAAGCTAAAACTGCATTTAAGGCTTATAGAGAGCCTAAGTCCCGCCCCTCCGCTTCCGGCTCATGGGACCTTATTTCGGAAAATATATGTATGGTAGTCAATGGCGAGAGACAACTTATCTTTTTATTCCGTCCGAACTGTGCCCTGAATTACACATATGATGTTTGTCAATTTAAACAATAATTATTAAAGTCAAGAAAGTCGCAGTTTGTCATAAAACAGAAGAGTAACGTTTAGTTTTATGTGGAAATCGCTCAATGAACTAAATCTCTCGTCTCGCACTATACGTCACCGTTGCTCGTGTGTGTGCGGTCTGGTACAACACACTCCGGCATCACGGCGTAACGCTACGATTATAACGTAAGACTATAGAAAAAATGACAGACGTTAGCTTCAGTAAAGTTAGCTTCAGTAAAGTTAGCTTCAGTAAAGTTCGCTTCAGTAAAGTTAGCTTCATTCATTGAGAGAAAAGGTATGACGTCACATGTGCGCCTTTTGGGTTTGTAGTCTTTGTAATTACGTATTTTCACAGTCTTATATCTCAACAGTTTTACATCAAACTGCGACTTTCTTGACTTTAAAATGTATCTTTTAAATTGACAGACATCATATGTGTAATTCAGGGCACAATTCAAACGAGATCAAAATATTGGTTGTCTCTCGACATTGACTACCATACAATATTTTTCCGAAATAAGGTCCCATGGTGGTCCACCGGAAGGGGAGGGACTTAGGCTCTCTATACCCCATTGATTACAGAAAATCCAAAAGCATTAGGCTAATAATGTATAATAGGGGTGTAACGGTATGCAAAAATCACGGTTCGGTATGTACCTCGGTTTTAAAGTCACGGTTCGGTTCATTTTCCGTACAGTAAGGGAAAGAAATGCAAAACATTAAACTGCTGGTTGTTTACAATAAACTTTTTTTTTAACAATTTGTTTACATTTTTGTAAACACACTTTTTAATAAATATAATAAATAAAAAAGAATAATAAATAAAATACTGCTGCAAAGTTCTCCACTAAATAAAATACTCTCAAACCAATATTGGCCATGACACTAGCTAGCGAGAGAAGAGAGAGAAAAAAATGCCCGACAGGCATAAAGATATTTATGTCAGTCCGAGCCCGACCCGAAACCGACAAAAAAATCCCATTTTTTTTCCTCATACTAATGACACGCGTACGTTTGTTTGTGTGGAAAGCCTGCTTTTATTAAGCAACTGAAAGGCATTTGGAAATGTCAACAGATGATCGCATCAGCGCGCACGGAGCAACAAGCGCTCTTAACACAGGCGCGTGTGCACGTGTTTCGTTGTCACAGCAACATAAACAAATTTCCGCACACAGGAAGACAGATGTTATGGTCATATTTTGCATGTATTTTAATCACAAAAACGAACGTTTGCATCAAGTGAAAGCATCAGGCACATTGGCTACCAACATAATAAGCTGTTTTAAGTGTAAAATGTTCAATGCCTTATCGCGCTGATGTGACCGAGCCCGAGCCGAAGCTGAACATATCTAAATATCTGTCCGAACCCGGCCCGTACAGTTGTACAGCGCGCGCTCAAGTGCAACGCGGAGACTTCCGACACTTAATGTTCGTGTGGAAACTCGGAATATGTTCCGCACACAACTAGCCTAATTCACGTGAAAGATTGCATTCATGTGCACCGCACCGAAAGTCCTATACCGAAACGGTCCGGTACGAATACATGTACCGTTACACCCCTAATGTATAACACATTAGAATGAGACAAAAATAAGCACCAAACTAAATTTGACAAGGGTGAGTGCTTCTCTTAAAACATGCAAGCAATGTGTTGTGTTGTTTCAAAACGCGCGCTGAGCGCGTGAGTTCTTTGACCAATCAGATCTCCGATCTGTTTCAACGTGCATTGGCCAGCAACGCCAAAACGTCAGTAGACCAAAAAAAATTTATGCAAGAGATTCGGAAGGATGTAACGACACACATTTTAATAATGTAGTGGAGTACAAAGTACAGATAATTGCTGAAAAATCTACTTGAGTAAAAGTAAAAGTATGCATTTTTTTTTTTACTTAAGTAAAGTATAGATACGTAAAAATTTACTTAAGTACAGTAACGAAGTACAAATACTTCGTTACATTCCACCACTGGTATTAACTAACATGAACTAACAATAAACAATATGTGTCTTAAAGCATTTATTAATCTTTGTTATCACAACTTTTTATCTTTTGTCAAATCAACTTCGATAACTAATGTGTGAAGATAACATACTATTTTGAGTTTCTGTTTATTAAACCATTCCTCTTAATTGTATTTACTCAAATTTTCAATTACAACGAACTTAAAATTTTAAAGTTAAACCATTTTTTTACAGTGTTGTTGATGTAAGTAAAAAAATTATTGTTCATTGTTCTTGTTCACAGTTCAGAGAAATACTAATGTGTGAAAAAAATGAGCTGTTTTACCTGATATTTTGTATTTCATAGCACAATTTGTGGTAAATTGTATTGAATTTAATTAGCTCTAAAAATTTTACACAAACTGATTTTTTTTTCTTCTAAGTTTTAAATAAATTGACAATTGGAGTACGTTTTACAATAAAATACAATTTCAGTCTTTCTACTTCAATGTAACAATGTGTTACTTGCCATTTCTTCAATAATATGTGAAATAATTATTCACTGTTTCAAAGGAAATCCAGCACCAATTGTTTTTCAGTGTAAACAGGTTAAACTGTGGTTTAATTCCTTTAATAAACGACTAAAGTTGCATAAATGCTTATAACTATTAAGCAATTTATAGTTAATTTGCTTTCATTCTGTCTGTCTGGCACAAATTATACAAACTACAAAGGATAAAAGATCAGCAAATGAAAGACAAAATGTCTTTTTCCCTCCGTCCCCTGAAACCAGCAGTCAGCAGAACACACAGAAAGTGGAAAAGGCAAAAAGTGTCTCATCAGAAAGAAACTCCCTCATCTGGGCTTGTGACCTGACAGATACACGGCGAAGCGGAAATGAATAGCGTGTATTGGGGCGTCAGTGGACGGCTATCGATTTCCCCTTGTCTCCTGCTGGCGTTTCTCACTGGGCTTTTCTGCAGTGTCAGACGCACACGAGCAACACAAAGAAACAATTAATACTTTCCTGTTATGAAGGCTGCTGTTGAAGGGTTAGGACACAGTAAGGACTGGCTTCCCGATGTTAGGAAGTACAATGTACGGTTGTTTATGTTATGAATAGTTTGCTCGCTTAAACCATCAAAACCAGACCAGCCTGACTAGTGGATACCACTATGGTGGCCAGATAAGATCAATAAACCACATTAAGCTGTTTTTTAGGCTTGCACGATATATCGGCCACCATATCGGTATCGGCCGATATATGTTAATTTTGAATGCCATTATTTTCGGCCCTGTAGGAAAATTTGGCTGAAATATTAAAGATTTATTTAGATTTATCGACCAAATATCAGTTTTCGGTTTTCAGGTATAAAGAATTATCGGTTATCGGCAAATATGTTCATATCGGTGCATCCCTACTTTTCGGGTATATAGTCATGGGGTATATAGTACAAACACATGTTGACATATTGGCAAAAGATCAAATTCTGGGAAACATTTTTAGACAAATAATCAAAGATAAGATCAGTAAACCACATTAAGCGAGTTTTGACACTTGCGCGATATATCGGCCACCATATAGTTATCGGCCGATATATGTAAAATTTGAATGCCATCGTTATCGGCCCTATAAGAAAATTTGGCTGAAATATTAAAGATTTATTTAGATTTATTGACCAAAATATCAGTTATCGGTTTTCAGGTATAAAGAATTATCGGTTATCGGTATCGGCAAATATGTTCATATCGGTGTATCCCTACTTTTCGGGTATATAGTGATGGGGTTATAGTACAAACACATGCTGACATATTGGCAAAAGATCAAATTCTGGGAAACATTTTTAGACAAATAATCAAAAATAAGATCAGTAAACCACATTAAGCGAGTTTTGACACTTGCACGATATATCGGCCACCATATCGGTATTGGACGATATATGTTCATTTTTAGGCCCTATAAGAAAATTTGGTCGATATATTAAAGATTTATTTCGATTTATCAACCAAAATATCGGGAATAGGTTAATATAAAGAATTATCGGTATCGGCAAAACATTTAAAACATGAGTATTAAAAACATGCTGACATATTGCCGAAAGATCAAATTCTAGGAAAGATTTTTAGAGAATTAATGAAAAATTGGACACAATGACAGGTAAAAACTGTTCAGTTTTTTTCAGTTAATAATTTTAGTGTGTCAACTTTTCAGTTTATTGCCAAGGCAGCCTTTTAAAGCCAGTAGTTTTTCAACTAATATTTTTTATTTTATTTCAGCTTTATTTGAATTAACAGAAATAATTAACATAAATTTAATTGTTTTTAACCCTGCTTCTCACACATAAAAACACACAAAAAATGTTTATAATGCTTTACAAGAACATTTGATTTGTTAACATTAGTAAACAATATTTATTAATATGAATCAATTAACAATGAACAATAGCTCTGCAGCAGTTATTCATTTTAGGAATTTCATTACAAAATAATGCTTTTATTGCCCTCAGCAAGTTTGGTTTTAGAAAACCAGCTAGAAACTGGAATTTTCTTATCTGATATCTATGGACGTTTATGATTACTCATGCAGTTCAAATATGCATCTCAATTAAATTTGGTAAAATTGTTAATCATCGTTCTTGAGTATGACACTCGATCTGTACGTTTTCTGTAAAGCTGATTGGTTAAGTTTAAGGAATCATTTTCCAAGTCATGTTTCACCACAAAATCTAAAGAAATATATTATAAATTATTGAAATATTGAAAACTAAACCTATTTTTGCAACCATTAAGTGATTTTTTAAAACTTTTTTTTCATTATTTTTTACTACAATTAGGCATATTGTCTTCCAATTTCTCAATTCTGTCATTTAAATAAAGGTTTCATTTACTTGAATTATTTGTGTGTGTGTGTGTGTGTGTGTGTGTGTGTGTATCATTTTTGTGTGAAATATGACGTAGACATGTTCTTGAACAGCCTTATTCAGTTTGAATGCTTTGTAAGTCAGAAGGAAGGAAAACCTTACGAATCCACGCGAATAGAAATATGAATGTGTTCTTCCTCATTTTCCGGCAGGTGTGTCTTTTCAAACTAGATTTGCTGGCCCAAGATGCATTGTGCTGTTTGAGATCTACATTATTTATTCATAATAGCACCATTCATAATGGAGCGGCGCGGTTTATTCTCTATATGTCAATTCCATTCCCGTGAAAAATGCGGTGATTATCGCGACACATCATTTTCTTGTCCCCTGGATGCGTGTGAGTTGGACCAGTAACCTCTGGAGAGGACAGCGTGACGAACAGGACCTGTTATTGGTGTAATGGGATGTGCAGGAGGGTAATAAGCTGTTCTTGTTCATGTGAAGTGTTTACTCTACACGTCTGGTCAAACAGGGACCGTGACGGCAGGAGAACACTGTGACTCGGGTCTGTTCCCTAAACGGGCTAGCCTGGGAAAACCCAGACCACTTCCGGCAAATTTAGATTTGCTCTGCAAGTGGGTCTGGCAAAGAGCCCATTGAAACCCATTTCCAATCCGCCGAAATCGCGGCACCAATCAGAAACGTTGGGGCGGGCTTTACACGATGACGACAGAGCAGAGACGGTGACGCAGATTTTGTACATTACAGAGATGGATGCCGCCGTGGAACATCACAACATCACTCGTTCGAATCAGCTATCGCGTCTGTTTCAAGCGATTTAAAATTGTAATTTTCGTTAACACAAACAGAGAATTACTGAGAGTCTCGAGATGTTTCTCCGTCGCTCTGCATACGTCATGTCATTCATCGCTCTGATTGGTTTTAGATCTATCCGACGTCCGTTGGTGACGCCCCTGTGGAAATGAATTGTCTATGGAGGTTTGCCAGACCCTATACTCAAGTTACAACTGAGAGTGGTCTGGGTTTTCCCAGGCTATAAACGGGCCATTATAGAGACTGTTAAAGTCCCCTGTAGTCAATCATTTATCTCTTAAAACTCACCAAAATTACATTTTTTAAACGTTATTTCCTTGAAAAAAAACTTCATGCCTAAAAGTAACTCGACACCCTCACCTCATTTAGTATACGCGGTTCTATGAATATGCAAATGAGCCCCGCCTCCACTCACTCACTCAGAGATCCACTGGTTGACGATCACACGTTGATCTGATTGGTCAAGGTAGTGTGTGACGTCAGAAACACCAGCGATTTCAAACAGTGTTTTTGAGACTGTCTTTGGTTCACTGCAGTTTTAAGCAGAAAATACTCAGCAATGCTGTCCACTTATGAACTTACACATGTGTGTCTTAAAGCATATTTAATAACTCCACATAGACACATAAACTACATTAAAAACTGGATTTTCACCAATGGGAGACTTTAATAAAAGTTGTTGTGGTATAGTGTTTTTAACCATGATGACTCAAAGTAGCGCTATCTTTATAATTCTCAAACACATTTCTTAAACAGCGCCACAATTTTTTGCACTATTCGAGGAAATCCACTTATTTTCTTTGGTTATTAAACAGATCAGCTAGTTTTACTTCTTTGAGGGATATTGCGTTATATTGAAATGCACGTTTTTGTTATCATGTTTACTTAATTATAAGTTTATATATGTTTTTACACATAAAATAATAAGTACGTGTTGTAGTGTGGACTGTCAAAACGGAGGTATTTAAAAACGATGACGTAAGTTTAGTCATGTGAGGCATATTGAACCCATAGATATTCATGTTTATAGTGGTATTGTGCCAGTTCTGTGCTGTTCACTTTGACACAGTTGCTAAAAGATGTTACTTTGCACACTCTTCATATCACAGTCCTGCAAAGATGACATTTGCTGTCCTGAGACAAAACATGAGAACTGCCGCGTTTTAGACCAAACATGGTGAGCGAGTGCGACCGGGACACATCAGTGAACGGGAAGATATTTAGCTAAATAAAATGATAACTTGATTATGTCTTGTTCTGTCTGTATCATCTCAGTAAACTTTCATGAGGGTGAATTTAGCGAATGGAGAGCGTTTTGAAACGAAAACTCAGTTTTCAAATGTATCCTGATTAATGTAGTTAATGTAATGTAAAAGTTAATGAAGTTGCCTAGTTAAAGCTACAATATGTAATTTTTTTCGCCGCTAGGGGTCGCTAACCTCTTACAATTACAAAGGTGTACGTTGATGACGCATAAGTGGAATTATGGATCTTGTCGTTTGCTGATTGATCAAATAATGTTTATGGATGAGTGAATACATTGAGCAGGCGTGAGTGCTAATGAGTGACAGATATCAGCGCCACACACGAGTACCGCGGATATTAAGGACATTTCATTCTACCAAACTACCCGCAAGTGCTGAATAATACTCACACATCAGTTTATTAGACGAATTAAACGGGTGAGGTAAAGCAGCGCTGTCTCACTCGCTCTATATCACACTAAACTACATTTGAGTGTGTGAAAGTTATAATGTTATTCTGTGTGTTAGTTTGTCTGTATGAGACTAGCAGTAAACTAGATCAACATTAGAATAGCATACTGATCATATTCTAACATTTCATCATGTTGAGCTATATAACATTGATTAGTTTTATGTACATTTGCTCACTTGTCTAATAAAGTATGTGTACAAGCGGCGTCTCTGTCGAGTTGAAGCTAGTCGCGGACGCTAGCTCTCGGCATCTCGAAAACGCCACACTGATATTGATCCTTGATTTAGTTCTCCTTTTGTCCCAAAATTTGCTTGCCATGGTCCATAATGTTTGAACGAAACAACAACAGCGTGAGTGCATAGCTAAACATTAAGCAGTTGTCCACGTCTGTCACCATGGTTACTATGGCAGTACAAGCGGAAACCAGCGATAACGCGGATATTACGTCATTGACAGGCGACAAGTGAACAGGGACTAGTCATTATTTAAAATACAAATTTCTCTGAAATTAAAAATCTTTGGGATGTTTTGGGATATTGTACGTACACAACTGCAGGAAATAGGCCTACATCACACTGTGCAAGTGATTTTTGGATATTTTATTACAAAAATCTTACATATTGTAGCTTTAAAGTGCTGGAAGTGGCGTTATTGATCATCTGTGAAGAGTCCCTCAGTGCTGAAAGTGCAGGTGTGATTGTATAAGGAACACGATAGCATTCGTCGGCATCAAAACTGTCAAAGTCGCGGCGTGTTCGCGGGGTTTTTAATCTAAAAGCTGCCGTGTTATTTGACTAGACTGGAATAATCTTGTCCATTGTGACAACAACACTAACGCAGTGTGATATTGCAGTTTCACGCTTTTTTTTATTTATTATTATTCTCCAGCAGAACGGACCGTGTTTCTGAGCTGAGCTTCAAAAAGGTTGCCTTTCAGCGGTTTCCATTAGGGATTTCTTAAATTCATGTTTGTAAAAAGGAAAAATGGCCTGTTTTCCGTCCCCTCGATAAAGCAGAAATGCATGAAAAAGAAATGTCAAGGAAATGTCAAACGCCCGCTGGCCCGGTCCACTCCATCTATACCCGACAGAATGTATGGAAAGCCATTGAAAGCAGGTTCCTGATCTTTCTTCACCTGATCTTTATTCACGCTCGACTTTCATCTCTGCTTTTAGTGTCTGCTTCTATACAAGCCGAAGAGACTTGGGCAAAACTGGACTTAATGCACGTTTTAGTGCCACTTATAAAATGTGAAGTTTCCAAAGTTTTGCATTGGTGTTTGCCAGAGCTTCATCGACTTATATACATACTTTGGTACTTTTGCCGATTTTTTGGTTTTTGAACATTTTACTGTGATTTTGTGAATGTGTCTTGATTTGAGAATATTTAGATGTTTGGACTGGAAAACAAAATGAAATACTGGACTTTATGCATGTTTTTGTGCCACTAATAAAATGTGAAGTTTCCAAAGTTTTGCATTGGTGTTTGCCAGCGCTTTAATGACGTAGACCTGTAACGTAGGCTACTTGGCATTTTTTTTTTTTTTTTTCTTTGTTTTTCATGTAAAAATGTAGGCTATATTATCGTTTTTATTTTAAATATATATTTTAGCTTTATTTTGTTATTTAAACTTTTTTTGTTGTAATTTTACTTTAACTTTAGTTACTAACTTTATTTGTTTGTTTGTGGTTATTTGACAAAGCACTTTTTCTAATTCAAGTTTTTTTAAGTTTAAGTTTTTCACGTGATGGTCACAAAAAAACTTAAAGATACATTTCTAATTCATACGTTTTTATTAAGTTTTTTAAGTTTAAGTTTTTCATGTAAAATTAATAGTAGTTTTAATTTTAAATATATAATTTAGCTTTATTTATGTTTTATTTTTTTGTACATTTTCTTTAACTTTATTCAAACTTTAAGTTAGTTGCCAAAGCAACATTTTTAATTTAAGTTTTTTTTTAAGTTTAAGTTTTTCACGTATTGTTGATTATGTAATTTTCATTAGTTTTTCTTTGAATATTTGTTTATCTTTATTTTAATTTCAGTTTGAGTACTTCAACATAGTACTTAAAAACTAGAAATGTTGCCTTAGAAACTAACTGGAATAAAGTTTGAGTTTATATTTACATTTATTTCAGCTTTATTCATAATTTTTTCCAAGTTGTTTTTGTCATTTTAGTATTTCTGATTTATAATTTCTTTTGTTTTTTAAGTTTAAGTTTTTCATGAAATATTTATATTGTTTTTATTTTAAATATATATTTTAGCTTTACTTTTTATTCCAGCTTTTTAGTCATTTTTTTGTACTTAATAGTCATATTATAATTTCTATTAGTTTTTCTTTTACATATATCAATTTAACTTGATTTTTATTTTATTAATTTTAGAAATGTTGCCTTGGTAACTAACTTAAATAAATGTTAAGTTTATCACAATATTGAATTTTATTTGAGCTTTATTAATATTTTTTAAGTTTTATTTGTAGTTTTTAGTTAACAATAACACATCTGCCAATTAGTAACACATCTGTATTTTAAGGTACAATATATTTTCCTGCTACTGATTTAAATCTCAAATTAGCCTCTACAGAACCTCACGTTTTGCAGATAATGATTCAATTACAGCATGCTAAATAACCGCAGTCTGTGTCAGAGTAATCTCACTTCATATCTGTGCATTAATATTGAGTTTCTCGTCACCCTTAAGTGTCCCCGTGTCCCGCACGCTCAGAATTAAACATCTCCAGACTTTTGATTGGCATGTTTGTAAAGTACTAATTCATATCTTAATCAATTAGTTGTTAAGTCAGTGTGGTGTAGTTTTATATTATTATATTTTCCACACTTAAACAAGTTTTCACTCTCTATAATGGCAGAACACTCATTCTCATGTCTCTCCAACCAAATTTTTAAAAATTATTTATGTTTTAATAAGTCCAAACTTCAAATAGAACAAAAAAGCACAATAAAAATGTGATAAAAGTGGTTTGTATGACTCCTGAGATTAGCCATATAGATTTATATCAAGAACAGACTAAAATTAATGTGTACATTTTATATTTTTAGTGTCAAATATGTAATTTTGTTCAAATGAACGTGAACTGGGAGAATATTTTCAGTAAATAACGACGTAAACTCGGTTAAAACTATAATATTACCTCAAAATACTTAACTTGATTACTTTTATGATTAATTTTGGTGCTTTTTTTTAGATTTTCTTCCTCAGTATTTGCGTTTTCCAGTTCATATATCTAAACATACTTAAAATACTTAAAGCAAAATGATTTAAGATATTAAAATTAACTTATTTATGCTTAAAACAAAACAAAAAAATTATTCCAATGAGAACAAATAAGCTTGTTTTTGGATTAAGTTGGTTTTTTCTTAGACAATTGCCATATATATTGTTCCAGAAACCAAGATTTAAGATGAATTCATCTTAATTGCTTCAAGTACATGTATACCTTGCTTTAAGAATATGTATTTTGGACTGGAAAACAAGAGGAAAATACTGAGGAAGAAACTATTTTTTTGCAGTGTATTTTTGTTGTTTGGAAAACAGAAGCTTGGGCATTTTTGCTAATATCTACTTGTGTGTTTTATTGGGAAAAGAAATGCATAGTGCATACAGGTTTGAAAACACATGAGGGTGAATAATAATAATTTAGTTTTTTTTCTGAACTGTTCCTTTAAAATCATTGGCTGAAAAAACTAGCATCCATCCATCATAATAGACCTTGCAGCATCACCTTACACTGTCTTTTGTAGCATTATAAATGTGCAATGATCACATTAACTGGGTTTGATGAGGTGTAATTCCCCGTTGGCCTGTAGGGGTCAGTCATGATCCAGCTCCTCTTCCCGCAGTCTCAGCATTAGCGTTAGCATTAGCATCCGCTGCTCAATACTCACAGTGAAATACTGTTCACATCATCATCGGTCATGGCGACTGCGGCTGCAAACGTGTGTGTGTGTGTGTGGTGTGTCCGCTGGAGAGCAGGTGTGTGTGTGTATGTGTGGCCGCTGGAAAGCAGTGTGTGTGTGTGTCTGTCTGTCTCTCTCTGTATGTGTGTGTGTGTGTGGCCGCTGGAGAGCAGTGTGTGTGTGTGTGTGGCCGCTGGAGAGCAGTGCGTGTGTGTGTGTGTGTGTGTGTGGTTCTGGCCACTGGAGAGCAGTGTGTGTGTGTGTGTGTGTGTGGCCGCTGGAGAGCAGTGCGTGTGTGTGTGTGTGTGTGTGTGGTTCTGGCCACTGGAGAGGAGGTGTGTGTGGCCGCTGTGTGTGTTGTTTGTGGCCGCTGGAGAGCAAGTGTGTGTGTGTGTGTGTGTGTGTGTGTGTGTGTGTGTGTGTGTGTGGTGTGGTGGCTGCTGGAGAGCAAGTGTGTGTGTGTTGTTTGTGGCCGCTGGAGAGCAAGTGTGTGTGTGTGTGTGTGTGTGTGTGGTGTGGTGGCTGCTGGAGAGCAAGTGTGTGTGTGTTGTTTGTGGCCGCTGGAGAGCAAGTGTGTGTGTGTGTGTGTGTGTGGTGTGGTGGCTGCTGGAGAGCAAGTGTGTGTGTGGTCGCTGGAGAGCAAGTGTGTGTGTGTGTGTGTGTGTGTGTGTGTGGTGTGGTGGCTGCTGGAGAGCAAGTGTGTGTGTGTTGTTTGTGGCCGCTGGAGAGCAAGTGTGTGTGTGTGTGTGGTGTGGTGGCTGTCTGTCTGTCTGTCTGTCCAGATGTTTATCTATCTCTGTATTTTTCATTTGTCTCTGTAGACTCTAATGGTTAACAGTAGCTTCTCTCAGTGTAACTCACACAGCTTTAGCTGATGTTTCCCAGTTTACATCTGTCCACATTCACAGGTTTCCTGTTGTTTCTGTATCCGGTCTGGTGTGTTTGGCTAATTAGCGCTCTCAGCTGCTCTGCTAGCTCTCGCTTAAGTGTGTGTGAACATAAACATCTGTTGCGTTTGTGTACAAAAAGTGCTAAACACCTTCTCTTCATGCTCTGACAGAAATGGAGAATTAACCAGCATCTATTGAAACCGCGTCGAGAAATGTGTAAATAAATCCGCGTTTCTCTCTGATTTCCATCCGTCCTCGTATCTCTCTCCTCTCTGTACTGGGAATGTCAGTGTTTATGAAGATCAACGGATGAGCTCGCGATGATGGATCGCGCCGAGACACCGAGCGCCATTTTCTGTTCACGTTTTCAGCACTTTTCACGGTTGACGACCCACCGTCCTTCTTTTAATGCTGACCTGGAGTCAGTTCACGGGTAAATAACTTTAAACTACAGCTGACCTAGCGCACAAACTCACAGGACACGATACCACCGAACACTAGACCCAACTTTTTTCTTGAGTAACTGTCAATTTGCTTAACTAGCACAGTGTCTAGCTTAAAAACATTGGGGAAAAAAGTGTGTTGGATTTATATGATTTAATCTTGTACATCGGTTCCACATAAACCAAGTTAAACAAACATAATTTGTTCACATTGGCTAATTTCAACATCATGGAATAAGGTAATTAAGTATCCCGATTAAGTACTCTCAAAATTATTTTAATATAGTTCCCTAATGCTATCAATTCATTTTGTGTGTGTGTGTGTGTGTGTCGCATGACCAAATAAGACTATTAAACACTATCAAGTCTCACTTTTCTCATCTTGCTCAAAAACTCACAAATAACACTTCATTTAATTTATTTTACTCCTCGTTAAGTCCCAATCTAAGCATGCTGGGAACTACAGTTTCAGCAAAAATAATTTTCGAGTACTTGATTGGTTCACATTAATCGAAAGCAAATAAATCAAGTTATGAAGATAATTTTTTTTTTTTTTTTTGCGTAGATCGCAAATAATAATATTGAGTAAATTGGACAATATGTGTTTTCCTGTTTTTTTTTTTTTTCAGTGAATACTGTACCTTTCTTAGTACACTGTAAACTTGAATAAATAAAACAAAACTCAAACATTTTGAGGTAATTTACGTATTTTTTTAAGTTAAGAAATGTAAAGTTTAAGCAAGCAGAACTTGCAGATTTTATTTTGTATTCATATGTTTGAATTGCTCTTAACTTGAAATATTTAAGTTAGCTAATTCATACACAACTTAAATTATCATGTAATCTCAACTTGTATGTTTTTAGTAGTGGAAACTTGGCTAGCTTTAATTAAATAAACGCTACCTTGGTAATTGGTATCACAATGCGTTGATGGTATTAGTATATAGCACTTAACATTAATACATTACAAAACATTAATATCTGTTCTCAAAAAAACACAACATAACAGAAACTCTTCTAAACTAGCATAACACTTTAATCACTAAATCTCCCACTTAACATTAATCTTGCACAAAAACTGTGGAAGAATGAGGAAGAAGATATGATAATATAGTCTAATGATATAATAAGAATAGTAATAGTAGTAGCATAATATCAACAATAATACACTTTAATTTCATAATGCTACAAGTTAATTTGAGTTAACTAATTAGCTTTTTATTTGAGTTGACTCTACTCAAACCAATTAATTATTTTGAGTGTTGGGGTTTACAGTGTATCGTTTCCCAATTTTAAAATGTATTTGTGTGCTGTACTGTATGTGGACTTTAACGTTAACCGAGATTCATAAATGCTCATTGTTAGCTAATAATGTAAACAAAATAAAATCAAAGTGCCCAACTTTACTCAAAGAGTTTGCTTTTTAACGTACAGTGGAGCAAAATGCTACGTTTAACAGAGTCCCAGGAAGTTTTGACCAAAGCAAGTTTGTTTTCCATTGAGAAGTGCATCTTTATTGTAACGTTTGGAGTGGTTTAGCGACAGTAAACTGATCTGAGAGCAGCGCTCAGCCCTTGAGCGTCCCGAACACGGTGTTTGCTGAACATGCAGAATTTCCCCTCAGCCGAAGCCCTCGACTGTCCTTGTCGCTCCACCGGCGGATCGTGTGACTCTCTCTAAGCGCTGGGAATGAGATGCAGGGGTTTCTGCCAATCCGTCAAGCGTGTGTTTGATTAGCGACGCGAAGGAAGCCATTAAACAAGCGGCCGATTCACGCCTGCAAAGGCAGATTCAGAACACACACACACACCCTTGCCTCATTTAGTATACGCAGTTCTATGAATATGCAGATGAGCCCCGCCTCCACTCACTCACTCACTGGTTGACGATCACGCGTTGATCTGATTGGTTATAAGGTAGTGTGTGACGTCAGAAACACCAGCGATTTCAAAGCGTGTTTTTGAGACTGTCTTTGGTTCACTGCAGTTTTAAGCAGAAAATACTCAGCAATGCTGTCGACTTATGAACTTACACATGATTCATCTTGAAGCAGATTAAAAACACCACATAGACACATAAACAACATTAAAAACTGGATTTTTAATAAAAAACAATGCCGTTAAACTCATTTTGTGATCTTTCTTTTGATCTTTCTCAGATGTGAGTTCTGTTCACACTGTCTTTTTGAATGAATTGATTCGAAAACTGATTCTCACGGCATTTTTCATATTAAAATGTTTGAAGTAATTGTGATAAATGTTGTTGTCTATCGCTATATATTGTTATATTGGTGCATATAAATTAAAATCATTAGATTATTATTCAAATTGAACAAAAAATTATACATTTTATTTCATTAATTTATCAATTATTTTCCAAAAGCATTACATAAACCATGATTTAACTAGATTTTTACTGTACTTTAATTCTTGCGTGAAACATTTTAAATCTGCTTTGTAATGAAAGCTTTCAGAGCAAAAATGTGGATGCTGAATATCGTCACACATAAGATAATATGAGATATATCTGCAACTCACAGATCTCCTGATTGATTTTTCTCTTTAGAAAAGCAGTTCATCTCTCGAACATGAATTAAACACACACTAATTAAACACACATTTATTGTGTTGGTTACGGGTTCTCGGCCGCCTCAGTTTCTCCCAGTGGCATTTATAAAAGGCATGCTTTCATCCGACTCTCTCGTTCTCTCTCTTCATGCTGAGTGTGTGTCTCTCGACCATCTTGTGAGAGAGATGCTCTAGCAGTTGCCATAGAAACACACCTAAAAATGCACAGATGTTGGTGAGAGGAGAGAGTGTGTGAGGAAGATCAGAGTCGTCTGGAAATGAGTTCAAGTCTGAGCTTGCATTTTATTTTCTCCTGTCGCACAGCACCTGTTAATCACTATTATTATATTTGCAGCATCATAGAGGCGTGACTCTGGGACGGTAGGCACTGTTTAACGGGGTAAAACCCTAGGAAAATCACTTTATATGAAAATTTACCATGGTACTTGCGTGGTAACTATTGGTTTATTGTGGTATTTGTCGGAACACAATTGGAACGGCATTAGAAGTGATCTTTTATGGACATTTATCACGGTTCTTGCATGGCAATCGCATTTATTTGCAGTAAAATATACTTTTTAACCACAAATGCTCATCTTGCACTCGCTGTGATGCGACACACATTACAAAATCATGTTGAAAGGTCAAGCGTGACGTCAGCGGAAGAACTGAGTGTTTACAAAGCGACTGAGTCAAACGCCATTTACAAAAAAAATTATAAATTAAAGGTAAAACAACAATGTCGGACGATTTTGAAGCCCTACATCTTCCGTCTGAACTTAAAGGGTTAGTTCACCCAAAAATGAAAATTCAGTCAGTAATTACTCACCCTCATGTTGTTCCAACCATGGAAGTCTTTCGTTCATCTTCGGATCACAAATTAAGATATTTTTGATGAAATCTGAAGGCAGTCTCACTCCTCCATAGGCTTTCAGAGGGACCCAAACTCGCCGGCCCAGAATAGTTATTAAAACATCGTTACAATAGTCCAAGTGACTACAGTGGCTCTGTCTACGTGGTGACGTGCAACACAGACGCGCTGCGCTTAAACACTACGTCAGGGATAGGCAACTCCGGTCCTGGAGGGCCACTGTCCTGCAGAGTTTAGCTTCAGCCCTGATAACAACTCACCTGCCTGTATCTATCTAGTAATCCGGAAAACATTGATTGCCTTGTTCAGGTGTGTTTAATTAGGGTTGGAGCTAAACTCTGCAGGACAGTGGCCCTCCAGGACCGGAGTTGCCTATCCCTGCACTACGTGAACTACCTAGAGACACAGAGAGAAGGAAATGAATAGTGGAATAAAGTCGTTATTTTTGTTGTTTTTCCGCACATAGAGTATTGTCGTCGCATGATAAACTTAATGCAGAGCCACTGTAGTCACTTGGACTATTGTAACGATGTTTTAATAACTATTCTGGGCCGGCGAGTTTGGGTCCCTCTGAAAGCCTATGGAGGAGTGAGACTGCCTTCAGATTTCATCAAAAATATCTTAATTTGTGATCCGAAGATGAACGAAAGACTTACATGGTTGGAACAACATGAGGGTGAGTACTGACTGAATTTTCATTTTTGGGTGAACTAACCCTTTAAGGCGTGAAGTCGTGGACGTGCAAGATGAGCATTTGTGGTCAAAAGTATATAAATGTTTATTTTTGTTATAAAATGGCCGCTGGTTTGTCTAGATGAGACTCTTATTCCTCGGCTGGGATCGAGTCGAGACTTTGAAGCTGCACTGAAACTCACATCTGGACCCGTTGGACCATGCATTGAAGTCACTATATGGAGAAAAATCCTGAAACGTTTTCCTCAAAAACCTTCATTTCTTTACGACTGAAGAAAGAAAGACATACAAATATGATAAATTATCAGGAAATGTTGATTCTGAAGTGAACTAATCCTTTAAAGCGCCGCGTTTCACTCTGAAACCCGCCGCTCATAATTCAATAAATATTGAGAGCTTTTCACCTCGACGAGAAATATCGTCACGTTTAAATATCACGTGCGAGATCTGCTTATCTGTAGTAACTGGAGTCAAATTAAAGTTACATTTGTTAATGATTTCATGACCATTTGAACATGGGTTTGTATGGTTTTTACTCTAAATATCACAGTTAAGCGATGGTTACCATGCAACATCTTATGGGAAACTTATACTCTAAAAAATGCTGGGTTGTTTTAACCCAATTGTGGGTCAAATATGGACAAACACAAACATTGGATTAAAAATGCATTATAAAAATTTAACCCAACGGCTGGGTTTGTCCATATTTGACCCAAAATTGGGTTAAAACAACCCAGCATTTTTAGAGTGTATATAAAAGACCATAGGCATATGACTTATATAAAAGACCATTTGTACTGGGTTTGCTATGGTTTCCCTCCACATACTTCATCTGAACGATGGTTACCGTGCAGATCCATTGGTGTCTTCTGTTCACACTCAGCTGGTCGATGTCAGTTTGATTGGACCCTTGGCTCCCGCTGTGTCTCTCGGTCCCGTCACTGGAATAAAAGAGCCCGTGTGTGTGTGTGTGTGTGTGACGTCTTCAGAAACACGGTGAAGAAGCTGTGAGAGAGACTTCAGGTGTTTCTTCACTGAATACAGTGCAGAGAGATGCAAGGTTAACAACACGAGCTGATAAATGAGCTCCACTTACGCCTGTCGGCACCGGCACACACAATAGCTCGCCTCTGAGCCCGAGTCATGCGCTTCTGGAAAAACTGTTCGGTTCACTTACTTAAAGTACATAAACGTAATGCTTAATTGAAGAAATTAAGTCATGTGGAATTGTCAAGTTCACCTAACTTAATTTTTTTTCAATTATGTGAACTTGACAATTCCACATTACTTCATTTTTTCAATTAAGCATTACGTTTATTTACTTAATACTTTTAAGGCAACAAGTTAAAATGATTAAAAACAATAATTTTAAGTTAATTCAACTGATCACTTTTTACAGTGTATAAATATGAATAATCAACATAAAAAAATGTCGGCAATGAACAAAGATTTTTTTTTTGATTAGTATGGTTTATTTTATGTTATAAATTAATTATATTTTTAGGTTTTTTTATGTATTTTGTGTATTTATAATATATGCAATGCCAAAGTAACCTGTCACTATAGTGAATGCAATGGAATGGAAATAAGTTTTTAACTTTATTTTATTGTATATTTCACTACTTTTATAAATTATATTGTATTATAAATTATGCATTTTTTCATTCGTTTAATTTATTGTTATGATATATTATAAATCATCTTAATATTTTTATTAGCATAGTTTATTATAAATTATAATTAACTTTTTATTTTATTAGCATAGTTTAATTTATTATAATAATATATATATATATATATATTATTTTTTTATTATTTATTACTTTTTTATTAGCGTATTATGACATTTTTATTAATTTTAGAAAAGAAAAAAAACTGTTTCCTAGTTCTTATTAAAGTGTTTCTCCCTGGCCTCTTACCAAACAAAATTAATCTAATAAATCATTCCCACAGCTCTTTAAAGGCCCAGAAACAATGACCTATTCACTTTAATTAAATGATTTTCCATACTCGTTACTTAAGGATAATTAGGATAGTTTTAGTTTCGGGCAGTCGTGAATTAACCTCAGCATCCAGTGGGAGTTTCTCGCAGAATTTATTTCTATATCTATTTCTAGAATTTAATCTACATTTATTCCTTATTAGAGTAACTCATGAGTTTTGCAATGCACTGACCAAGCCAAACCCTGCTATCTCATAATGCTAACATCGTACCATAGATGTTAGATGCTAACCATCATTTTACTGTGATATTTGGAATAAAACCAGTAAACTCAGTCCAAATGGTATTTTATGAAAGTTTACCATAATTTTTGCATTGTAACCATAGTTTAATTTGGAGTAAAACCAGTAAACTCAGTTCAAATGGTCTTTTATGGAAGTTTACCATAGTTTTTGCATTGAAACCATAGTTTAATTGTGATGTTTGGAGTAAAACCAGTAAACCCAGTTCAAATGGTCTTTTATGAAAGTTTCCCATAGATATTGCATGGTAACCATAGTTTAACTGTTATATTTGGAATAAAACCAGTAAACCCAGTTCAAATGGTCTTTTATGGAAGTTTCCCATAGTTTTTGCATGGTAATCATAGTTTAACTGTTATATTTGGAGCAAAACCATAGTAAACCGAGGTGAATTAAAGTAGAAAAACCACTTTCCCGCAAATGTACACATCCTCCAGAATCATTGCCGTTCGCATCTGTGAATGCGTCACACTCCTGTAAAAGAGTTTCCCCAGCGATCAGTGTCGATTATATACGATTTTCCACTTCTCGACATTGACTTCATCAGCGCTATTTATTCAGTGGTTGGAATACAGCATCTTTACTGGTCACCACTGTGTTTCTACACTTCTCTTCCTCCACCCGTTGGCCTGCTGGAAGCTGATTAAACCGAGGGCTGTTATTACGTGTTTTTGTATCGGCTAGGGTGTGAATGACGGGCAACACGGCGGAGGAATGGAGTTAAGTGTAAGGTTATCATGCATCTGCCCTCTCGCTGCGTCTAATCAAACGCTCGGCACACACACACCGAAGGAATTGGGAGCTGTCAGACAGAGAGAGTGTGTGTGTGTGTGTGTTTGTACCAGAGGAAAGTAAGAGCGCCTTCATCCCCCATGGTGTGAAATATAGTTTTCATTAAAGAGCAGGCAGCAGTTTTCCAATGAAAGTCCAAACAGCACAGCGTGCGTCTCTGGGGAAAAGCCCTTACGCCGGGTCTTACCGCTGCACTTTCATGCCCGAAACCGGCGGAAAGATTTCTCACTCCTCCATTTGCCTTTTCTTTCTGTAGGTGGTGATAATCGTCTGTTTTTTACCCTTTTCTTGGCCATTGTCTGTTTTTTGGGTTCCCAGGGGACTGATGGAGAGCAAGGCACATGGAAAAGTTTTTTTTTTTTATATGATAAAGGCAAGCAAGCTATTAATGTTTTAGTGTAGTTTGCTAAGTGAATTACTCATACTTGTTGGTGTTAGTGTGGTTCTTATTTAATATATTTTTTTTAAAATCATTATTTGTACAGAATATTATATTTGTACTAAATTATAAAAATATTGTAAATATTAAAAAATATTTTTTTATTCCATTTTTATATAATATTTAATTATATATTTAAAGTGAATTTATAAATATTATCACACATTTTTTCCATTTAAAAAATAAATAAAAAGCACCTTTTGCCACTTAGTAGACAAAATTATTGAAGGAATTATTTGACCATCACGTCTCAATGTGGCTGGATTTGTATTTTTTTATGAATTAATTGAAGATTAATGATTAGCTAATTAAGTTTCTCCCACTCTCTCGTTTTATATTCCTGCAGAAGATGATATAAATAATTGTGCAGATTACATAACATGTTATGTAAAAAAAGACTGACAGGTTGGGGATGATTAGAATACACTCTTATTCAAAGGAAGAAGGGTTGAATAAATAAATAACGAGCGAGGGTTTGACGACTTCATTATTTTCTGCACTGATCAATAGTAAAAGGCAGAACAGAGCGGAGCTGTCAATCTAAGTCCTCTAAAACATTTAAAGACGTTTATTTCTGCATTTCTCTGCCTGTGTCTTTCTCCTGAGCTTCAATTCTCTGTGGTCGTTGCCTTCGTAGGGTTATCGCTGGAGTCGCCAGCGTTTTCAATTGCCGAGATCTCAGAGGGATACGCAAAACGCACCTGGAAAAACAAGACGATATTGCTTTTAGATTTGGAAATCTCTCCAGATCAATTCGTGTTTATCGAGTTGATGTTCTGTGAAATCTCTCCTGTTGCTTTGAGGCTAATGTGAGAGAGAGATTTGCCAAGCCTGATGTTTCCATATCTTTCCCCTGTCAAATTTGTTTTCAATATCACTGGGTTTTATATGGTACCTCAGATGATGGGATGGTTTACAAAGCTTCAGGCCCCGGTTGAATTAGATCAGATGAATCTGTTTGCTTTAATTGAACTATATTTTCAATTCCACCGTATGATTTAGTGCACACTTTCTAAAATCTTTATTTCGGTCTTATTTTCAAGTAAAATATCAAGGCATCCACAAACATGATACATTTATTTGATAGTTTCTTTATATAAATATTTAATTTTAATGATTGCATAAAATGTTAAGGTTTACACTTTAAAAAACAAGAGAAACAACTGTATCAGAAACCTAAAAACCTGTTTGCAAATAAACAGGTATAAAAATAAAAATAAATGTAAACCAAAATAGTTCGTTGCGAGATTCCCAGATTCAGTTTTCATGGTCGGGATGCTATAGCCAAACCTTTGGTCACTCGCGCCAATGCCAAATATCGGTTTCATTGGTGCCAACAGTGGCTGTGGACGATGTGAAACATGTATTTTTCTGTGATGAGTCCACCTTCACTGTCTTTCCAACATCCATAGGAGTTACGGAGTGGAGAAGAACCAAAGAGGTTTCTGTCCAGAGTAAAGTGCCGACGCCAATATCTTAATGGACACGCCACTGCCAAAGATACTTGAACCATTCTGGAGGACCATGTGCCCCCAATGGTTCACACCAGCATGATAATGCACCAATACACACAGTAAGACCAGTGACAGGATGATTTGATGAACATGGAAGTGAAGTTGAACATCTCCCATGGCCTGCAGAGTCACCAGATCTGAATAGAGACACTTTGAGGTATTTTGGAGAAGCGAGTCTGAAACCGCTTTCCTCCACCAGCATCATAAGCCCCGCGCGTTAATCCCGGGAAATTGCCGTAAAATTGCTAGAGTGCCTTCTGTGTGAAAGCAAACACATCCCGGGATTAATGCCGGGATGGGGACCTATAGTAACATTACCCGGATCGGTCCCGGAACGCGCCCCGTGTGAACAAAAGCCAGGACCAATGCCGTAAAAGGGTATTTTGTTGCTCTTAGAAGAAAGTTTGTATTCGTCATCAACAAAGAAAAAAGGAAAAAATGTCTTCAAAACTAGAATGAAGCAGAGACCAGGAGCTCTTACTATCCGCGCTGAAGCTGAGAGCGCTCGCCAGCTTTGTGGAACGGTGTTAGCGTACGACCGAACCCGGAAAAAAATACTCGAGCGTGGTTTCTCGAGATCGAAAGCGCAGATCATTAGTAAACTTAAAGGCCCTTTCACACTGAACGCGATTGACGCACGAATAATTCGCACGATGGTTTTATTTTTTGATCAGCTGTTTGTGTAATGAGTGCTTCCACACCGAACGCGAATGTGCTGCGGGGAAAAAACGACTTTTATTTTTTTTCCGCTTCGATGTCGATTTTTTTTACAAAACTTTTGCGGTGACAGAAAAGGCTTCAGCCAATCACATACAGTGGATTGTTAATTTGATTGCATGTAAACATAGATGATTTTAAGAGGACAGCTCACTTTAAGGCGGCAGTGGCTCAGTGGTTCATGTAGGTTGTCTACAAACTGAAAGGTTGGTGGTTCGATCCCCGGTTCCACTGGACCAAGTGTCGAGGTGTCCATGAGCAAGACACCTAACCCCAGCTGCTCCCGACGAGCTGAGTGGCGCCTTGCACGGCTGACACCGCCGTCGGTGTATGAATGTATGAGTGAATGGGTGAATGAGAGGCAAATTGTAAAGCGCTTTGGTGGCCATGGGTCTATGAAAGCGCTATATAAATGCAGTCCATTTACCATTTACCATTTTTAAAGGTGCCATGTGTAATGTCTGGCAAAAAAATCAAGTCATACTCCACATTCCATACCAGATGGGGGCAGTATACCTCCATAAAGTGAATTGGTCTACTCTAGAGTAACAGACGAGAAACGGCATAGTCTCTATGCTCCGCCCCTACCTTCACAACAACCCTAGAGCCATAGCCGAAGCCTAATAGAGGACGTTTTGCCTCCAGAGGAACGTTGGGTGATGTACATGACATCTTCAAGCTACTCCCCTTCACCTTTACCAGTGAATGTTCATATTCGTTTTGTTCATATTACATTTTGAGTTGTATATACACATTGTTTGAATTAAATTAATTTGACAGACAGCATTCTGTCAACATCATTGGTCAACATCAGACAGCGCATGTGAACCGATCATCTCTACTATAGTAAAAAACACACGAACACTGTTGAAAGATACAGTAGGCTACAAATGACATGTTCGCGCCACAAACTGTTCTCCGTCCTTAGCGACCGAGTCATTGAATGTGAAACAGCGGCTGCTGTCGTCAGCGAGCAGCAATATTCAGACAACGAGGGCGCGCGCGCCGTGTTGATACCTCTGTTTCAGTTTCTCGAACCCGCGCAGTGCGGCGGTCAGATCACGGAGACCATTCTGCCCCTAGCTATGCGTGCGAAAGCATGGGGAGCGATCCCGGGCGTGTCAGAATGGGTGCTGAACGCTGTAAAACAGGGCTATGCGCTGCAGTTCGCTCGCCGTCCCCCGCGCTCTCGAGCCCGGACCGTGACGAGCGGTCCTTTTCTGATTTGTTTTGTGCTTCAGAGCGCGTTTTTTCCCTGCAGCGGGTGGTGGTGGTGGTAGGGGTCTCTTGCCAAGGGCTTCAGCCATCCTTCCGCTCTCTTCCCTGAATTGAAATGAAGTAGTGGGCTGTACTTTCCACACGATTGACATCAGGTTCAAGTACGCCCACAAGCCGTGCGAGTTATTCGTGTATTGCAGGTTGGCTGGTGTTTATGTTGCCCGCATACTGCCTCCCATGGCCGAAACTGGTATTACGACACCTGTCGGGCCGTGGCTAGTAATGCTAATGCTAATTAAGGTTGATATCTCTGCAGCACTATAACTTGACATTTTTTTAATGACGTCATCGCCCTTATTTCTTCTCATTCTTTTGATGCGTGTAGCTCATTTTTTGGATATTTTTACCTCAATTTTTACACATGGCACCTTTAAGCAGACTGCCAGATGCTGCTCCGGACCGATCGGTTCCCTGAAGTTTGTGGTTTGTCTCGTCAGATGCGATGCCACTGTCTGAAGGAGCTCCTCAAATTGTCCCACAGATTCCGAAAGTAAGTGCGGAACCGGCCGTGATAAAGTTTTAGCTCCTGTACAAGATTAGCATAGCTAACTACTCCCCTTCAGACTCTCTGTTCTTGAAGATCGGGTGCACCCAAAACCTTCTTTTCTGTCTTTTAAAGAAAATGAAAAGCTCGTCTTCACTGGATGATGATGATGAAGTATCCATGTTTTCTCAGCTGTCGGCGCGAAAGTTTTGGAATGTTGAAGCTCTGAACGTCGCAAATTCGCGCCGCGGCTGATGTGAATGGTTTTGACGCAAACTATTCGGCTATTCGTTACGCTTTTTCGTTACACGTCCGGTGTGAAATCCACCACGACTACAATGGAGAGAGCGGTAACGGTAGAATTGTGGTTTGTTCAAAGGCAGTTTGCAGTCAACATATCTGTATAAGTTTTATTTTTATTTTTTATATTAATAATTTAATACACTTTACTTATTTATATAATATTTGTTGGTAGTAATAATAATTATAATTTATTATATCAATTTTATTTACTATTTTGGCATTTTTATATGATCTAGTAGCCTAAAGTAATGCCTCTTTTTTAATCAATATTTTGTGTCTTTAGTCATATAAGTTATGTATATGATCTATCTTAATTCATGTTTACAGAAATAATGCCAACTATATAATTGACAATTTCCTATTTACGCTGTAATCTCCCATGGATAAAACCCGAGTATGTCACAATGCCTTCTGGGATATCTTTTGATCATGACAGTATACGGTGTGCTGTGATCCAGAATAGGTATTGGTGGTTTGAGTCCTGCTGACCCAGAAACCCCAGGAGAATGCCGGAGACTTGTGTTTCCCGCCGGAGAGCCTGACGCGCCTCAGATCTTCCTCTCGTCTCCTTCTCCTGCTTTCATCATTGCAGCAGCTCCTGAGGATCATCCAGGCCCTGGCGTTTGGTGTCCGCGGTGAAGTTTCTGCTTTTACTCATTAACGGCATCTGGAATCCACACGCTGTCAGCAGATCCGATCGCTGGAGAGCAGTGATGCAACACAACATCAACACATGAGACACGAGCAGAGCAAACCTGTCCTTCAGCTCCGGCATCCATAGATAGACCATAAAGACACCTGAGGTCGAGGTGGGACAGGCGTTACTGCTAAAACATCCATAGATTTGGACATGGAAAAAAATAACTTGTAGGATTTACTTAATAAAATCCTCGTAACAATTCACACGTTTTGGGCCCTATTGTAACGCTCTGAAACGCAAGTATCAAACGCGAAACGCAAGTAGCTTTGTGGGCGGATCCCGGGCGCTGTTGCTATTATACCAGCGGGATAAACGACTCTTGTGCCCGACGCAAATCTAAAATGTGTCAGTCTGAAGTCGCTTCATTACTCATAGGTGTGGTTTGGGCGTAACGTAAAATAAACCAATCAGAGCGTCCTCTCACATTCCCTTTAAGAGCCGGCGCGCTTGTTCCACGGCGGATTGCTATTATAACGGCGGGTTTGCCAGTGCACGCCAGGAGCGGTTCACAGCCGAGGAGACCGACGTTCTCGTCAGGACTGTAAAACACAGAAAAGTGACATTGTATGAGGATGATGGAGAAACCACACACATTAGCTTCGGTTAAACAGGCGTATAATAATTTGGGTAAATGTGTTGCTAGATTTATGCCTATTTTTTCACATCTTCATGGACACAACAATGATTTCCCTCGTGTGTTAATATTTTCCTTATAATAATGATTTGCAAAAATGAAAACTGCTGCGTCTGTTTAGATTAGAGAATCAAAGTGTATGCGCGTTGTTCACACGCTACATAATGGCCAAGCACGCGCCCTTAAAATAGCATGTGACTAACGCGCGGCGCCGCTGTCTTTAGACTCAGTTTTTCCTGGTCAGTGGCGGAGTTGTTTTCTGAAACTGCATAATATCACCAGGGAACGTTTGCGCCGGATCACGCTCCTCTTTTCACAGAACCTCCCCCGCGAGCGCAAGTTCATTCCCTAATTTACCGACGTGCGTCTGTGGAGGGAAAAGTCCGCTGTGCGCGGGTGCAGAATAGGAATGATACATGATACGGTGAACTAAGTCAATTGCGCTGGGTGCAAGATAGGGCCCTATAAGTTAATTTTTATTGCTACTGTCTGTACAACTTATCTGTTATTATCAAGTAAAATCTACTTACTATTGAACTTAACATTCAGTTGACATTGACACTTAACATTTAATTGAAGTATATTACTTAATCATATTTAATTTCACATAGAATTAAGTAACATCTACTTAACTAAGTTAAGTAAATTTAACCGAATGTATTTTTTACTCATTCAATATTACACTGAATTAAACCACACTTTCAACGTGTATGCTTTACTTCGAAACATCTAAGTAAGTAATACAATAGATCTTGTATTTATTCCACAATGAATCTTCATAAAAGAAGTAACTTGGCACCCGAACACAGAGACCTCAATACTTGGTACACATTACACAATGACAGTAACATCATCTTTGAGTATAAATGTGTTATTTTGAGTAGAAAATTAATCCATATGTCACAAAAGGGCAAGTTACCAAACCTAACAACAAAAGCAATGATAAAACAGTGTAAATACAGCTGAAAAAATATAGGACAACAGGGAAAAATAAACCTTATTCATGCCCTAGTGCATGATGGGAACACCAGTATTTGAAAAGTTGAGTAGGTTTTACTTAATCTTATATCGTTGAAATTTTAAGCTTTAATTTCTACAAGCTTGAATTGAGTACTTGTATAGGATTCACGTCGTTTTTATTTTTATTTTATTCTAGCTTTTATTCTTACCTTTTTAATGTAGAAAGTAAATTTGTTTTTTTCTGTAGCATTTACAGGTGAAACTCGAAAAATACTGTATTAGAATATGGTGCAAAAGTTAATTTATTTCAGTAATTTAACTTAAAAGGTGAAACTAATGTATTATATAGACTCATTACATGCAAAGTGAGCTATTTCAAGGCTTTATTTGTTATATTTTTTTTGATGATTATGGCTTACAGCTTATGAAAACCTTGAGTTTATATAATATATTAGTTTCACCTTTTAAGTTGAATTACTGAAATTAATGAACTTTTGCACGATATTCACATTTTTCGAGTTTCACCTGCACTTCACCTGTACTTCACCACAGAATCATTTTTATCACTTGAGCTTGGAGAGGCGTTACTGGCTGAAACCTCAATAGATTTGGACAGGGAACTGCCTTATTTTGGTCCAATTGCAATTATGATTCAATATTTTTCCAGTTTCTCCGGTGGCTCCTTCATGTTTTGTTGTGGTAGTGTTGAGTTTCATTGATTGATCGTCTGCGTTCACCGGTGCTCATCTAGAGGTATGAAAACAAGCTCGGGCTGAACGGCGCTCTCAGTAAAAGCTCAGATTGATGTATCGATCCCCACACACACACTCACACACACATACACACACACAAAAGCCCTTGCTTATGAATTTATTTGTCCATCAAACAAGCGCGAGCAGGAATAAAAGGACAAATGGTTGCCGCATCAAAAGCACGTAAAATACCACAGGTAAACACACGTCGCACAAAAGGCCCCTGCTTTCCACAAGCATTTTCAGGGAGTGCTTCATTTACCCAATGTTTTCACTGTCGTACAGAGATGTTTCTTTGGAGTCGAGCTCAGAGTGGGGAAGTTTCTTCCACTACGGACACTTTTAGGTCTTAAAAGCGGATTTTATAAAAGATTTCAACTTTTATCCTGTTATGAAAGTCACATTAAATGTATGTTTGCTACTTTTTAAATGTTCAATGTAGAGATTTTATTGTTGTGGAAATGACATCAGAGGTTTTTGCAATGCTACGGCTAAGGCTTATTAATGCTAAGGCTAATTTAATCGCAATTAAATTAAATTACCGTATATCACTTTTTTTTTGGCATAATTTGGACAAATTACAGCTCGTTTGGTAATGACACTCAAAAATATTCAGCGTCTTTTCAGTGTTAAAACTGTAATTTTATCAACTATTTTAAAACTATGATAATCAAAACAAATTGTGAAATTATCAAGAAACATTTGTAGCATGTTTTGTTTGAGAATAGTTTTGCACATTGTAATTTGAAATTATAATTTAAATGATTACGCAAATTTCGACTGTTCTTAATAAGTTCTGACGTCATTTCCGCAACACAGAACAATTTTGGCCACTAATAAAAGTTTGTCCAAAAGTTTGGAGATAAGTGATGTAAAATGAGAAAACTAAATAAAATTGAGGTAAATATCACTTCTAAGCTGAATCTTTTTGAGTGTAATTACCAACCGACCTGTAATTTGGCCAAAGTATGCAAAAAGTGTGACAATATCATTTAATTGTGTGTAAAAATGAGCCTCAGCTGAATGTTTAATGTCATCTCCGTAACAGAATCTAATCAAACAAAACGCATCAATAAAGATGTTGAGGAAATTACTTTTATTATTAACGTAGTTCTTTAAAATTTATGAATGCAGGACACTATAGTTCATTTATGTAAGTGAGGAGAGCAAAATAAAGTAAATTGTGACATATTATACCCAAAAAGTCTTCATACAGTGACTACCAGTAACATTTATACAAATTTGGGCCTAGAAATGATTCAGACACTTTGAGCTGATCATGTTCTGCTGAAGTGTTTTGTCTTTAATTGCTAATTCTCTTTTTACACACACACTGAACACAATGAAGCATTGCTTGGTCACTGGTTGAGCTAAACTGGTATTATCTAATTGTGTAGTTAAATTTACCAGCTGACAGATATTCAACATAATTCATGTGTGAGACAGTCTAACAGAAGGATGGACAAAACCTGTCAAATATCAACTGAGTTCTGCTCATTTGATCACCATCTTCTAAACTATAGTGAATAAACTGAGATAATGTGAGAAATGTTGACGGTGTCTGAATACATGACTGTATATCCACTGTTAGTAGACAAATTAAATGAGTTTCTTTGAGTCCACAGTTGAAGAAACACCCTTGAATCTCAGATCAGACCGGAGTCTCTTTAGGTTTACAGCTCCCTTGTGCTTTACCACAATATAATCTAATCCGGAAACCATAATGCGCGGATTACACGGCGAGTATAGCGCCTTCCTGACGAGATTACGCGCGCGATACGAGAGAGCTCAGCCGTGATGATAGAGCGACCTACTTTCTCCAACACTTCCCAGGATCTTATCATATCTAAATGGAAATGGCTCCGTTCAGCTTGAACAGCGTGTGTGTGTGTGTGTGTGTGTGTGTGTGTGTGTGAGCGGTAACTGATCTGAGGTCAGCTGGTGCTACAATATCTTCCCGCTTTTCCCTCTTGTGTCCTGAACAGCAGGTGTGCGGAGAAGATGCCATATCTTTCTGATGAGAAACTGTTTTTTTTTTCTGTTTTTTTGGATGATGGTTTAGGTTGGCTTTAGCATCAAACTACAAAGCCAAGGTCAGACTGCAATATTAGCATAAAAATACACCATGGAAAAAATGTGACACTATCTTTTTTTTAGACACTATCATGATGGTGGCAGTCTAATTTTTTTTAATAATATTTTCTGATAAATTATTATAGTTTAAGATTGTATATGGTAAAATAAGAGTATAGCTTATTTGAATATTTTCTAAAGACGTCTTGCCATCATTCTCGGGTCTTTTGGCGTTGATAAAAGCGCCAGTAAATGGCATTGATCTGTTGATGTTGATACGGTGAGTGTCGCCAGATCCCAGTTTAGCATTAGCCTCTTGAGAACGCTATGGATCCGTTTTGCTATTGCTTAGCAACCCACGCGCACTTTAACCGTTATTTCTAAACTCAGATCAACTAGCAGTGTTTACAGCAAGCGGTGTAATCCATCCGCCGGAAACCGAAGCTTCCCCGGCGGTCGCCATCGGCTATCAAGCCATCTCCTGCTGTTAGCATTACATTCATTTTAGCGTCACTTTGACAGCGAATAACTTTACATCTGAGGCGTTTAAAGACTCCATTTGTCCATTATTTATTTATAAAGAAACACGAAAGTGTATAAAAGGCTCCATTACCTTGTATCTTACGTTATGGCCCCGTAGAAGCTGTCTTTGTAAAAATAGGCTAACGATTGCATCATAACCACGCGACTCTCTGTCGCACAGTCGAGAAATTACCGTATAGACCGGCGGAGAAGCTCACGAGCAATCGGGGGGACGTGGAGCATAAAGTCTGATAAAGTCAAGGGAGAAGCCCATAGAGAGTGATAAAGTTGCTCCCGCTGCTAGCTCATGGACAGCTAATGCTCACGCTCTCCGTCTCTGCGAGATTCAGAAGGGAATGATTCAGATTTCTCTCGGCACAGCTACTAGAAGACTGACAGCTGTCAGACTCACATCACATCTACGTCCTCAAGCTCAGTTTGAGTCTGCGCAGTTCGCCTGGCGATCAGGAAGTGATGCTTCTAATGGACTTCACTTTTCTCTGTTGAAACCTGTGGGGTCGCTGTGTCCAGTTTATATACTGACTATGGGAGAACTCACGGGGTTTTTCCATTCCACATAAAGTTCGCGGTGGGGAAACATCGAGCGAGTTTTGTGGTTAATCTTCTCCTCCTCTATTCAGCGGTACACCACAAGACCAGCATTTGTGGTTAAAAAGTATAAATGTTTATTTTAAATAAAAATGGCGGATGGTTTGTCTAGATGAGACTCTTATTCCTCGGCTGGGATCGTGTCGAGACTTTGAAGCTGCACTGAAACTCACATCTGGACCTTCGACCCGTTGGACCATTGACGTCACTATATGGAGAAACATTCTTTTCGACTGAAGAAAGAAAGTCATGAATATCTTGGATGACGAGGGGAAGAGTAAATTATCAGGAATTGTTTTGTTCTGGGACCGGTTTCACAAAGCTATTTTAGACCGGTCTATAGTGTTAGACAAGTCTAAAATTTGCTCACAGTCTAATGCAAGTTAGACTGTTTCACGAAAATAAAGACTGACTTAATTTAGACCAAAAAAATTAGACACCGACCTTACCCCCAGGCTAACTTCGGTCTAAGACTCTGTTACCTTGGCAACCAGCAGTAACAGTTACATCACAAACCGCCAAAATAAAAGGGAAATGGCTCATAATTTGTGGTTTGCAGACGACGTGGAGAGCGCTGAGAAGGGAACAGGTTTTTAGGGACCGCAGTAACCTACTGGAAATATATAATAATGACGACTTCATCGTCGGTTTCGTTTTTGTATATTTTCTGTACGTCTTTAACGCTCAACGGTCGGATTAACGCTGTTAACTGTCATAGCAATCTTTTTCCAAACATTTCTTCTTGTTACTACATTCTCCGCTAAATTTCCCACGTAAAATGTCCTTGTAACTGTTCAACTCCTCCAACAAACACATATTTTCTGCACTGAGCGGCTGAATGCGCTTACTCGATCCGCCATGTTTTTTGTTTTGAAAAGTGTCTTAGTTTACCCAGAATGTATTGCAGTGTAGTCCTACTTAAGATAGTCAAAGTCTTAAGTGCTTTGTGAAACGGTCTGATTTAGATGTCTATCTGAAGTCTGACTATCTACTATATCTAAAGTCAAAGTCTATCTTTTTGAAACCGGCCCCTGAAGTGAACTCCTTTGATTTCTATCAGGATGTGAGAAACTTTTAACCAGGATAACAACAAATGTTTCTGGAACAAATCGCCTACCCTGCCTTTAAAAAGTGCCAAAACCTTGAATTTTGTAAATAAAATTGACAGAATTTTTAAAACTGAGACTGTTTCATATCACGTGAATGCAGGAGAGTTGGCAGCTCTGGATTAGTACACATATTCACATCATCACTTTAATTAATTCACCTCATGCATACGCGTACACACACACACACACACACACACACACACACACACACACACACACACACACACACACACACGCACACACACTTATTTTCAGAAAGATCGGTTCCCCTCATATGCCCCAAAAAATCCAACAGAGGATTCATAATTTCTGAGTAGCTCTCTGGGTAAATGTCAGCCCGCGTTACATATTTAACTATGGATTACTTGGATATGTGCTTTCAGAATAATAATTGTCAGTTCTCCGGCTCCAAATCCCAGCAGGTTCTGCTTTCCCGGTTCCACATCAACTTGACTTGTAATACTCGGAATAGGAAAATCAGTGGGTCGGCAGCAGGGATGTCAAACACACACACACACACACACACACACACACACACACACACACACACACACACACACACACGGAGAGTCGTTTGACTGGTGATGTGCTGGGAGATGGCCAGTGTTCAGGACAGTGAACACTTTGATGTTCTGGCCTGTCTGAACTGAGCTTTTTCCTCTCAGAGGAGACAGAAAATGTGCAATGAAGAGTCTACTCGGAAAAAAATAAAGTAAGGTTCATTTTATGGCTATTTTAAGGTCAGCAATGAAGATCCATTTTTGGCTCTATGGGGGGATTCAGTTTAATAATACTGAGGAAAAAAATTATAAATATTAAACATGTGTGATTGTTACATTGCATTTGTTCTGTTCTCTGTAGTACTGTTGTGTTGTATTATTTATTAAGTGCGCTATTTCATGTTTATTTCTAGAATCGTTAGAAATATACATGAAATATATTAAGCCATTAGGGGGCGATACATCTTTCTGAGTGAGTCATTTGAATAATTAGTTCAGTTAATTAATTTCAAACGAAGCAGCGACTCATATCGGTCATTCATCTGTGTGGTTTAAACTCGCTGATTCATTATGGGCGAGTCATTGAATCGTTTGCTCAAACGATTCGTTCAAAATCGCTGATTCAACGCCATTACTGTTGTGTTGGAGAGACGAGGGACCGATTTCGTTTGGAAATATCTCTTTTGGTACAACAAAAACAGACAGTAACTGCCAATACTGTGTCTAAAAAGTAAGTTACTCGATATATATATATATATATATAAGCAATCACATTTGCAGTGTTTTTTCTTCTTCTTTGTCACTAAATAGCGGTTTGGTTTTTGCTAAACGTGTATTTGCTATAAGTAAACGAAATTAGTTGTGTGACTGATTTTGTCCAATAACTTTCATATCAGGATTGAACAGTTAAGCTTGATTAATGCTGTGAACAGTACAGTTTGTGTACAATTCATTTAAGTTAATGGAATGAGAGAATTTATGTGTCCTCATCTGTTGTTTTAATTAATATAAGTGTCTATAATATGAGAAATACAGTATGACACCAACACTGAGTGTGTGTGTGTGTGTGTGTGTGTCTGTGTATATATATTTGTGTGTGTGTGTGTGTGTGTGTGTGTATATATATATATATATATATATATATATATATATATATATATATATAGGCTTTAGGGCTGTCAAAAGATGAATCGCGATTAATCGCATCCAAAAAAAAGTCAAAGTGTGTACTGTGTATAATTATTTATATATATAAAAAAACACACAATCATGTATATATTTAAGAAAAATTGGTTATATTTATATATAAAATATTTATATATAATATAAATTATATAAATGTATATACAGTATATAAATGCATTTATTCCTTAAATATATACATGAATGTGTGTGTATTTATACATAATAATTCTACACAGTATACACACATGTATTATGCAAACACAAACTTTTATTTTGGATGTGATTAATCACGATTAATCTTTTGACAGCCCTAATATATATACACACACACACACACACACACACACACACACACACACGTGTGTGTATACATGAGTGTGTGTGTATATGAGTGTCTGTGTGTGTGTGTGTGTGTGTGTGTTTTACAATCTAATTTTACAGCAAATTGCCTTTATCACTAAATCAGTTGTCTGTGTTATAAAGTACGATCACGACTGCGAGATTAAATTAACCGTAAGCGCTACAGATGTGTGAATAGGCGATTAGTACTAGGTTAATGTCCCATGTCACCTTGCTCACCGCGTTCGTCCTAACATGGCCGCCTCGAGTGGCCTTCTGATCCGATATCCCACCAGAAACCTTGGACTGATTGTCTGCGTGACCTTTTTCTCATTCAGCACGGCAAAATAGACTTCATTTACCATGAAATTTATATCCGCGCTCTCCTTGGTCCCGGTGCTCTTCCACCCCGGAGCCCTCTGGGAATCCTGGGCCGCGTTCCCTGATGGCCACGTGTTTTATTACCCAGTAAAGCATTACACTCGGGTCCTTTGATATTGATTTATTTATTTATTTGTGTCCTTCCCATAAGCCCTCGTGAGAGATGTGTCCGTGCTGTGCGTCGGGAACGGCGCATTTGAGCGCATTAAATATATTGCAGGCATTTGTTCTCGGGTGTCGACGCGGCGGGTGTTTGTTTCAGAGTCGAGCGCACCTGCGGATACAACAACAAACGTTTGAAGCCTTTTGCTCAACACAAACCACACAGCTGGGCTCTTTTCAAGCATCCATGTGGATGAAGAGTCGAATATCAGTTGTTTTAGAGATTTGTTGCTATATTTGTATGTCAGGATACACAAATAATCAGAATTGTTCCAATGTGTTGATATTATTACATTGGGACAAAACATACAGTCTGACAAAGGCTGAACTGTTTACTGTATTAAAGGATTAGTTCACTTCATAATTAAAATTTCCTGTTAATTTAGCCTACTCTCCCCACATCATCCAAGATGTTCATGTCTTTCTTTCTTCAGTCTTAAAGAAATGAAGGTTTTTGAGGAACACGTTCCAGGATGTTTCTCCATATAGTGACTTCAATGGTCCAACGGGTCGAAGGTCCAGATGTGAGTTTCAGTGCAGCTTCAAAGTCTCGACACGATCCCAGCCGAGGAATAAGAGTCTTATCTAGACAAACCAGCGGCCATTTTTACAAAACAAAATACACATTTATATACTTTGTTTTAACCATAAATGCTCATCTTGCACGTCCACGACTTCACGCATTACGTCATCATGTTGGAAAGTTCGTGCGATAAACTGATGTAGGTCGAAAAACTCCTTCTCATTTTCTCCTCCAACTTCAAGATCGTCCAACATCGTTGTTTTACCTTTTATTTTTTTTAGGCCGTTTGACTTCGTTCCCTTGTAAACACTGGGTCTGTTCTTCCGCCTACGTCACGATTGACCTTTCAACGTGATAACGTAATGTGTGTTGCATCACAGCCAGTGCAAGATGAGCATTTGTGGTTAAAAGTATATAAATGTTTATTTTGTTATAAAATGGCAGATGGTTTGTGTAGATAAGACTCTTATTCCTCAGCTGGGATCGTGTCGAGACTTTAAAGCTGCACTGAAACTCACATCTGGACCTTCGACCCGCTGGACCATTGAAGTCACTATATGGAGAACATCCTATGTTCCTCAAAAACCTTCATTCTGAAGTGAACCACTACTTTAAAGTATTAATTTAGGACTTTTTGGGGGGTACTGAGCAGTACTTAACAGTCTGTAAATCTCTCCTTCATGGCCTTGTTTCCACAAACCGCTTCATCTCGACTTGTTTTGGACAGAATATTAGCGTTTTCGCTTGAAGGGAAAAACCGCACAGCACAATGGATTTGAACATGGTGAAATGTGTACTTTATTTTGCTGAACACTCAACGCTTATCAAGCTACTCGTCTCGTATTGACTGAAAGCTGATTTCCTACATTAGCAGTAATGCTCTGCAAATGCTCCATAAACGACAAAATCCAGGGACAAACTTATCGGATTTCGGAACATGACGCATTTAAGGAATCTTAATTGGCGGAACATCCAGAAGGCGTTGAGTGATTCTCTTTCACGTGTGTGTGCGTGTGTGTGTGTGTGTGTGAAATCCCGCTCTTATCAGCATCACTGTGTCATTGTTTCACTAGCCTCAGAGTCGAGCACTTCAGCCAAGTCATGTTTATTCATTTACCCCAGAGGCAGAGAGACAGAAGAAACACAGTGATTAATTCTAATTTGACCTTATCATAATGTAGCAGAGGCCCATTACCATGCCAATCACAAACCAGCGCAGCATGCTGGGAAGACAGCGCGTTCTGCTCTTCAGTACTGTATATCATAATGTATATAACATAGATAGATAGATTTTATTTGTCCTCGAGAGGAAATTTGTTTCCAAAGATGCGTACATAATACAAACACACATAATATATTAAAGGAACAATGGGCCCTATTGTAACGATCTGAAACGCAAGTGTCAAAGCGCAAGTAACTCTGTGGGCGGATCTTGGATGCTATTTTCCCAGCGGGATAAACGACTCTTGCGCCAGGCGCAAATCTAAAATGTGTTGGTCTGAAGTCGCTTCATTCCTCATAGGTGTGGTTTGGGCGTAACGTGAAATAAACCAATCAGAGCGTCCTCTCACATTCCCTTTAAGAGCCGGCGCGCTTGTTCCACGGCGGATTGCTATTATAACGGCGGGTTTGCCAGCGCACGCCAGGAGCGGTTCACAGTCGAGGAGACTGACGTTCTCGTCAGGGCCGTAAAACACAGAAGTGACATTGTATGAGGATGATGGAGAAACCACACAAATTAACTTCGGTTAAACAGGCGTATAATTTGGGTTAATGTGTAATCTAGATTTTTTTTTTATCTAGATAGATTTTTTTCACATCTTCATTGACACAACAATGATTTCCCTCGTGTGTTAATATTTTTCCTTGTAATAATGTATGATTTGCAAAAATGAAAACGGCTGCGTCTGTTTATATTAGAGCATCAAAGTGTGTGTGTGTTGTTCACACGCTACATAATGGCCAAGCACGCGCCCTTAAAATAGCATATGACTAACGTGCGGCGCCACTGTCTTTAGACTCGGTTTTCCTGGTCAGTGCCGGAGTTGTTTTCTGAAACTGCAGAATATCACCAGAGAACGTTTGCGCCGGAACACGCTCCTCTTTTCGCTGAACCGCCCCCGCGAGCGCAAGTTCATTCCCTAATTTACCGACATGTGTCTGTGGAGGGAAAAGTCCGCTGTGCGCGGGTGCAAAATAGGAATGATACATGCGTCGGTGAACAAAGTCAATTGTGCTGGGTGCAAGATAGGGCCCATTGTGTTTTATTATCTAAAATCAATATTTTTATTCAGAAATGTGTCCTCAATTGTGTACAAATACCTCTGCCAATGATCTGACTTATCCTTGTAAACAAAGAATGTATTATCTTTATATACATGGGACGGGTAGGTCCATGGAGGCTTCCATGTAGTTCCGCCATCTTGAAAAACATAGCAGAGAGGGACAAAAAGTACTAGGCCAGCGCGTTTCCACAACACGTTTTCGTTCAGAGCCAGCGTCACGTGACTGAAACCAGCAGAAACGGAGGAGCAGTGCAATGGGAGGCGCTTGAAACTGCCCCGGCAAGTGTTAGGCTATTTATAATGGAAAGTTAAAGGGATACTCTACCGTTTTTTCATATTAAACTATGTTATTCCCTTAACTAAGACGAGTTGATACATACCTCTCTCGTCTCAGTGCGTGCACTTAATCGCTCTGGCGCGCCGCGACACTTTGTTAGCACTTAGCTTAGCCCAGTTCATTCAATAGGGGCCAAGCAGTGAAGCTACCAAACACCTCCACGTTTTCCCTATTTTAATACAGTTACTCGAGTAGTGTAACTCGACCTAGGACGGTGACACAAAACAAAACGTTGCGCTTTTCTAAGCGTGTAAAATGGATAACTATATTGTAGGGCGGAATACCATAGCAAGTGCTTGGGAGCACTTCGACTTGGCGCAGTAATATGGTGTCGCGTATTATTAGTAATATTTGGTAATATTTGACACGCAGTAACAAAGTGTCGCGGCGCGCCAGAGCGATTAAGTGCACGCACTGAGACGAGAGAGGTATGTATCAACTCGTCTTAGTTAAGGGAATAACATAGTTTAATATGAAAAAAACGGTAGAGTATCCCTTTAAACTTAAAATTATGGACTTTTTTGGCGATGAGGATTTCTTCTCCTGTGGCTCGGCATATGGTCCATTTGGGGTCCTTTGCTAAGGGCTGTCCGGTCCCTATAAGACTGGAGCAGGAGCTTGGTTCGTATTGCCAGCAGTAAGTCAGACTTGTTCCCGGTGCATGTTGGACTTCAGCAGGGCTGCCCTTTGTCGCCGGTTCTGTTCATAATTTTTATGGGCCGTAGGGTGTCGGGTTCGGGGACCATACGATTTCGTCTCTGCTCTTTGCGGATGTCGTGTTGGCCCCTTCAGACCAGGACCTTCAGCATGCACTGGGACGGTTTGCAGCCGAGTGTGCAGCGGCTGGGATGAGAATCAGCACCTCCAAATCCGAGGCCATGGTCCCTCAGTCGGGAAAGGGTGGCTTGCTCTCTTCATGTTGGTGGAGAGTTCCTGCCTCAAGTGGAGGAGTTCAAGTATCTTGGGGTCTTGTTCACGAGTGAGGGAAGGATGGAACGGGAGATTGACAGACGGATCGGTGCAGCTTCCGCAGAAATGCGGTCGATGTACCGGTCTGTCGTGGTGAAGAACAGCTCTCGATTTACCGGTCAATCTACGTTCCTACTCTCACCTATGGTCATGAGCTTTGGGTCATGACCGAAAGGACAAGATCCCGGATACAGGCGGCCGAAATGAGCTTTCTCCGCAGAGTGGCAGGGCGATCCCTTAGAGATAGGGTGAGGAGCTCGGTCACTCGGGAGGAGCTCAGAGTAGAGCCGCTGCTCCTCCACATCGAGAGGGGTCAGCTGAGGTGGCTCGGGCATCTGTTCCGGATGCCTGCTGAATGCCTTCCTGGGAAGGTGTTCCGGGCACGTCCCACCGGGAGGAGACCCCGGGGAAGACCTAGGACACGCTGGAGGGACTATGTCTTCCGGCTGGCCTGGGAACGCCTCTGTGTCCCCCCGGAAGAGCTGGAGGAAGTGTCTAGGGAGAGGGAAGTCTGGGCATCTCTGCTTAGACTGCTGCCCCCCGCGACCCGGCCCCGGATAAGCGGAAGAAGATGGATGGATGGATGATTCTGAAGATGAAAATACAGAATTATTTTAGACGAATATGCTTGCGATCTGTCACTGACTATATATGTAAAAGAATGTACGCCATTTTTTACTGGCAACATCAGACATTTGGCATTATCAGGACACACAGATATTCCGCCATTGCATTATTATACATTATATTCAACATGGTATATAGTAGTTTAATGTAGTGCTGACACTAAAACTTGAATTGTTTCTCACAGTACTTTTTATTTTGGGTGAACTATCCACATATTGTCACTATCCACAATACATATTGTTGCATTTTTGTATTGCGATATATTGTGACACAATAAATTGTTACGCCCATATAGTTTAATAAATTGTCTTTTTCACTAGTTTTTCCACTTATTTTTAATTAGTAACTTGTTAATGCCAGTGCAGTACGACAAAATACACTGTGCACAGACGTGCTTTTTGTTTTTAATTGACGTAAAGTATTCAATATTTAGAAATGCTAGAAAGAAAGAAATCCACATTGAGAAGGAATATCAGAATATGATTGTCGCCAGTATTTCCAAGACCCTTCTTTCATTCGAGTTTCTTTAAATAGCGGTTCAGTTGGTTTGTTTGTTTGTTGTCTGTTGTTTGTGCGTTTATCCACATTGACTGTTTGCAAAGAGAAGCGCGTCTGTCGCGGAGAACATGCTTTTGTTCCTTTTGTGTTAACAGCCATAATAAGCCGTTCTCCAGGACGAGAGCCGGCATAAGCGGAGGAGAGAAATGTTCATAATGTTCATTGTGTTCACACACACACACACACACACACACACACACACACACACACACACACACACACACACACACACACACACACACACACACACACACACACACACACACACACACACACACACACACACACACACGTTATCCAAGCGAAGCGTCTAATCAAATATTCATAAGTATGAAAGTGTTGTGTGCTTCTGGGACTGCTGATTAGCAAGCCGAGACTCAGTCCAGTCACAGTCATCTCTCCTGAACGTGAACGCCAACAGTTGGGCCAGTCTGCACTTTTTGTCCTTTCTGACTGAGTTGCCAAACACTCCCTATTAGCCAAGATGTCCTTTTTTTTTTTTGGCTAAACAGGACATTCTCTGTCACGTCTATTTGTACTTTAAATCCAAAATCAACACGGACAATATTTTGTTGGACAAATGTAAATCATGCATTTAAATCAGAACCTATTTGGTGTTTAATACACCATTTTGTAGACCAATGAGATTTCACTGGTGTGTTTTTTAGTCCCGTAGTCCGTATATAGACATCCCTGATTGGTCTTAACCCCAGTGAAGGGTAGGTTTAGGGGCGGGGTTAGGGGTAGGCCATCGTATGATTGGTCTTAACCCCAGTGACGGGTAGGTTTAGGGGCGGGGTTAGGGGTAGGCCATCGTATGATTGGTCTTAACCCCAGTGACGGGTAGGTTTAGGGGCGGGGTTAGGGGTAGGCCATCGTATGATTGGTCTTAACCCCAGTGACGGGTAGGTTTAGGGGCGGGGTTAGGGGTAGGCCATCGTATGATTGGTCTTAACCCCAGTGACGGGTAGGTTTAGGGGCGGGGTTAGGGGTAGGCCGTCGTGTGGTCCGGATAACCGTATAGTACCGTTTTTTTCTTAAGGTAATGATACACTGGGCAACTTTTTGAGCAATTTTGCTGGGCAATCTTGCCGAGCGATTGTTGCTTGGGCACTTTCCCATTGAAAATGGGCAATACATTTCTATCTGGATAATTTAGATCGGTCGTGGGCCCTGTGTCTCATCTGGTTGCCCGTTGACGGCAACATTGCTCAAAAAGTTGCCCTGTGTATCATCACCTTTACTGAATTTTTTTTATTTATTCATCAAGTTACAAACAAGTGCATCAGTATGATAAAACAAAATACACTTTCACAATTTTTTTAAGTTGTAAATAAAACAAAGATTGTATGCTTTACAATGAAACAATTCTGTCTCAACTTCACATTGAATTCAATGCGTTACTGTTTCTTTGTATTTATTTATGAGTAAAAATTGGATCTACATTGAAAAAAAAAGACTTTTAAACCATATTCACTAAAATTTCTTGTAAATTTCACATAATTACAAAGAAAGAGTAATACATTGTATTAAACGTGAAATTGTGGAGTAGAAAGACTTGTATTTTCTTGTAAAACGTTCTCCAAAAATAATGTTTTCTTTACGACTTTGAAAAATTACTTTTACTGTGATCTCTGAACGCAAGTCTTAAAAACTCATGCAATGTTTCTTCTCAAGTACATTTGCCCTGTTTTTATGCATTTTTTAATATTCTGACTGGAAATTACAATTGTAAGTTTGTGTTCATGTCTTTCTCTTGATATTGATCTTAGTTTGAGAGGTCACACATAGGGTTATAATCGTTAACTACAACTATTGAAACAATTTAGTTGAAATAAAGCTGAAATATACATATTAAATGATAATCTCATTTCAGTTAGTTACCAAATAAACATTTATTCGATGCGAATTTCTGATTAATACTGATTAGTGACAGAAATAGCACTCAAATGCAACATTTTATACGATCAATGTTCTTTTCCCCCCAAAGTTTTTAGATCCTAAAGCTGTATTTCCAAGCTCAAGGTTGGCAGAAAGTTCAAACCCGACATGAAAGCGAGAGATTCCTCTGCAGGGTGAGCATGTAAACTCATATCTCAATGTGTTTTACTCGTTCGGTCCACACTGTAAGGATTTTAAAGTGAATAAGGTGGAAAAATCCTTTTAGTTTGCCCTACGGATAAAGGTTAAAAGTTAAAGAACCCCCTTTTTTTCCCAATCTCTGTCCATCAATCCTTGCGGCTCCAGAAGCTCAATAAATCCTCAGGAAGAGGTCACTCTCATTGATACGGGGTTTCTTCCGCTTCCGATCGGACAGATCATGTTGTCACGGAGCACTGCACCAAATCCCGCGGGTATTAGCAAGCGTTTCTGGGAGAGCCAGTGTTGTTGGCATCAGGAATATGGGCTTTTCCGCCATTATACGTGGTTCTGGCGTTTCTCTCGCCTACAATGTTCATCTGTGCCAAGCTTATTGATTCTAGCGCTCGACCACCTGCTGTGTGTCTGTCACAAACAATCTTTCCTTTTGTGGGGGAACTCAAGATCATCTTCTGACTACGGGTGGAAACACACTCTTGAAACCAGATTACGGATGTTCCCGGTCCAGCTGTGTCCTTCTGGGAAACCGGCTCGGCCTTTGGGTTTCTCGCTTCTCTTCTTACTGGCTTTTCTGCAGATGGTTTCACATTTTGGTTTTGCCATCTTCAGACAGTTTTATCATTGTTTTTTTTTTATTATATCACTTCGGTTTTTTTACAGATGAAGTTAAAAGCACTTGTGTTATACGACCACAGGTTCCTCATCATGGATTATTATTGCTTCTTGACAAGTTTCCTCTACATATTTTCTCATTTTGGATTATCATCATGGCTCCTCATGAGAAATCGCAGCTCATTTCATGCATTATAATTGTTTCCTGACAGGTTTCCTCTACATATTTTCTCATTTTGGTAGTTCTTCATGAGAAATCATGCTTTCTCATCATGGATTATTATTGTTTCCCGACAGGTTTCCCTTTATATAGTTTCTTGTTTTTAAAGCTGCAGTCCGTCGTTTTTCCTCTTTGTCGCCATCTCTGTTCGAAATCTGCAATTGCAGTTATTTGCGGAATTATTACCTGTGCGTGGGTAGTAAATCAGCATGAAACAGCGCGGATGAACACAATGTATTGAGGAGAACCTGTCGCTGCCGCGTCGCTGTGGATAATGTACTGTCATCAGCAATGTCAGAGTATACTTTTTGAAAGTGTATAACCAACATTAGAATTTTCATCGGTAAATGTCATCTGAACAGTAAGTAACATTCACTTTTGTTCTGACCAAATTCAGGGGGTGGGGGGAAGCATTGCAGTAGGCTAGTATATCATGCCGATTAAATCTAACGATTGCTTATATCACGTCAAAACGTGAAAAATATATTTTGTTCTCAAATTATTAATGTTAACTACATCATTATTGCGTGACTACATTTAATGTGTATTAGGGCTACCTGTAGTTCAGTTTTCATTTCTGTGTGCAGTATAAATTCTAATTGTCATACCAACAAATTATGTTCCTTATAACTGTTTCTCTTTGAAATAAAACACACACACGTATGTGTAATCAAATGCTTATTTAAAACTGTAATATAACCAAATTTCATTCACATACATTTTGAACCCCTTCAAAACACGGAGTTCACGCCACCTTTCAAAAGCCCTGCCGATGTTTATCCTTGTTTTTTAGCATGGGCTCGGTTGCAGTCTCTTGTTTTCTGTAGCCACTCTGAAGTCCGAAGTCTTTTGGGTTTTACAACTGGTGAATCTCCAGTTGTCACTGGTGATTGTCGCTTTAAACTTTCGGGATCCGCCATACCAAGTGCTAAACTAAATCTCCACCATCATCCACACACGCTAAATAGCCGACTAGCCGGGACTCATTCTCTATGTGTTCAGATGTGACGTAATGACGCAAAGACATGCTCGAAATTCCCCGCGGAAATCCACCAGTACCACTGGAATTAAAATCATTATTACAAGCTTACCGTTTTGAATCGAGGTAAGGCAAGCAGATCGTTTTGAACACTGGCTGGTTAAGTTTTTTTTCAAAAAATGTCTTTTTTGATATTTTTTAAACACAAAAAAGTGTCGGACTGCAGCTTTAATTATCATCATAGTTCTTCATTAGAAATCATACTTCCTCGTCATGGTATTTAGTTATGAAATCTCATATATATTTGGTTCCTCATCATGATTTCTCCAGATACTTCAACCAAAACCCTGTTTACACCTGCAATCCTTTTCTTTTTAACCCTGTAAAGCCTGACATATAAAATGGCAATATATATATTGTTTTAAATGGAAGAATTGACTAAATATATATTTTTAAATCTTAAAAGTTGGCATATATTTATATTGTTTTGTATCATATTTGATACATCAGGCTTTTATGGCTCAAATACTCTGATAAAGCGAGATCATGGTGGAGGAAAAAATCACCGAAAATTTTTTATTTGTAAAAGATACAAAGATACATGCTCATATTTAAATTGCCAAAAGATAATATGAAATTCTGATGCTTGCAATGTAAATCAAATAATCAATAGATCTTCATAACTAACTGAATAGCATAAATGCATATCAATATTTGCCAATAAAATGACTTGGTTAGATGATATTTAAATGCTTAGTATGATCAAAGCTCTACAGTCTTAAAACATATAATGCAATGAATACAATGATGATTGAGATCATAGGTTTTTACTAAAAAATGATGTCTGGATAATCATGTAAATCTAAGTTGCTTCAGTCAATCAGATTCAGGACTGTAGGAGATTGTGTTCGACAGGTTTATCAGTAAAGTTTTGATCACGGTGATCATTTAGAGACCTTGTAACACTCCATGTATGAACGTTTAAACACACGAGCGCCGGTTTTGCTTCAATAATAGAGTCTCCAAAGCAAATTTCTCCTTGATCAATATCTGCTTCTAAATAATGGGCCTTCTCATAACTAATTCCATCACACACACACACACACACACACACACACACACACACACACACACACACACACACACACACACACACGTCGGGTCGTAATGAACTCTTACGTTCCCTCTCAGTTTGGGAATGTAACTCCTTTATTAGATTATATACGTTTCTTTTGAAAGGGGGAGATTTATACCTTTCATTATTGGGAGAAAGCATTTAATCAATAATTGTTGGGTGGGATTTATGATGCCGCAGTTGCTTTAAGATCCACGAGTGATGTTATTTGTGGAGACGGGTCCTGCCGTTTGGACGCCGTCCCGTTTGAGGATGGAGAGGGACTATCCGTGAAGTGCTTTTCTGGCCCGTGTACGCCATTGCTTTACACGCTTTTTAGTGTTAATCTGGCCTATGTTTTATGCGGATCTTGCTATTTTAAAACCCTTTTTTAAACACCATTTCATGTTTTCGAATGGGTAGTTTTCATGGCTTGATCATTTGAGATTGTCTTGCGTCTTTTGGGAAGTTTGTGCATTTAAGCTATATGTAGTGATACAAAAATCATGTGTCCAATCACTTAATATAAACAACACGGAATGAGTTTCTTTTGCTACATTTTTGGTATTTTCTTTTCTTTTAGTGATGTTTTAGTAAACACTTTTCACATTTTGCACAATATATACAAGTATAAGTCTTGCTTTAATTTAATTTTATCATTTTTTATTATTATTTGCATAATATACAAGTATAAAACTGGATTTTAATTTAATTAAAATGATTTGTTTATTAATCATTTTAAATTATTTGCACATGTACAAGGATTAAAACACATTTCATTCATCATTTTTAATTGCATAAAATATAGAAATATTTTATTTAGTATTTTTTCTGTAATAATTTAATTATTTGCACTTCATAAACAAGTTAAAGCTGTTTTCTATTTTCAGTTTCAAATGTATTCTATTTAAATGTCATTATATTAATCATTTGATTTATTTGCACAGGTATAAATTTGTCTTATTAATTTTTAATAAGTATAAAAATGATTTTATTTTATAATGCTGTCATTAATGTTTTTTTTTATTATTTGTACACAATATACAAGTATATAACTTAATTTTATTGTATTAATATGTTATATGTATATATAATATGTTATATTAATAATTTTCAATTATTTGCACACAAAAAATATACAGGTTTAAATCTGAGAAAACAATATAATTAAATATATTTTTTAATCAAATCAAAAATAATTTGTGGTGAAACCTACATTACCCATGATTCTGTGCAGAGAGTCCACCAATCAGAGAGTCGAAAGATCTTGTTAGCTCCGCCCACTTCCACAAGCCACCTCAAATGACATAATCGAGTCGATCTCTTCGCCCTTAACAAAACGTTTCGAGCTTTTCTTATCTAACATGTAGAATAAAATCCACAACTTTAAGACCCCACATCCTTTGAGTGTTTTCGGGCCAGTAAATATAAGATGTGTGTGTGTGCTGAATCTCCTCCTCGTCTCCAGAGTTCACAGTCCAGTGGACGAACTCTTCCATGTTTGTGTGCGCGGCGTCTTTGCGTTCACGCAGTGTTTGCTTCAGAGTGATTGTGTTTCCCCTCAGGTTTTATTTGCTTGTCATGCGTGGCCGCGGTCTCTCCGCTTTCTCGTCCGTCTTTCGATTTGATTAATTTTTTTAGCAATTTTGTCTCTGCGTAAACCGCTATCTGCTAGCATGCTTGGCTACACTTCGGCACTGCGGTCAACAGTCTGTTTCCTCTGGAGAGGGACAGAAAAAACACAAATCAGAATAAGAAGCTTAGAGCTCCAGGGAATTGTCGCTTGGCTCTGTGAACTGATTTCTTGACGTGTTTTCAGGCTCCAGGGGAAAAGCCTCTGGGCTCCACAAACCACTCGTACTTTCCTGATATCTGTCAGGCGGTTTCTTCTTCGTGGAGTGTTTACAGTTAGTCGGGTTCGGCTGGTTGTGTTTGGATGTACAGTACAGCTGATAACTGATCAGGATGAGTTACACTCCTACGGTGAAAATATACTTCTGTAGTGTTTTCCTATAATAGGCCTAACACTTAAAATATGTTATTATTAGGGTTTGGAAACAGACTTTTGAACCTTTCTGAAGTTTAATAGTGTTCAAAATCATAGCAATTGGAATAGTTGACGATATAGTTGAGAGAATTTTTTGTATTTTTTTTTTGTACTTTACATTTTAGTTTAGTTTCTTTAAGTATTAAAATAACTAAAACCAACACTAATAAAAATTACAAAAAATAAAAAACCAATTAAGGTTTTTATTTTTTGTAATTTTTATTAGTGTTGGTTTTAGTTATTTTAATACTTAAAGAAACTAAACTAAAATGTAAAGTATTGCTTTGGCAGCTTGCTGAAATAAAATAAGTTTTATTTGTTATCTAAGTTATTTTAGTTAATGTTTAGTTATTAATGTTTTTTTTGTTAACGATAATAATCCTTGCTCGACTTGGAAAACACTGCTGATAATTTTTGACTCAAATATATTTGTTACTGTTTTATGCACTGAAGAAAATTCAATGCTTTCTAATGCTGATCTATAATTATTTTTAACGTCTAAAGTACATTTCTGTAGGTTACATGCATACGCCAGTAGATGGCGATATGCGAAAGGTCTTATCGAGTGAGATATCAAATCTTTCACTGAACCGATTCACTCAGGACAGAGTGAGTCATTGAATCATTTATTCAAACGGTTTCTTTCAAAAACGCTGATTTATACAGAACTGAAACAAATTATGAGTCATTGAATCATTCATTCTGATTAGTTCAAAAACACTGATTTGTTCAGAACCTAAATAAGTTATTAGTGAGTCATTGAATCATTCATTCAATCCGATTAGTTCAAAAATGCAGATTCATTCAGGAAGGTAAGTGAAACGTAATTATAAAATTACAAAGCATATAATTTTCTTTAGTGTCTATCGGTTAAAGCTAAAAATGAACCCTAGAAAAGATCATTGCCTCAAATTTAAGTGAATATAAGTTGTGGGTATCTCAACAACGCTAGTGGCTGACCATTACATAATTATTTTTTAAGTCTACATTTCTGTAGGTTACATTGATACACCAGTAGATGGCGACATGTGACCATCTTATTGAGTGAGATATCAAATATTTCACTGAACCGTTTCATTCAGGACCATGTGAGTCATTGAATCATTCATTTAAACGGTTTCATTCCCAAACCCTGATTTATTCAGAACTGAAACCAGTTATGAGTGAGCCTCGTGCACACCGGGACGATATAAAGGAATAAGGACATTACATAACGCAGTCCACGTCTGTCGCCATGGTTACTATGGCAGAACGAGTGGCCGGAAACCAGGGATAACGCGGATATTAAGTCATTGGCAGGCGACAAGTGAACAGGGACGAGTCATTATTTAAAATTGGAATTTCTCTGAAATTAAACAGCTTTGGGAACTTTTGGGATATTATAAGTACACAACTGCAGGAAATACATCACATTTTGGATATTTTATTACAAAATTCGTACATATTGTAGCTTTAATGCCTTGTCACAAGGCATTAAAGGCCCTTGTGAATATACAAAGTGCGCCAATGGTCAGACATAAAAGCGTAATTTAATTAAAAAAAACGCCTCTAGTTCGTTTTTTTGGTTTGACGTGCCACGTATAAAACTGGCCAACCAATAAGATTGGCGCTTTTGTTCATGTGTCTGGAGCTGCTGAAGTTATAGTACTAGGTGGCGCTCAAGCACAAAACGGTCATGCCAAGCACACATGGATAGAAGAAGTTGATAAAGATGCAGCGAGGTCCACACCAAAAAAACGTGCCAAAACAACATTTATTGTTAGAATTACCTGATTAATTTATAAGCTTAAATGTTGTTTCATTAAGAAAACCCACATAACAGTCAAAATGCTATTACTGGTACGCGCTTCTCCAAAAGAGGCTTATTAAACTGTGTGTATGTGTGATTATTCGATGCTCTTGTCTTTATAGATGATCTCTTCGTGCTTGTTCTTCTTTCTGGCTATTCCTGTGTCGGTAATGGAGAGATGGGCGCTTTGCTAGCGCGAGCTAATTGGTTCAGGTCGCGCGCCTGCGGACTCGTCCTCTGCTGACCTGGCGGATCAGACGTCAGGTTAGTTAAAGCATGTTCCCGGTGCTCTATGTGTGGAGGCGAGCAGATGTGGAGGAAAGGCCACTGTGCTTCTACGACACCCCCGTGCGCTTTGTCCATTCAGTCTATAGGAATCGGCCTTATAATACTCTCTCGTGCTGTCGAGAAAGGCCGGTTATTTTTCCAGGAAAGTGTAGCTTTTAAAGTGTCAGTCGCACCGTTATAAATCTGAAGTGGAAACACATTTGTTGCACCTGTTAATGAAGCAAGTCACGTTTATTATAGTTGTCCTTCATATTTTGAACACATTTTAGTTCCCAAAATTATTAAAAAAATATATTTTATTTGTTGTTGTTTTGCAATGTCTATAGCTTTATTAAATTTTTTTAGATCAATTTGAGTTATTTAAGTACATTTACGTTAAACTAAAAAACTGAAAAATGCGTTCTTGGTAACTAGTTGAAAGAAAGTTTGGTCCCCACTTTATATTAAGTGGCTTTAAGTACTATGTACTTACATCGAAAAATAAGTACAATGTATTTATTGTGTTCATGTTGTATTGTAAAACACTTTTGCTGCTATTGCGGTGTGATACGGGTAAGGTTAGGGACAAGTGTGCTGGTATGGTTAAGTTTAAGGGTGGGTTAAGGTGTAAGGGAAGGGTCAAACAGTGTAATTACAAATGTAATTACATACATTAATTACAGCTGTAATTACAAGCAGGTATTTTAAAAATATAAGTACAATGTAAAAACATGTATGTACACAATGTCCATTGTATCAAATTAGTAATTTCAATGTACATAGTACTTAAAGCACTTAATATAAAGTGGGACCGAAAGGGTCATTAAATTTTAGATTTGTTGAATATTTTTTAGGGGCTTTTATATCACAATATATAGTGACAAAAATGATCACGGTTTTCAATATTATCACAGTTTTGAGATGGAAATGTTTAAAAAGTGATATATTGAAAATCTGCAAACAAAATTGTATAGCATTATGCACTTTTTGCTTGCATAAACATTATAATAATAATATTAACGATGATGGATGGATTTTAAATTAACAAAAAATGTTGGGTTGGTTGATTTACAGCATGATCTACTAACATGTACTACAAGTTTTGACAAAAAAAATTAAATTAGCTTAAATTCCCGCTGTAGTCAATAGTTGTATCCCTTAAATCTCATCTTTAATCACCAAAATGACATGTTCAAATATTCTTAATGTCTTAAAATAGCTGAATGTAACTCGACACCCTTGCGTCATTTAGTATGCACGGTTCTATGAATATGCAAATTAGCCCCGCCTCCACTCACTCACTCACTCACTCACTCAGAGATCCACTGGTTGACGATCACACGTTGATCTGATTGGTTACAAGGTAGTGTGTGACGTCAGAAACACCAGCGATTTCACACCGTGTTTTTGAGACTGTCTTTGGTTCACTGCAGTTTTAAGCAGAAAATACTCAGCAATGCTGTCGACTTATGAATTTACACATGTGTGTCTTAAAGCAGATTAAAAACACCACATAGACACATAAACAACATTAAAAGCTGGATTTCACCACAGGGAGACTTTAATGCTGGACATTTACCGTTTTAGTTTTTCAAAACGTGGTAATCAAATTAAAATATGGTTTTAATGATCATTAAAATATGAAACGATATTATATCGTCAAAATACCGTCAAGTCACCGTTTGTCATATGTTAATTAAAAAAAATCTTGTATAATATGACTTGCTGTTTTTGTTTTTATTGTATTGTATTTATATGATATTTGTAGGGCTGTAAACGATTAATCGCGATTAATCGAATCCAAAATAAAAGTTTGTGTTACATAATATATGTGTGTGTGGTGTAATATAGTTATTTTGTATTTATATAAATACACACACATGCATGTATATATTTAAGAAAAAATGTGTTATTTATATATAAAATAGTTTCTATTTATATATAATATAAATCATATAAAAATATATATGCAGTATATAAATGCAAATATTTCTCAAATATATACATGCATGTGTGTGTGTTTATATATACAAATAATCATACACAATACACACACATATATTATGTAAACACAAACTTTTATTTTGGATTCAATTAACTGCGATTAATCGTTTACAGCCCAAGATATTTGCATTTTTGTAATTTAATTTTTGCCATGAACATAGTTTTGAATGCTGACATGGCATTAAATAAAATAATCTGAATCTGAATCTCTCTCAGATATCATTGATTATTCTCAAAGGCCTGAGAGAAACCGAGAGCTTGATGATGTGAACAGAAAGTGACTGAGTTTCATTTAAAGTTGGAAATAGCATTAAAGAGGTAATATTTTGTTTACTTTATATCCTCTCGATCAGAAAGCTGTAAGAAACCTCTAAAACAGAAGAAATGCTCAGTAATGATGTGTGTGTGCGTGTGTGTGTGTGTGTGTGTGTGTGTGTGTGTGTGTTGGCGACTCTGGTGTAGCCGGTCAGTTCTGGTTTGGGTTTAATCTGGTTTTGTTCTTAAATGTCAGTCTGTGACCTTTACGAGCAAATGTTTTCCTCAGTGTTGACCTGATACACCACATGCTTCAGTATATTTCATAAGCTCTATTGATACTTCTCCTTTAAACGGTAGCACTTGCGTTTTTTTTTCCCTTTCTGTAAAATTGCGCAATGATTTTTTTCTTCTTCTTCTTTATCTGTTGGTGAAGATGAAATGGTCAGAGTTTGTCTTGATTTGACTTTTAAATAATCTGATTAACTTCTCCATGATGGATGGACTGAGACTGACAGATCTTCTGATGGCTTTAAAGTGTGATGATATTCCAGTGTGTATTTGTAATATTGATCATAATGTTGACGCAAGCGCTGTTTTAATGATTGTGAATCCTCAGAGGGACTAGTTAGTGCGGACGGGTGAAGCGCTAGTTAAAAATAAAGTAAATCTGGACTGACACATCCGTCGAGCTTTGGTTTGATGTCTCGAACTGAAATATGACTGACTGAAAAAAAAACCAGCACAAGATCCTGTATTTAAAACCTCTGAGAGATTCAAATATGCAGATCAGCGGTGTTAAAATACAGCCACTGGATTTGTCTCTATATGGTGCTTTTATACTGATGATTTAAAAGCGGTGGTATAATGTTCTTTTCACAAGATGTATAATAAGTCTCTGATGTCCCCAGAGTGTGTGTGTGAAGTTTTAGCTCAAAATCCCCCACAGATATTTTTATATCGCATGTTAAAGTCACTTTTTGAGGGTGAGCAAAAACACACCGTTTTGTGTCTGTCCCTTTAAATGCAAATGAGTTGCTGCTCCCGGCGCAGGGGGCGGAGCTTCAAGAGCTCATTACCTCACACAGACACACACTAAAAATTTAAAAAACTTTTAGCCTTTTATGTTCAAAACGGAGACTCAAGAAGAAGTGACAACATTATTTTTTACATTTATTTACATCTCTTTATCGGGGTTCGTAGTGTAAGTGCTTCAAGTGCTTGAATTTGACTTTTTATTTTTACTTTATTTAAGTTTCGGAAAACCCTTGAAAAAGCCATATTTATGAAAATGTTCTTGAAAGTGCTTGAATTATTAAAAGACAATATATGTGAAATTATTGCTTAATTTTATTGATAAAACAATCTTTTCATACAAAATTGTAGCCATCTCACATGACTATACGAACGTGATATTGCTCATAAATATATGATACACTTTTCATTTTTCAGGTCAATTTTATATTCATCAGAGAAAAAATCAGTTTGAATAAAAAAATATATCTTTGTCATAGTATCATATGATCATAATATCTTTTCAATGGTTAAAGTTTCCAGTCATTGCATGTGCTGCACTTTGTTCGTACCATTTTGTTTTATTTGTTTATTTATTTACTTTTTTTTTTCATTTAAAAGATAATCTTTGATAAATGAGATCTCTGATTGTAATCCTTGAAAACCCCAAAAGTAGTGTTTGAGTTTTATTTGACAGTGTCTGTACGAACCCTGCTTTATGAACTTTATGAACGTATGAAGCGTTGAAGTGGTAGCTGCGTAGTTGCGTAGCCTGTTAATGGAGGGACAGAAAAATCTCTCAGACTTCATTGAAATATCTTCATTTGTGTTCTGAAGGTGAATGAAAGTCTTACGGGTTTGGAACAACATGAGGGTGTGTAAATTATTCATTTTTGTCCTTTATTTAAGGAAGTAATTGAACCCTTTCCCCAAACACCCCATTATGTTTTTACATCATTTTGTATTATATGTGAGAGAGCAGCCAATTTATTTCATGATGATGATGATGATGAATACTTTACTCATCCCTTTCGGGAAATTCAAGCATCCAGTAGCACGCACACACACACACACACACACACACACACACACACACACACACACACACACACACACACACACACACACACACACACACACCAATTCCAATAACAAATAAATCCGCTAACAACCAAATTAGAATCTATATAAGGAACATGCGTGTTTAAAAGACACATAGTCCTTTCCATATATGTGACCCTGGACCACAAAACCAGTCACGAGGGTAAATTTTTTTGACATTGAGATGTATACACCATCTGAAAGCTGAATAAATAATCTCTCCATTGATGTGTGGTTTGTTAGGATAGGACAATATTTGGTCGAGATACAACTATTGTAAATCTGGAATCTGAGGAGCAAAAAAATCTAAACATTGAGAAAATCTCCTTTAAAGTTGTGCATTTATGTTCATGATTGTGCTGCATTCACTCACAAAAATACATGTTTTATATATTTACGGTAGGACATTTACTAAATATCTTCATGGAACATGATCTTAATATCCTCATGATTTTTGGCATAAAAGAAAAATCTATAATTTTGACCCATACACTATATTATCAGCTGATATACCCGTGCGACTCCAGACTGGTTTTGTGGTCCAGGGTCACATGTCAAATATTCTCAATAAAGGCTTCATCCAGGTTTCATTGAGAGGGAATGATGTTTGCTCAGACTTCAGCGGATGTCCATCAGAGGGCAGTGTTTGCTTTGACTGAGAAACTCCAGCTCATGACCGTCAGTGCCAGCGTGTTATTCATGACTTTAATGAGCAGGGGGGATTTTTTGGAGAATGTGAATGCCAGAGCGAGGGGAAGACGCATGATTCAGGCTTAAAACTGCGCAGCACGGGGATATTTCTGGCTGAGGTAAGAGGTGGAGGGAGGGTGGACTGACGTCTGGAAGAAACGAGGCAGGATTGCGTAAACGAGACTCTGAAATCATGATTCTAGGAGTTTAGGAGAGGAATGTAAAGCGTGTTGCGTTCTCTGCATGTTGACCAACTCGTCATGTCCCGCTAATGATGTATATACAGCAAAATAGTTATTTTAATGACCCAAAAACTTGTGCTTATCGATTCCTAATTTTGATACCAATAAGGTAAAAAGACTTGGATATCATTCACATTTAGTCTTATTGCAAAACATTTAATTGTATCTGAATATCATGTGCAGAAATCAACAGGCTAAATATGCAAGGAACGTTTGCCTGTGGTTTAAAAATACCATAGAAAAACAACTAGCCAAACTAATATACATTTCAAGCATCACTAAAGACAAGTAAACACTCAGTAATTAAAAAAAGAACAAATAAAAAGTTAGCAATCACACAAATAAAGATACGATTGAAATAAACAGTGTTTTAAGATTTTCAGATATTCAGATACAGAAACTATAATCAAAATGTGAAATAACACTGCACTTTATAAATAAAATATACATTATAAATATAGTTACAAAAGTTATTCAGTCAAGAATGAGTGATTTTCTCTGTCTTCTGTTGTTTGTGTTACTATAGAGACGGCGGCAGGAATATTAGTGTTACTATAGAGACGGCGGCAGGAATATTAGTGTTACTATAGAGACGGCGGCAGGAATATTAGTGTTACTATAGAGACGGCGGCAGGAATATTAGTGTTACTATAGAGACGGCGGCAGGAATATTAGTGTTACTATAGAGACGGCGGCAGGAATATTAGTGTTACTATAGAGATGGCGGCAGGAATATTAGTGTTACTATAGAGACGGCGGCAGGAATATTAGTGTTACTATAGAGACGGCGGCAGGAATATCAGTGTTGCTATAGAGACGGCGGCAGGAATATTAGTGTTACTATAGAGACGGCGGCAGGAATATTAGTGTTACTATAGAGACGGCGGCAGGAATATTAGTGTTACTATAGAGACGGCGGCAGGAATATTAGTGTTACTATAGAGACGGCAGCAGGAATATTAGTGTTACTATAGAGACGGCGGCAGGAATATTAGTGTTACTATAGAGACGGCGGCAGGAATATTAGTGTTACTATAGAGACGGCGGCAGGAATATTAGTGTTACTATAGAGACGGCGGCAGGAATATTAGTGTTACTATAGAGACGGCGGCAGGAATATTAGTGTTGCTATAGAGACGGCGGCAGGAATATTAGTGTTGCTATAGAGACGGCGGCAGGAATATTAGTGTTGCTATAGAGACGGCGGCAGGAATATTAGTGTTACTATAGAGACGGCGGCAGGAATATTAGTGTTACTATAGAGACGGCGGCAGGAATATTAGTGTTACTATAGAGACGGCGGCAGGAATATTAGTGTTACTATAGAGACGGCGGCAGGCGGCAGGAATATTAGTGTTACTATAGAGACGGCGGCAGGCGGCAGGAATATTAGTGTTACTATAGAGACGGCGGCAGGAATATTAGTGTTACTATAGAGGCGGCGGCAGGAATATTAGTGTTACTATAGAGACGGCGGCAGGAATATTAGTGTTACTATAGAGACGGCGGCAGGAATATTAGTGTTACTATAGAGACGGCGGCAGAATTATTAGTGTTACTATAGAGACGGCGGCAGGAATATTAGTGTTACTATAGAGACGGCGGCAGGCGGCAGGAATATTAGTGTTACTATAGAGACGGCGGCAGGAATATTAGTGTTACTATAGAGACGGCGGCAGAATTATTAGTGTTACTATAGAGACGGCGGCAGGAATATTAGTGTTACTATAGAGACGGCGGCAGGCGGCAGGAATATTAGTGTTACTATAGAGGCGGCGGCAGGAATATTAGTGTTACTATAGAGACGGCGGCAGGCGGCAGGATTATTAGTGTTACTATAGAGACGGCGGCAGGAATATTAGTGTTACTATAGAGGCGGCGGCAGGAATATTAGTGTTACTATAGAGACGGCGGCAGGCGGCAGGAATATTAGTGTTACTATAGAGGCGGCGGCAGGAATATTAGGCTGCTGTCACTTTAAGAGTTGCGCAATATAGTTACACACGCCTACAGCACTGAAAACAGCGCTTTAAAATCACTTTTTCTGTGCGCAAGCTTTGGAGGTGTGTTGAGCACAGAAAACAGCGGGCAAGTTGTCTCGTGTTTGTGTGCATTTCAATACGACTTTAAACCATTCAAAGGAATCGATAAGAGGAATCTAAATTTTGATTTGATAACCAGTATCCGATTCCTGACCTCAAGTATTTGATTACAGAATCGACTGTGATTGGACGGCCGGGTAAAAAGTGACAGTAGCCGCGTTTCCATTACAGATTTGCGCAAAAATGTTGCGATTTTTTTTTTTCTAAATGTCGTCGATAAAAACCTATTGCGAAATGACGGCGTTTCCATTAACCGATGTTATGCAACTAAAACGTAATTTTTCCCTCTCGCGAGAAGTCATTCCAAAAAAATCATAGCAACGAATGTTGGTAGTTTATATTGCAGCCGCCACACTAGCCTTTATTATTACCGTAATCAAATGAGATATCCAAGCATTAATGGTAAGGAAAGACTATGAGGCATTTCTGGGCGTTTCTCCCTCATTTCTGCTTCGAGGTCTTGGTTGTGGCATTTCTTTGAGGTTTAGAATTCAGTATTCCTGTAATTCTTTTATGAATTTAATAAAGTAATCTGTCCAAACATACCGCGTCATTACGTCAGGTGACTGTAAATGCGCAAAAACTGTTTCCATTGCAGTTTTGCGAAATATTTATTTTTCGAATTGCCTGAAAAAGCACCTCATGCGAGCGTAAAAACTTTTTTGCGATGAATGGGAGTTTTTGAGAAAATTATGTGTTTCCATTAAAGGAGAACTCCGGTCAATTTTAACATTGAGCTCAATTTTTAGTAAATTTGGAGTGCTGTCAATACAGAGAACAATGACAAAAATCGGTGTTGCCTACACTGTGTTATCCTATTTTTAAAATTTGCACCCTATTGACTTGAATGGGGCAAGTTTTAAACCTGCTTTTATCCTCTTAACATCTTTGATGTGTCATTACAAGTGCCCAGCCATGTGAGTGATTCCTTCAGAGTGAACACGAGTGAATCTGACTGCAGTAGATGTGAAAGATATGAATAAAAATGATGTTATATCAGCCAGCGCAAATACCTGTATTTAGTTCCTGTTTTCGGTGGAAGTCCAAAGTAGTCGATTGTCGAGTTCACGCGCATAGGTTTAGTTACTATGATCACGCGCGTGAACTCGACAATCGACTACTTTGGACTTCCACCGAAAACAGGAACTAAATACAGGTCTGTGCGCTGGCTGATATAACATCATTTTTATTCATATCTTTCACATCTACTGCAGTCAGATTCACTCGTGTTCACTCTTAAGGAATCACTCAACATGGCTGGGCACTTGTATGACACATCAAAGATGTTAAGAGGATAAAAGCAGGTTTAAAACTTGCCCCATTCAAGTCAATAGGGTGCAAATTTTAAAAAGAGGATAAAACAGTGTAGGCAACACCGATTTTTGTCGTTGTTCTCTGTATTGACAGCACTCCAAATTTACTAAAAATTGAGCTCAATGTTAAAATTGACCGGAGTTCTCCTTTAAGCGCATTTTCAATTCGCAATTTCAATTTGCGCAATTTGAAGGGTAATGGTAACGCGGCTAGTGATGAGCGCCATGTTTTACCCAAAGGTTAATATTTCTGCGTCCGGAAAAAACTGCTAAGCGTTCAGCGTGAAAAGACGCCCTGTGACCAAAAAAAAAAACGTTGGCCTTCGGAAAAACGCTCTGGTGGACACACGGCCTAAACAACCGATTTTTCACCCGAAGAGAAGATCCTCCACATGCATGATGCCAGCAGACGAGTTCAAAATGTGCTCAACCATCAGATCTCTGCAGGAACAAACACACTCTCATTATCAGCGCATTATTCAGCTGTCCGTCTGACACTGAATAATGATGCACAAGATGGTCTCACTCGTCCTCCGTGCACTTAAAGACATCCCCGTACTGTACAGAGGCCTTCGACGCGGCTCGCATGCACAATGCAAAACATGCATGTTTCCTCTTCTGTGTAATTCTCTCTCTCAGACTTTCTCCGGGGCTTTCGGCTTGTGCGACGTGACTGCAGATCCACATCGCTGAGAACAAAGCAATGCGAGGAACTGAGAAATGCGCGGCATGCATGCGTGTGTAGGGCTGTCGGAGGTGTGCGTGTGTGTGTGTGTGTGAGATCTGTGTACGCGGATGTCAGTCAGAGAGATGGAAACCAGACTTTGCATGCTTTAGATGTCCTATTCATCGCTCTGAGAAACAAATAAAGGGCCGTTCTTTGCAGAAAGATCACCAGGAATATAATAGGGCCCTATGAAATGTGTTTTCCGACACCGTTTTCAACTAAAAAACTGAAAATTTTGTTTCAATGTTTCTGTGTTTTAGCCGTTAATTTACACGACAACTGTGTTTTGGGGGCCTGCAAAATGCAAACTGTTGAAAACGAGTGAAAGTTTTTGAAAACGACGTCTTATCGTCTCTGCGTAAACTACAAAAACGTGAATTTGTGAAAACGCTACGTCATGCATGTGTATTATGTGTTAAGTCTATAGGCACGTAGTGTTTCTTTACAAAGTGGCATCGCCATCTACTGGGCAGAAAATGGGGATCGTTTTGACAACATCGTCCGCAGTAAAAAAAAAAAAAATCTGAATTTATTTCCCATTTTAATACATCGTTGTCATGTAAAATTAAGTCTTCTGTTTCTTCAGTTTAAATGGTTCTGGATTGCATTTTAATAGTGAAATTAAATTTGAGTATTTAGAAAGCATGTTAATCAATTGACATCATGAAACGTATACAACTGACCTATTAAAATGAAGACCTTATGATTCCGTTTTAATGGTTACATTTTAGTTATCAAAAAGCCATATCTAATTAATTAAAGTATACATTTGAACTATTTATTAAAAGTATATTCTTTATTTATGTTTATTTTTTACAATTTTAGGGCCATCGGTTTTGATTCCCCCCCAAATTCCTTTTTTAATGGTTTAATTAAATGTTTATAATGCAAAAGCATGTAAAAGCAATTGAATTAAAAAAAAAGTTTTACTTGCATTTTTACAATATTAGAGCTCTGTGATATGTTTTATTTATATTACATTTATATTAACGGCCCTGTGATTTGTTTTCTGTATTTATGATATAGTACAAATTTACTATCAAAAACGGTAGAAATCAAATGAAAAACATCAACAAAAAACATTAATCTTTTAAAATGTACTCAAATTAAAAATTTAACAAATCCTTTTGTGTGTGGCATAAGGCCCAATGATTTCCGCTTCCTTAATTTTCATCTCTGAAACCTTCCGGATTTGGCAAAATGCCTTTCAGTCTTAAAAAACAAAGTTTCTACAGCGGTTCTTTAGGTGAAAGAACACTCAAGATCAGCATTTTGGAGGTTTTTGAGTTGCAATCTTCTTCTTTGGTGATTAAAAAAGCTCTTGATGTTATATTATAGGTTCTTCAGATCAGTGTTTTAGTGCTTGGGTTCTTCAAAGTCAACATTCACAACCCATTTTACCCGTGTTTTCACTGAAGATTATAGTGTTCAATTAAAGAGATGGAGATACCAGAGCGTTCTGAAGACGGTGTGCTCTTTCCTCGACTCCCGAACTGTCATTCAACGCCTCTCAGATGCCACATCTCACAACTTCAGAACATTATTCACGACGCAGCGCTTGGCAAGAGGGACTCGCACACTTTCATTGAAGTGCAGAATGAAGTTTCTGCTCTATCGCAGGTCGTATGAAGACGCTTGGGCTCTTTTGATGAGGGGATGCTGTGTAATAACTGCTTCTCTCTGCAGAACGGCATGCTGGGACAGCACAATAGTTTGTGTGAAAGGACTGCAGCTGCGTTTCCTTCACGGCCAAAGGCCTCGGGCCTCAAGTCTGTGAAATTGCTGCAGTGGGCTCTTTATTGTGATGTACGCTCTATTATTTACAATCAATATACAATTATCCTGCCCTCCAACCCAATATCTTATTTATGTCTTATCATTTAAAAAAATGCAGTGTGGTAAGAGCTGACGTTGTGTGTGTGAAGGGAGGTTTGTGCTAATGTTTACATTACTGCAGGTTTCCAAACATTTTTTTGTCTGCTAAATCCTTGAACGAAATTGTCTTTTGATATTTTCGACTTTTGCAAACCATTTCTTGTCATCTAAAATTTTCATCATTGTCATATTTTACAATATTACTGGGTTTTATTTTTTATTTTTAATCAAATAAATGCAAAGAAGAAGAGACACTTTAAAAAAAACGTTAAAAATCCTACCAATTCAAAACTTTTCTACTGCAGTGTATTTATATTTTCAGAAGGTTCCCATCCCATCTCGTTTTTTTTTTACCAACACTTCACCTCAACTCGACATTAAAACAGAGACTGAAAGAGAATATTGCTCCCCATATTTCAATGGTAGATCAATTTAAGAATCATTAGCATACAAATGATAAAGAACGCCATGTATATATGAAACACAGAAGCATGTAAAGGGAGAACGAGACTGGCCCCAATATCGAGCCCTGGGGAACCCCACACTTTCAACAGAAGCGGAAAAGTTCCCGATAGCGAGAAAGCCCTATCCTTTAAATATGAGGAAACCAATCCAAGGTTATACACTCTAAAAAATCTTTATCTTTATATTTGTGGGTTATTTTTCAGGGTTTGGGTAGTTTTTGTGTTATCCAGATCTTGGATCAGATATAACTACCCAGGGGTTGAGTTATTTATCGCAGGCTTTTGTGACCTCTTCAGGAGAGAGAAGTGCAGTTCCGTCAAACTGATGCGTGTCTTTGGGAAAATACAGGTTTGTGAACATTTGTTGTATCTACAGTATGAATTCGTTATTCTGTATATCGTTTAGTTTTACACAAAGCAATATACACTCTAAAAAAGGCTGGGTTGTTTTAACCCAATTTTGGGTCTAATATGGACAAACCGAAACGTTGGATCAAAAATGCAATTAAAAAAATTAACCCAATAGCTGGGTTTGTCCATATTTGACCCAAAATTGGGTCAAAACAACCCAGCATTTTTTAGAGTGTACAGGGGCATACAGTGGCGACTCACCTAAATGAGTCTCGCGGCGATCTTTTCGCGTGATTTAAACGCCTGATGCCTTGCATACAACTTTTTGATTTTATTCAAAAGAAATATACAGAATATAAATGCCGTCTGGTCACTTACACTTGAATCACTTCTAAATGTTTATTTTTTACTTTGAATATTTATTAAACAAGCTTAAATGTAGGCAATATGTATTCAAAACTATATAAAATATGCTATACTGTAAAATATAATAAAAAGGAATTATGCAAACCTGTGGTTGTGGACTTTTTTTTTTTTTTTTTTTTAAGTTTAGAGGATTAAAGTTAAACATTAATTCATGTATGAAGTAAAAAAAAGTTTGAAAAAAGCTAGTACTATAGTAAAAATGAATCAACCGAGTATGATGGGTTAAATAAACAACCCAATTTGCTGGGTAAAATCAAACCAACAGGTGTTCTGTCCTGTATTTACCCAGCCCTTGGGTTAAAAACAAGCCAAATTGGGTTGTTTTTAACCCAGTGCTATTTGTTTGTTTTCTAGAGTGAACCCTGAATGCTAAACCCTGCATTAAAGAACAGTGGGACAGAGGACTACCGTACGCTAGAGTTTAAAAACATCTAGGAAAAGTGACCGCGGTCAATCTGGTGTCAGGGTGTGTTGTATCAGTTTATCTTGCTTTGACTCGCATCTGGTCCAAGGTCAGCAGAAATGACCACTATGCCCTGAAATAATGAGGTGTGTGTCGGGACGGGAAGAGCGTGGCCGCGGTCAGCTATCCGATAGCTCGATGTCTGGAGACCTTGAGGGTAAAACCCAAGCATCTCCAGTTCATCTGACGTTGGCCGACGGTCTAAAAAAAGCCCCGTCCTGGTCTGGTATCGATCCGAGGCCGCGGGAGACGGTGAGGTTTAACAGGGATGTGCCGATACCCGGTTCTCTCCGCGTCAACCTGTCAGACTCAATGCGTGTCAGTTTATCAGCATCCGTCAAACCGAGAGTGAGAATGATGACTGTGTCTCTTTCAAACTGTTGTCAATTTAAACGAGAAAAGAAAGGAGCAAAAGCAGAGCGACAGTATGAGAGTGTTTCAATAAGTCCGGGAATAAAAGCGCAGATTATCTGTGATTATCTAATCATGTTTTACACGAAATGAACAAAAGCCAGTCATTTTCATGCACCATTATAACAATGCATAGTCATTAATAGTAATATTTACTTCGATATAATAACATGTTGTAGTAGAAATATAAAAAAATGCCATTTTTGAGAATATTTTTAAGTGAGCAAATGATTAATTGAGATTGACAGTTGAAACTGATTCATGAAATTGAATTGAACTTACAATGTATTTAACTTTCCATTATATTTCCTGGACCTTCATTTTTTTTGAGATTTTACTAAATGAGGGTTTTAAAAAAAAGAAGTTTTTTTCAGTACGCTAATGAATCATTCAGACTGATTTCGGAAACAGATTCAAAAGGTTTCCTCGCTAATCCCATTGAATTTTTCAGGATAGAGCACTTGAACTATAAAACGGTATATTTACTACTGTAATTCACACACACACACACACAATTTTTCATGGCCAGACTCCAGAAGTTGATTTCTCTTGCCTTAAGAGTTAGCATTAGCCAGATAAAGTGTGGTTTCCCGAGCTCAGAGATGGAAACTGCAGCGATACATCAAAGCAAGCCATGATGAATCAGCGGTCCTCATCCAGATTAGACAAAGATGGTCTTCAGTCCATTAGCTTAGATTAGCAGGAACGCCACCAATTCAAACAAGAGGGGAAATGTACGTCGCACTCAGCTGAATTATTCAAATTGGCTGTGATACAAAGGCATTTTTCTTCTAAACGTTGGGTACATGAATAATTATCTTTCCGTCGAGTCAGCTGAAAACAGATGAACTCTGGAAAGGTAAAACAGGGACTTGGGGATGTGGATTCATGAAGACACTGCCTTCTGACGATTAGCGAGTGAAAACAAACAAAGTTTAGATCGGTCTGAGGTGTTTAGCTGTGGTTACCAGGATGGAAAACTAGCTAAATCATCTTAAACCAGCCTGAACAAGCGAATAACAAACAATGAAATCTGTTATATTTCCCCCGAATTCTCTGTTGTCTGTTTGGATTTATGATTTGATTCAAATTTATTATCAAAAACATGTTAAAACTTGCTAGCAAATTGTTGAATAATGCTAACAATGTGTTAAATCATGCTAGAAACATGCTAGCATAATACAAATTTTTTAAAACTTGCTTGCAAATTGTTGAATAATGCTAACAATGTGTTAAATCATGCTAGAAACATGCTAGCATAATACATTTTTTTTAAACTTACTAGCAAATTGTTGAATAATGCTAACAATGTGCTAATATAATAAAATAAAATAAAAAACATGTTTCTAATATGATTTAATTCATGATAGAAACTGGATGCACAATATATCGGCAACCATATCGGTACCGGCCGATATGTTAATTTAGAACGTTATCGGCCTGATAAGAAAATTTGCCAGATAAATAATTTCCTTCAGATGTGCACTGTTCAACATGATTGTTTTGAATTGCTTGAAATATGATTGGAATTACTTCAAAAAAGGAAAATACAGCAACATGTGCACCAGCGCAAGTCTGTAATATATCGGTTATCAGCTTTTAAATATAAAGAATTATCGGTTATTGGTATCAGCCAAAATATCCCTACTAGAAACATGCTAACACGCTAGAAAAGTGTTAAATCATGCGAAAACTTGCATGTTTAAACATGTTAGTAATTGTGTTTAAATCATGCTAAAACATGCTAGCAGTGTGTTAAATAATTCTGGAAACATGCTAGTATTATGCTAATTAATGCTAGAAAAAATCTAACAAATTATTTCTTGTTAGAAACATGTTTAAACACCTTAACAACATCTCTCTGTCTGTCTGTCTGTTGTTTTTCTGAGAGACTGTATTGCCTTTAAGTTTTAAACTACTTTATACTTCAAACTACTGAAAACCTTCAAACTTCCTCAATCTTTCTGGTAAAGCTTTCTCAAGCCAACATCAAAGTTTGTCTTGATGAACTTTTATCTAGTTTATTTTTATTATTTTATACATTAATGTGTCTCTTAACCTTTCTGGTTTTATTATTTTATAAAAATGTATTATCAAAAACGATGGTAATCAAATAATGGCATACAAAATTGCTATTTATTTAGTCTTTTAAAATGTAAAATGTTTCTTTACTGTTGAATGTTAAAAGAAAAATACTTATGATATTGCTTAAAAATAATGTTATTGTTATCACTTTGAAAATACATTTTAATATATAAAAGTAATATCTTTCTGTCACAACACAGAACTTTTATTTTGACGGGTTGTCCTTGTGGTTTAATATTCACAGGACTAGTCTCGGTTCAGCCCAACGAACCACATTAGTCTAAACGTTTTAGATAAAGAGATTTTTACTTCACATTGTACAGTATTAGTAGCACCTCATATCAACGCTAAAAACACTCGCGCGCAGTGACCTGTGCTTTTCCACATATCCTTTCCCGTGTGTTCGACGCAGGCCATCAATGCGGACTCCGTGAAATAATCCATACCATCTGGAGCTCTTCTCTTTCTCCTTGGATGAGCAGCGAATCGATGTTCTCGCCGGGAGGCCTGGACACGTAGCGAGAGCTAGCGCTGTAATTCATGTCCTGTTGTCTCGTCGTAGCGGCTCCCAGAATGCCTTTGTTTCGGCTGAGCGGGAATCCTTCCAGTGTCAATGTTTGAGCTCTGAACAAGACTGAAGCTTCAATATTATGGGCGAGATTCATGCGTCGGGTGAAATTACTAGCTTGTTAGATTCCATAACTCTCTAACGTCGCCAGATTAAATCAAAAGCCAACATCCACAGAGAATCCCCCAAAAAATGGACGCGGGAACACAAACGCAGATGTTTTGAAGAATGTTCAAGAACGGAAAATGTAATTTGCATGTGCGCAGACATGTGACTGGTTTTGACACCAGTGATGCGACCGCTATTGGTTCTTGTATGTCACATGACTGATTGTGAAGCGGTAAATTTGAATATGCAAAAGGAGGGATATTATTGCTAACTTGAGGGCCGTTTACACGACACACACAAAAGTTTGTGTTTCCATCATATATGTGTGTGTACTGTGTATAATCATTTATATATATAAAAACACACACAATCATGTGTATATTTAAGAAAAATTTGTTATATTTATATATAAAATATGTATATATAATATAAATTATATAAATGTATATACAGTATATAAATGCAAATATTTTTTAAATATATACATGAATGTGTGTGTATTTATACATAATAATTATACACAGTACACACACATATTATGCAAACACAAACTTTTATTTTGGATGTGATTAATCGCGATTAATCTTTTGACAGCCCTACTTTTTATGCATTTTGGCCGTTCATTTACACGGCAACAGCGTTTTGCGGGCCGGAAAGCTTTTATAAACGGGTTTTTAAAGTGCAAGTTTTTGAAAATGATACCGTTATCGCAAACTACAAAAACGATAATTTGTGAAAACCTTGACGTCATCCGTATTGTGTTCAGTTGCGTAGTGTTTCTTTATAAAGTGACATCGCCATCTACTGGCCTGGCAGAAGAATACAGCGTTTTTAATAGTTTTCGCAGATCTCTATGAAGACAAATGGTTGTCATCTGTATGCGAAAAATGCAAAGGAAAACTTTTAGTAGCCTACATTGTGTAAACGTATGCTAAAACTATTAAAAAACTACTTCTAAAAACATTTTTGTTAATTGAAATAAAGTTGAAATAAAAGAATTTTTTTTTTTTTAAATAAAATCAACCCAAATAACGATAAAAAAATAAAAAATGTATTGTGTGTGTGTATATATATATATATATATATATATATATATATATATATATATATATATATATATAAATAAATATATTATGTACAATTATATTTTTATTAAAATTATTTTAAATATAAATTATTCAATACATCATATATATATACAAATAAATATATTTAATTAATTCATCTTTATTACATACGCGTATTTTTAATAAAAACTTCAGATTATATATATATATATATACACAGATGAAACTCGAAACATTTTAATATCGTCAAAATAATCATCAAAATCAGAACAAAGGCTTGAAATATCTCACTTTGCATGTAATGAGTCTATATAATAAATTAGTTTCACCTTTTAAGTTGAATTTCTGAAATAAATGAACTTTTGCACCATATTCTAATTTTTCGAGTTTCACCTGTATATGAATTTTCCTTCCAGGTTTTTGTGAGATTTACCCTCATAACAAAGCTTTATATAGCTATATATATGTATATATATATATATATATATATATATATATGGAAAATTAATAGTTGTCATATAATGTCATAACAGCAGCATGAGAATCCATCTGAAAAACCACGTATGACTGATATGAAAGTACAGTTTTCTGCATAATAAGTGGAATAATAAGCCGGAGCCGTTGGCAGTTACAGTGAAGCCATTACAGTGATGCATCCATGTATAATTCACACGTGTGGAGCATAGACTGTGTGTCGAGGCTGTTTGCGTGGCACAGATGTGATTAAGCTGGAGTGAAATGTTGTCGTCTGAAATTTCAATGAAACGTACGTGACTACAAACACTCGACTGTTGTGACGAGAACCGTGACTTGCGCTTTTCAAATGTAAAGAAATGTAGAGATGTTGTACAACACTTTAACTCTTTTTTTTATGGTTAATGACACAGAGAAACGATATCGTTAGAATCAATTTTAAATAAATCGTAAATCAATTTTGAGTAAATCGTTAACCTATTTGTTTTCCCTGCTGATGAACGATAAAAACATTGACAGCCAATCAGAATCCATCCTGCTTTACCTCATCCTGACCTGATTTTTTATTTATTTTTTAATAAAATTGAGTGTTCATCGGAGGGGTCCAATACCCATTACTTTTGTCGCACTTGAAAGAATGTGAGGAATGTGCTTCTAAATGACTATTTATTATTTATTGATTGATTAAATCTAATAATTTAAAGGTTAATAAAATAAAAAATAACAAAAAATCTCTTTCAAAAATAGAACAAATATTATAAAAATGAAATAAAATAAGTTTTCTGGACAAAAAAAAAAAAAAGTATAATTTTAAAGCAACCCTAAAGAAGATTTTTTTTACCTTAAAGTAACGTTTCCAAACTCGTTTCAGCGGTTCATCAAGTCATAACAGGGTGAACGGCACTTCTGAATTCGCTATGCGGTCCGTAAATTATTTACGACAGCGGTAATAAACAATTCCGCCTCCAGCCTGTAGGCCGAAGAGGAACCGTTCTTTAGTGTTGCTTTAAAGCAGGGCTATGCAGCTTCGGGAATTTCTTCGCTGTATTCTCGCAGGTTTCTCTATAGAGCGCCCCCTACAGCTTCGAATAGATATTTGACAACACTGTCGAAAAACTTGTTGGTGTGACTCAGATACCAGAGGCTAGTAGATCAACGACATCACAGCAGACGGGACATTCTTTACAACGTCTTCTTCATTCGGGTTCGAACAGCGTGAGGGAGCGCAATAATGACAGAATTTGAGAAGATTTTTTTCGCCAATTTCTTACATCGCGAGACCTGATATCACGCGATACTTCCTGACGCCGCGGTCGCCGGCCCAAAGTTTCAAGTGTGGTTTTCTCCGCTCACAGGCGATAGGGGGATGCGAGACGACCACCATTCAACCCGGAAAAAGTAATATAACCATTCCAATGACTCCGAAGCTGTTCAGTTCAGGTAAAAAAACCTGCAAAGTTCACCTTTAAAGCGACAGATGACAAAAGTGCAGCGCGCGCTTAGAATAAACATGCTTGATTTTCCTTTTCGTCACACAAGATTGTTTGGCAACTCGAATGTTAAGACTGGTGTGTGTGTTTTGACTAATGGGAAGCTGTAAATGCAGACATCACCGCTGCTTATTAGGACGTCCATGGCAAGCTGGGAAATTGGAAAGAAAGCCAATATGTCCTGCGCTCTGGCATTTGACATTGAGCAACTTCATTTGACCGGCCAGCAGAAAGGGCAGGAGGACTGAAGGCGCTCGACCAGTTACAACTGATTGGATTAGAAGCAGTGTCCTCATTCCCAGTGACGCTCTTTTTGGTGTCATCATCAAATTAAAGGGCATCGTTGAGGGTCGAGATGAAAGTCGGCATGGGAACAGAGAGGATTATGGGAAGTGGATGCATCCATCATATGCGTTGACAATGTGAATGCATTTCTGTGTAGGCTACCTCATTAACATGTGTAAATAATGATTTGAACAATTTAATATGTGAAACTCAACAATCAGAAGTTTGAGTGAAAGGCATGATGAGATATGAGACGGTATATGAGAAGAAAAAAAAGGTAAATGTCACTTCTTTTTAAAGAATATCTTAAGCGTGCTTTCCAGGTGAACTATAATTTTGTCAATTATGCAAAAAGAAAGAAAGAAGGGTTTGCTATTTTTTTATATTAAACATTGTCAAATATGATTCATTCTTTTTACATGGGTTGAATTCAGATAAATATGATTTAAATCGGGTTTTTTTTGTTGAAAACATATTTGACATCTTTGTCATCATTTCGAATAATTTGCAGTTAAATTAAAAATGTAAAATAAATATATAAAAAAATGTTTTTTAAATAATTATCTGAAATATAATTATGCAAAAAGTAGTATGCAAAAAATATTAAACTAAAGATAAACTATGCGAAAAGGTGAAAATATATTTAATATCTAAAATATCATTTTTGATCATTTTAAAGTCATAGCCTATTGTGTTTAATATAATTTAACTTTAAATAAATTTTCACTTTTTCATAATTTGATTCAGATAAATATAATTTAAAATGAAAGCTTTTGTAATATTTAGAGTAAAAAGATTAAAAATGAAGTGAAATTATGTTTTAAAAAATCATATCGTCAAATTTATATATTTTTAAAAATAATTTTAACTGAAATAACATTAAAATATATATCACGTATGAAAGTAGCACACCCCAGAGACTGGATTATAATATTTTCAGATTCTAGCGTTTCCTGTTAAAACAATAACATACCGTTAAATTGCTACCTAAAGAGTTAAACAAATTCAGCAAGAGTTCATTTAACCTGTTTTTGTTTCCCATTCATGTTCCCCGCCGTGACCTCGTGCTCGCGCTGAACGGCTTCAGTTGACAGATCTTTAATAACTGTGAAAGTGAAAGCGCACAGGATGATTAGGGCAGGAGGATCGACACCTCTTTCCTCGACAGAATAATGGAATAATAACTCTACAGGTACTAATCTCTCCGGAGGGTCGAAGGCTATCAGCAGTGTCCCCGCGGAGCCTTCATTGACCGCACAACGACTGTCAGGTGACCGCTAATCCCTTCAGTGAACGTCACGCTATTGTGTCCACGTCCTTCCAGTCGCCCGTCATTGTGGAGATCAGAACAGAGAGCGCTTGTCAAACTCAAGAGGGCGAATTAAGCGTTTTCTCAGCGGAGCGGAGTCACTTAGCTTTGAGCAGGGGATAATCAACGTTTGATGCCGTAGCATGAGATAGTAGAGGGCTAAAAGGGCTTGTTAACTGTCGATTAGCATAGGCTAGCGGTTCAAACTGCTAGTTGGCTGGTTCTCAAGTCAGTTTTCTTATAAATGCTGTTGGTTAGCATACAGAGACTAGTTTATGGTTAGTTGGCCAATTCACAGTAGAAATACTGTCGATTAGCATGCAAACATTGGCTAGCGGGTAAAACTGCTAGTTGTACTGGTTCTCAAGTCAGTTAGTTGGCCAATCCACAATAGAGATACTGTCGATTAGCATGCAGAAACATAGGTTAGCGATTAAAATGGTTAGCTAGTTAACAAGTGTGTTTCCCTTACAAATACTGTCGGTTAGCAAACAGAAACATAAGCTAATGGTTAGTTAGCCAATTCACAGTAAAAATACTGTAGGTTATCATGCAGAAACAGGCTAGCGGCTAACATTGCTAGTTGGCTGGTTCTCAAGTCAGTTTTTTTAAAAATAAATGCTGTTGGTTAGCATGAAGAAACATAAGTTTATGGTTAGTTGGCCAATTCACAGTAGAAATACTGCCGATTAGCATGCAGAAACATAGGCTAGCGGTTAAAATGGCTAGTTTGCTAGTTAACAAGTGTGTTTCCTTTACAAATACTGTCGGTTAGTAAACAGAAACATAAGCTTATGGTGAGTTGGCCACAGTTCACAAGGCAGTTTTCTTTACACCACACACTTTTCAACTAAAACTATATCTTTATTTTTGTCTACAGGTGTGTAGTTTCTTTACAAAATGACATCGCCATCTACTGGCCTGGCAGCAGAATACAGCGTTTTTAATCGGTTTGGCGGATCCGCGTGAACGCTTTTCTTTAGAAATACTGTTGGTTATATCATACAGACACATAAGCTAAAGGTTAAAATGTCTAGTTTACAAGTTACTTTATGGGGTGTGAACACTCAATAATGGAAAATAATGGCAAAATCCATTTCTTTTACTAATATTGTTCATAAACTAACATCATAAGATCTATATCCTCTAAATGACATAGCATGCATTTCGATATATGGGCTAATTCATAAGATTTTAATATAGCAGAACATTTCTGTTCTCTCTTCATATGGCAGAAATCATAAAAAGTAGCCTAACTTAACCATATGAATTCAGTGTTTGACATTGCCTTAGCAAACTTTTATAATAGCGTTTCGTTTCATATTTTAGCTTGAGCTCACATTCGAGGCTTTCAATTGACCTCCTCGTCGTTTTGTGTCTGGTTCTAATATTTCTCCTCTTTTAAGCTTTGTCTCTTTGACACGTAATAAATTAGCGCGCGTCTTAGCTCTGCGCTTTTGGGTGGCTTCCGCGCGCTACGCCTGAGCGAGTTTTGGCTTCCTGACCCTGGATTATCTTCTGGTTATTATTGGCACAACTCTCAGTCTGTCTCTCCTTCCATAATCACACACCTCAAGACTCCTCCACCTTAATGCTAGCAAGAAAACCTTATTAACATCATCTCACAGTCAATTAACCTGTCACATGTGACTTAGCCGCCTTTACCCACAATGCTGTGCTTCGTTCTATTAATAAACCGCTAACTCCTGAGCAGAAGTTGCTGTTAAAACTGTTAAGACTCTTCACAAAAAAGCACCTGGAATGTATTTGACACTCCTCATCCACTTCTTCCCTCCAGTTTCTCACACTAGTTTCTTTGCTTTATCTCCTCTGTTGTTTTTAGAGACGCTAGCTGCATGACAGGCAGGGTAAATATGGCTGGATGAGCTGAATTTCCCTCAAGACCTGTGATATTGTCGCACAGAACAACACGCTAACGCTAACAGAGCATCTGCGTTTGATGTGACTCATTCTGTGAATGAACGAAGGAAAGAAATAAAAGGGGTTGCTAGTTTTAGACTCTGCTTTTGCACAGCACTTTTTTTTTCACAGTTTCACAACATTGCATTTTGTTAGCTGTTAGCTAATGACGCAGAACAGTTTAAACCAGTCTGAGGTTGTTTGCTGGTCTAGCGGGTGTCTCAGCTGGCGCATTTTGCTAATTTTGAAGTAGACGTAATACATTTGAAACTCTTTGAAAGTGTGGACTTTTTCATGTGTATATATAACATTTTTGTTTTTGGCCGGATACAATACAACATGAACACGTTTGTGGAATGTTTTGTTTATGTTTTCCTGCTGGAAAAAAAAAAGTTTAAACCAGTTTAAGGTGGTTTGATGGTCTTTGCTGGTCTAGCGGTTATTTTTCTGACTCATTTTGACAACCTTCCTGCAACCAAAATGCAATGAATGTTACAGTACAGCGTTGTAGAAACGTTCTAGGACATTTCAAGAAACTATACCAAACTTTTATACAATTGTTACCATGCAATATTAGTGGAACATTTTGTTCATGTTTTCTATTGGGGGAAATAAGTTTATACCAGGTTTGAACCTGATTAAAATGTCCTGAAAAGAAATTAAGGTTTTTATTCCAGGATTTTCAATGGGGTCCAACAGTTTGAAGGTTTCAGTGCAGCTTCAAAGTCTCTAGTCTACATGATCCCAGCCGAGGAATAAGAGTCGTATCTATCCAAACCGTCGCTCATTAAAAACCCCAAAAAACATTTATATACTTTTTTAACCACAAAAGCTGGTATTTATCTGGCTTATTGGCACATTGTGATGTTTTTGCTAACCTAACTGCAAACAAAAAGCAATGTTGATGTTATAGAAAAGTTGCACCACTCCTTGCAACATTGTGATCAGTTATAAGACGCACAAGCAATGACGTAAACCCGGTGTTGAGGAAAGTCAGCATGAGTTTACAGTATTGTAACGTCAGTGCTAAGAACAAACGAATACACTTTCTGCTGTTACACTTGTTCTTACGTCGGCTTTTCTCAGTATTTGGCTCTGCTGAATGGGCTTTTATCTTCCTCCTGCGAGAGCGTGGGCCCCGATGCTTCTCCATTGTGCCCTTCCTTTGCCGATTTATTCCTGGAATTGATTGAGAGTGTACAAAGAGGTAGTGCTCTTGAAAGCAAGTCCTTGTGTTTAGACAGCGTGGGCCGCTCGGTCACACTCGACAATCGGAAAACACTCCAGTTAATTCCGTCAATGACCAGAGTCATCACGGTGATGATACGGCGGTAAACATGCGCCTATCAATGGGGTCCGTTCAACGGCTCGCTTGCGGACCAGCACTTCTGAGTAGCATGAGCGAGCAAAAGACATAATCTGCAAACTCGTTCTTCATTTCATGAGCTGATTTATCTTTAAACATGACAGTAAGTTGCTGAACACACAATCTCCCCTTATCAAGCACCCCCCCTTTTTTTTAATAACATGAACACTGGAATCACTGACTTGGATGATTGCAATGGTGAAAGTTGGAGAGTCAATGTAAGAAAGGAGAACACAATTATGAATTCAACTTCTGAGTGCTGTGTAAACACAGAAATGCTATATTATTGCAAGCTTACCGTAGTTTCTGGACTATAAGTCACACTTTTTTTCATAGTTTGGCTGGTCCTGCGACTCATAGTCAGGTGCGACTTATATATCAAAATTAATTCATACTGACTGAGATGAACCCAGAGAAAACATTACCGTCTACAGCCGCGAGAGGGCGCTCTAGTTAGCGGAGTTGTTCAGAAGCGACACCGAGGAAGAACTCAATGTATTCAGTGTAGAGGAATGAGATCGGGAGCTTATTCATCCTCCCAGGTATATGTTCTTTATGCTATTGTGTAGCTGAATAACTGATAATGTGTTACGCTAACACACCGGACGCTATTCAGTCTGTTGTTCTGTGTGCTGTTGTGGAGCTGAATAACCTTTCCAGATTAAATGTCTGGTCTTGGTCTTGGATTTTGTGAAATAAATTTCGGAATAAATGCGACTTACAGTCCAGTGCGACTTATATATGTTTTTTTTCCTCTTCATGACGCATTTTTGGACTGATGCGACTTATACTCCGGAGCGACTTATAGTCCGGAAAATCCGGTAAGTGTTTATTCAAATAAATGCACTTGCTTTTTTACATTTAAAATAGATCTTGACATACAATGCGCATTGGTTGACCTTAATAAAAAAGGTCTTGGTTCAGAAGTTTGCAAGTCTGCTCTCATTTAGCATTCATAATTTGTTGCTTTTTCACGCTTAACAAAATCTATCAAGCATAACATCCACCCTGTCAATTGAACTTTTACTTAACTAAAAGTTATTATTATATTTATATTTTTTTATACAGTTCATATAGGCCTATGTTGACTCTTGAATGCTGATGAGAGCAGGACAGAACCTTACTAACATTTCTCTTTACAGCTTGAAATGGCACACACACACACATACTTCGGAAACGCACCGGAAAAATGCTTTGGAACCGAAAATGCGTCCGTTTTACAGATTCGTTCAGAAATGCTGATTCATCCAGTAATGAAACGAGTGAAGTATGAGTGAGTCCATTTAAAATAATTTAGATTAAACATTTTAAACTGCAGTCAATTAACATTTTGTCAGAATCTCTAGTAAATTACATGTTATTTCTTTTAGTTGTCCGTTCAGAAATATTGAGAATCAGGATTTTCAATTTATCCACAATCGCGCCAGTTTTAGTGCATCACTTTATGATTAAGATGTTTGGACAGATTTTTAGTGCATTGCTGGGTTTTTTTTTCTTTTCTTTTTTTCACTTTGCTATGAGGTTTCTAGATTGTTTTAAATAGTTTTTATAATGGCATTGCTGATGTGTTTTGATTTGTTTTAAAGTTATCATTACATTTATATCTTTTCTACAGTTCATGTTTGTTGACTCTTGAATGCTGATACAGAGCCTTACTAACATTTCTCTTTCCAGCTTGAAATGGCACACACTCTTCGTAAAAACGTACCGAAAACGTGTCCATTTTACAGAATGACTCTGGAGACGAGGCCTGTGATGTAAGATGACACACGGTTGGCTTTGAGGTTGCAGACGGGTGAAGCTAAACCTCTGGGAGAGGCTCTTTTGTGTAAATCAAGGCTGTCTCCCGTCCCGGAGCCGATGATGAGGCTGCTTCTGTCAGTTCGCCCTCACCACTGGATTTGTGTCGAAACTCTCCAGATTCATCGACGGCTGATCAAAGCCTGCGCGCCGACGAGACTTTCCCCTCACTTTCATCTCTGACTCCAGATCTTTTTTTTGTTTTCGCTTGTCATTTCACAATGTTGCTCTCAAAGAAATATAATCATTATTTATCAGAGGAAGCTTTTTTGATTTGTTTTGACTGGAGAATAACGACCACCGCCGTACGTGGCAATAATTGACTCGCATGTCTGCGATTCGTTTGGTTATTCAGTCAGAGCAACAATTAAAGTGGATCTCGCGTAAAGTTTGGTGCAACTCGACTTTGGAGTTATTTTAGTCAATACACTAAATTCCAATGTCATTTTCAGAAACAAAAGTGCATGACGGCCTGGAAAAGACTTCACACTGTTTAAAGCCTAAGCATTCCTGTTTTACCATCATGAATCGTGAATTCAATTTATGTGTTGGATATTTTAATTTATTTTTATGATAATTTAACAAAAAAATAGATTTTTCATGTATTTAAATATATTAGATTTATTTAATTTTTTAAATCTTTGATTTATAGATTTTTTTTAATACATGTTTTTAGTATGTAACTAGAAATGCAACATTTTAGTGTTTTAACCGTTTTTAGCGCATTGCTGCGTGGTTTAGATAAAAAAAAAAAAAGTGAGTTTTTTTTTTTTTTAGCATATTTCAGTGCATTTGAGATGTTTTTGTTGTTGTGTGTTGTTGCCTGGTTTTCAGCATGTTACTAAAAACCACCAGAAACACTGCATCAACATTCACAAAGAATCACAACACCTCAAATAGATTTTTTTGCATTGCTTTGCAGTATCGCGGGTGTTCTGTGCGCTTGCTGAAAGACACATGATTTGAGGAATCATTGAAACGCTGCAGGATAATGCACCCGCTGTGCTTTAATACTTACTGTGTGTGAGGGGTTTGTTCAAACCTAAAGCAAACACATGCTATATTCAAAGATTTTTTTTTCAAATATGCGTTTATGCTAAAAATACCTCAAAACCACATGCTGCTTCCATAGCAACCATGCTATTGCTGCCCATGCATCTTTAAAAATCATGTGTTGAACATGTGGAAAACAAGATGTGCTGCAGAAAGTCACTCAATGCAAACGTATTAGCGTTTAATGTGCGCATTGGCAGTGTTTGTGAAGGCGGCCTGACTTTGAGCTAATCTACAGCAGAAAATCCCCGGCCAATACGCATTACAGAAATCACATCCTACACGAATCACTCCGTCAGCGAACTGTAAGTGGGGGCTGTTATGGGTTTAACGTGTGGAACAAAATATTTTCCGGATTATCCTCATTACAGCCTGATCAGTGCTCCGTAGCAATTAGCGTTTCACTGTTTCATCCGACTATCGTTAGCGTCGAGCTCACGGGCCTTCAGGCGCTCCAGAACTCGCTGTTAGTCTGTTTATTTACATTGTGCATTCATTGTGTGACTTGAAATCTATCAATCCATGGAAAAACTTTAATTGCGTCAAGTATTACTGGAAAATATGAATATGTTTCAGCCTTAAGACAATATTTGATAATTGTCTCAGTTAATTGAGAATTGTTAATGACTTGTTTTGCATTCAGAGAAACCATCGTTTCAGAGTAGAGTCACAGTTTAATGCAAGTAGTAAAGTGCAGTCAAAATCTCCAATTTCCATGGACTCCCCCCCCCCCCCCCCCCCAGTGCTGATATAAATTAATAATTGAATCAGAGTTTGACACAGTTGATTCACTAAATCGACTAATCGATTCACTGAATCGACTTATTGATAAATTGAATCAACTCATTGATAATTGAATCGACTCATTGATAATTGAATCGACTCATTGATAATTGAATCGAATAATTGATTAATTTAATCGACTCAGTTGTTCGTTGAATCGACTCATTGATTAATTGAATCGACTCATTGATTCGTTGAATCGATTAATTGATTCACAAAATCGAGGCTGCGTTGGAAATCCCATACTCTTTAGTAGGTAATTATTTTGAATAAGTGATGACTTTACGGCTGCTAAATATATGGTATGAACGTGTGTGGTATGAATGTAATCTCGATGTACTACTCGCCATGTTGTCATTTGTCATGTGACCAACCAGCGTCAGTGTTCCCTTCACGTCCATTCACAAATGTTCACAAAAAAGGGCATAAAAATTAACAAACATGTTCTCTAAATAATTTATGAGGGGCAAAAAATGCCCCAATGAGTTCCTAATTTTTGTATTTATATTGATATAGTTGAACAATATGCTATCACACGAGCAAGAGTGCTGTTTTCCCTGAAAAGTATCCTGCCAATGTGATATTGATATTATAGAAAAGTTAAAATAAACAAGAAGTTAAAATTAAGTGACGTTTCATTCCTGAAAGAGTCGTTTCTGAACAAATTGATTTGAATGAATGATTCAATGACTCCACCTACTGGTGTGTCACTATCCACTCTGGAGTGCAAGTTTGTAAGACAGGCAAGTGTTTAATATATTCATTATTTATTTCATGTCAGATTGGCTTATTGTCTGCAAAAATACCTCAATAGCCCTTTTTTTTAATTACCTTTTTCTGAAAATACTTTTTGCCTAACGTGAATTCAAACTTTTGTCACATACTGTTTTTCGCCTACTAGTATGTAGAAGGGAAGTGTGTGATTTCGGACACAGCCCTACTCAGTGAGTCACTCAATCGATTGATTAATTCAGTTGGCTCACTGAATAGACTCACTCCCAATTCGACTCATTGATTCACTGAATCAATTGGTCAATTCACGAAATTGGTCAATTGCTAACTGTAAATTCAAACACTACTTTTGTCACATACTGTTTTTCGCCTATTATGTAGAAGGGAAGTATGTGATTTCGGACACAGCCCTACTCAGTGAGTCACTGAATCAATTAATTGATTCACTCGGTTGGCTAACTAATTCACTTAATTGACTCACTCCTTCACTAATTTGTCTCATTGATTCACTTAATCAGTTGGTCAATTGGCTACTTCTTTTGTCACATACTGTTTTTGGCCTACTATGTAGTAGGGATTTCAGACGCAGCACTACTCACTGATTCACTGAATCGACTCACCCTTTCACTAATTTCCTGCAGCTCAAACAGTAGAGCGTTGGCGCTTGCAACACCACGGTCATGGGTTCGATTTCCAGGGAAAGAACTTATAAGAATGTAAATGTGTACCTTGAAATGCAACGTAATTCGCTTTGGATAAAAGCATCTGCCAAATGTATAAATGTAAATGTCATTTGACTCAATGATTCACTGAATCAACTGGTCTATTCACGGAATTGGACTATTTGAACTGATTATTTTTTTGCTGATGTTTTTTTAAACGTCTTTGTCTTAACACGAGTGTGTTCACTGCTTCTTCTGTTAGCTTTTTCCAAAGTCCTGTTGTGTGAAAAGCTAAATGCCTTCTGCTCAGGTTCCGGTTTAGTACTTTTAGACTCACTTGCACTACACCACATGGTGAAACAAGTGTCTATAAATATGAGTGTACTTCAGGAGGAGGAGGAAGATGATGAAGATGAGGAACAATGTGTGTGCTTTCACCGACCCGCAGCATTACTCATTCTGTCAGCTGCTGTCTCAACACCTTTCTGTAGATCCATGTGTTCACACGGTGGAGTCCGGCCAACCGGTGTGACACGCCGAGACAAAAATACAGTCAGTCGCCCACTGATCGTCCTATTATTGGGACTGGAAACCTGCTTAATATTTTTAGGATCATTTGTGAATTTATACAAAAGCACATTTGATATGTAAGCAATAAGGTACTCGAGGCTGTGCTGTATCATGAATAATAACTCAAGACCGAAGGGCGTTGTTAGGCACGATGCGAATCGGAGTCGGCCGTGACTTATTCACAATACAGTACAGCATCTCGTATATTATTGCTTTTATAAACCTGTTAGCACATAATGCAAATCGTAAAGCCAAAAAATTATGTGTCAATGCAACTTTCATTATGGAAAATCAACTAAAAGACTAAAAAAATAGTCCCTGCCCGTGAATAACAACAGAAGTTACATTATTTCACCTTTAGATGGCGGCAAAGACTGTCTTTATGAATGAGTCAGTCAGTAGAGAAGACTTTTAAATTGAAAGGACTGAAACTTGTGAACACAAATTACTAGTTGTTAGGACACGGAAAACCCTCTGTTAAAAGGACAAGATTTCGCAGCGAACATTCAAACTGATTTTATTACGTTTATAGGACTGACCTGAAGGAACATGCTATATCTACTGTAAATGCACGTACACTCGCTTACTCGATCTCTCACAATACGCTATAAAGCTTCAATAAACAATATCAATGAGATCAAACATGTGTTTACGTTGCTAAGAGTGGTTGCTAGGGGTGTTGTGTAGTGATACATAGATCCGTTGGGTGAAGCGTTCATAGCCTTGTTTTAGCGTGAATAAAACACAGCTATTGACCAATCAGAATCAAGGACTGGAACTAACCGTCTTATATTATAATGTAATAAAACAGTTTGTTTTGTGATATTGGCCCGTCTCGTTCTCTCTGCATTTACCTCTCCTTTGTCTTGTCCAGTAGAAGAGCAGGTGAATATGATGCGGGGCACATCTATAATGAATGTATGAGTGGCCAGACGTGTCTCATCGAGGGTAAAGGATGCCCGCTCAGGGATCACTTCCCCGCTGCTTTATTGCCACGTGCTTTATTTATGTGTTTGACATGGTGCCGCTGGGCTGGAGGTGCAGGCGAACCGGACCATCACGACCTATAAATGCCATCAAGAGAGAGCATTAGGGTTAGTTAAAAGGTTATTTTTCATTGATTCCTCACCGTCATGTCGTTCCAAACCCGTAAGACCTTCGTTCAGCTTCAAAACACAAATTATGATATTTTTGATGAATCCGAGAGCTTTCTGAACCAGCCATTGGCAGCAACGTCATTGCAACTTTCAAGGCCCAGAAAGGTAGTAAAGACATCGTTAAAATAGTCATGTGACTCTAACCTTAAGTTTATGAAGCGATAAAAATACTTTTTGTGCGCAAAATAACGACTTTATTCAACAATCTCTTCTCTTCCATGTCATTCTCCTACGCTGTTGATGTTGTAAACTCGGGGCAGCACTTCCTGGTTCTACGTCAGAATGCTGGCTTACTATTGGCCGACGCTGGTCACGTGATCACCACGACACGTGTGTGAAGCTGACGCAGGAGCCGGCCAATAGTGAGCCAGCATTCTGACGAGAGAAGAGAATACACAAAAAGTATTCTTTCCGCTTCATAACATTAAGGTTGAACCACTGGAGTCACATGACTATTTTAACAATGTCTTTACTACCTTTCTGGGCCTTGAAAGTTGCAATGATTTTTCTGCCAATTGGGGTCAGAGAGCTCTCGGATTTCATCAAAAATATCTTTATTTGCGTTCTGAAGATAGTACGATTTCTTACGGGGTTGGAACGACATGAGGGTGAGGAATCAATGACAGCCATTTAATTTCTTGGTGAACTAACCCTTTAAAACCATCAATCTCTCAAACTGCGCTCATTTATTCACAGTGCCAGAGATCTCAGTGTGAACTCGAGCATTTCTCACCAAATTCTTCCAAAACCAAAAACTTTTTCCACAATCCATTCCATTATAACATGGCTGTTTTGTTTTGTGTTTTTCTGACGGAAATGCATCACATTGTGGGAGTAACGGCTCTCGGACATTTTCCAGTCTTCTGAGCTTTTAAAGGAGAATCCTCTGAGGAACTGTGAGAGTGACCGAACGCACTGATGTTCCGGTTTCGACTGGTTTTGGGTCTTGTTGGTTTCATCCGGTTCTGATGGATGTAAGAATCCTCCGGTCTGTGGATGGACTGTGACAGTAAAGTGGACGAGGGACAGTCAGTGAAAGTAGACCAACTCTAGCAGTTCATGCAAACTCTGTAAACTACCATAAAAATCTTTAGATAACACTTTATTTTAATGTGTCCTTGTAACATATGTGACCCTGGATCACAAACCCAGTCTGGAGCCGCACGGGTATATCTGTGGCAATAGCCAACAATACATTGTATGGGTCAAAATTATAGATTTTTCTTTTATGCCAAAAATCATTAGGATATTAAGATCATGTTCCATGAAGATATGTAGTAAATTTCCTACCGTAAATATATAAAACATGTATTTTTGTGAGTGAGTGCAGCACAATCGTGAACATAAATGCACAACTTTAAAGGGATTTTCTCAATGTTTCGTTTTTTTTTGCACCCTCAGATTCCAGATTTTCAATAGTTCTATCTCGACCAAATATTGTCCTATCATAAACCATACATCAATGGAAATCTTATTTTTTCAGCTTTCAGATGATGTATACATCTAAATAAAAAAAAACATTACCCATGTGGCTGGTTTTGTGGTCCAGGGTCACATACTGTATATTACATGTACTTACCATAGTAATAACAGTAAATTATCCAAAATTACATGCAACTAACCCTCAACCACATCCTAATCCTACCCAAACCCTATAGTAAGTACTGTACATGTTATTAATTAATATTACTCGGTACTTAAATATATAATTACACTGTAACAATGACACCTTAAAATAAAGTGTAACCAATCTTTAAAATCACAAAAAAAGAAATTACATTCAAAGAACAAACAACCATATTAATATCTTCATAAATGATTGATAATTACCATAAAAATAACATCAAATGAAAAAAGTCAAGTAAAACGTTCAGATAAGTCTTGAAGGCCATGTCACTGGAAGTCAGTAAAGTATTAGTGTACAGTCGTTCTTATAAACTCAGTAGTCTGCAACAGTGAGCTTAAACCATCCACAAAACCCTTTCAAAACCAACTTGTCTATTTATTGTTCGGCTGCCGAAGTGTCTCCAAAAGTCAGCCGGAGCAATAAGAAATCCCATCTCGTGTTGCGCTTCAGTAATGTCTCCTGTGGTTTTGTGTTCGGGTTGTTGTTCCTCCTCAGTTGTTACACCGCTGGAAGAAAAGCTGAGGCCGGCAAACATGGTTCTGGAAACATCCAACACCCAATATCTGACTAAGCGCTTCTCCGATCTCTGTCTGTTGGCGGCTTTATTCACTTGCGAGCTCACATCCATCAGAGAACGAGAAGATTAAACCCCTCGCTCATATTTCCAGCACAAATCCCATTTCATGCCAAAGATAGAATTCCAAGTTCATTACCGCCGGTTTCCATCAAGAAAAGTTTTTTGCCAACTGACAGTTTGGAAATCACAGTGTGTCTGACAGCGGTGATCTGATCATTTTCATGTGAATCAGGATGTGTATTTGTTATCAGCCGATGATTGGGTGCTGAAAAGTGAACGATAAGATGGATGGGATGGGCCGTAAAACAAGAGGGATTGGTGACGTCAACCGAAAGGCAAAGACTTTTCAGAGCAAGTTATTACATTTTGTTTATGCATTAAACTAAATAAAAAGGTAAATTTTCATTGCATGTTGACTTGAGTGTTTAGAGCAGGTTTCAGGACGTCTCAAATCTTCAGATCTGAATGAAAGTGTTTTGTTTTTGTGTTCTGTCTGTCCGTCTGAAAGTGTTTGTCTATTTGGGAAGTATTGGTCTATTCTTCTATGAGGGGAAAAAAGTGTTTGCCCATTTTAAAAAAAGTCTGTCATTATATCTGTTCGTCTGGGGAAAAAAAGTGTCTGCCTAAAAAAAACCTGAAAAAGTATCTGTTTGCCCATCTCTCTATATATCCATCTGAAAAGTGTCCATCTATCACACGGATGAAAAAAGTGTCTGAAAAAAAAAAACGATGTTTTCCTGTCTGTTCATCTGAAAAAGTATCTGCCTGTGTGTCTGTTTGTCTGAAACAGTATCTAAAAAAAAGTGTCTGTCTGCCTTTCCATTCATCTGAAAAAAGTACCTGTCTGTCTGAAAAATTATTTCTGTCTATCAAATCACCTGACTATCTATTTGTCTGTCTGTCTATCCATTCATCAAAAAATACCTGTCTGACTATCTGTCTGTCTATCAGTCTATCCATTCGTCTGAAAAAAGTACATGTCTGTCCATCCAATTGTCTGACTATCTGTCTGTCTATCCATTGTCTGACTATCTGTCTGTCTGTCTATCCATTCGTCTGACTATCTGTCTATCAGTCTATGCATTCGTCTGAAAAAAGTACCTGTCTGTCTCCATTCATCTGACTATCTGTCTGTCTGTCAGTCTATCCATTCATCTGATTATCTGTCTGTCAGTCTATCCATTCGTCTGATTATCTGTCTGTCCATCTATCCATTCGTCTGAAAAAAGTACCTGTCTGTCTCCATTCATCTGACTATCTGTCTGTCTGTCAGTCTATCCATTCGTCTGATTATCTGTCTGTCAGTCTATCCATTCGTCTGATTATCTGTCTGTCTGTCTGTCAGTCTATCAATTTGTCTGAAAAAAGTACCTGTCTGTCTATGCATTCGTCTGACTATCTGTCTGTCTGTCAGTTTATCCATTTGTCTGATTATCTGTCTGTCTGTCTGTCAGTCTATCCATTCGTCTGAAAAAAGTACCTGTCTGTCTATGCATTCTTCTGAAAAAAGTACCTGTCTGTCTATTAATTCGTCTGAAAAAGTACCTGTCTGTCTATCTATTCGTCTGACTATCTGCCGGTATGTCTGTCTATGCATTCGTCTTTTTTTCAAAACATAATGTAAAATCACTTTGACAGAAACATATCCACTGAACAGTCCATCCTAGTACCTGTCTGTCTGTCAATCCATTCGTCTGAAAAAGTACATGTCTGTCTGTCTATCCATTCGTCTGAAAAAGTACCTGTCTGTCCATCTATTCGTCTAAATATCTGCCATTCTGTCTGTCTGTCTATCCATTCGTCTGATAAAAGTACCTGTCTGTCCATCTATTCGTCTGACTATCTGCCATTCTGTCTGTCTGTCTATCCATTCGTCTGAAAAAAAGTACCTGTCTGTCTATGCATTTGTCTGTCTGTTAGTTTATGCATTCGTCTGACTATCTGTCAGTTGTAATGCATCATGGGAGTGGCCAGTCACTCGATCAATTCTGATTGGTGGATCTCTCTACAGGATTATGGGTAATGTTGTTTTTCACTTGGGATCTATCTCTTTTTTTCAAAACAATGTAAAATCACTTTGACAGAAACATATCCACTGAACAGTCCATCCTAAAATATTCATACGTTGTCGTTAAAAATCAGTGTAGTGTCTTTAGTGCCTGTATGAACTAACGGAGCTGGTCTTCTAGAGTGTGTCGTTTGGCATGTTATCACTAAGGTTTGGTCTTGGTGAAGTGTTTGTAATTATCTCTTCATTTCCTGCAGACTCGAGCACTAACAGCACCATCTGTTTTTGTGTGTGTGTGTGTGTGTTCAGGTACGGCACACACACCTGTCTGATCTCTCTCAGCGCCGTCAGCTCACAGCGGCTGCTGTCCACATCTCAGGAATATCTCTGAGCTGAACACTGTTAAAGAGACGCCAGAGGAACACGTGCTGTTAGTGAACACTACACACACACCTGTCTGTCGAATACCTGTCTGTTTGTCTGAAGAATACATGTCTGTCTGTCTGTCTGAAGAATACCTGTATGTCTGTCTGTCGAATACCTGTCTGTCTGTCTGTAGAATACCTGGTCCCGTCTGTCTGACGAATACCTGTCTGTCTGTCTGAAGAATACCTGTCTGTCTGTCTGTCTGTCTGTCTGTCTGAAGAATACCTGTCTGTCTGAAGAATACCTGTCTGTCTGAAGAATACCTGTCTGTCTGTCTGAAGAATACCTGTCCATCTGTCTGAAGAATACCTGTCTGTCTGTCTGTCTGTCTGAAGAATACCTGTCTGTCTTTCTTTCTGAAGAATGTCTGTCTGTCTGTCTGAAGAATACCTGTCTGTCCGTCTGTCTGTAGAATACCTGTCCATCTGTCTGAAGAATACCTTTCTGTCTGTCTGTCTGTCCGAATAATACTTGTCTGTCTGAAGAATACCTGTCTGTCCATCTGTCTGAAGAATACCTGTCTGTCTGTCTGTCTGTAGAATACCTGTCCGTCTGTCTGACGAATACCTGTCTGTCTGTCTGAGGAATACATGTCTGTCTGTCGAATACCTGTCTGTCTGTCTGAAGAATACCTGTCTGTCTGTCTGTCTGTAGAATACCTGTCCGTCTGTCTGACGAATACCTGTCTGTCTGTCTGTCTGAAGAATACCTGTCTGTCTGTCTGAAGAATACATGTCTGTCTGTCTGTCTGTCTGAAGAATACCTGTCTGTCTGAAGAATACCTGTCTGTCTGTCTGTCTGTCTGAAGAATACCTGTCTGTCTGTCTGAAGAATACCTGTCTGTCTGTCTGTAGAATAACTGTCTGTCTGTCTGTCTGAAGAATACCTGTCTGTCTTTCTTTCTGAAGAATGTCTGTCTGTCTGTCCGTCTGTCTGTAGAATACCTGTCCATCTGTCTGAAGAATACCTTTCTGTCTGTCTGTCCGAATAATACTTGTCTGTCTGAAGAATACCTGTCTGTCCGTCTGTCTGTAGAATACCTGTCTGTCTGTCTGTCTGAAGAATACCTTTCTGTCTGTCTGTCCGAATAATACTTGTCTGTCTGAAGAATACCTGTCTGTCTGTCTGTCTGTCTGTCTGAAGAATACCTGTCTGTCTGAAGAATACCTGTCTGTCTGTCTGTCTGTCTGAAGAATACCTGTCTGTCTGTCTGAAGAATACCTGTCTGTCTGTCTGTAGAATAACTGTCTGTCTGTCTGTCTGAAGAATACCTGTCTGTCTTTCTTTCTGAAGAATGTCTGTCTGTCTGTCCGTCTGTCTGTAGAATACCTGTCCATCTGTCTGAAGAATACCTTTCTGTCTGTCTGTCCGAATAATACTTGTCTGTCTGAAGAATACCTGTCTGTCCGTCTGTCTGTAGAATACCTGTCTGTCTGTCTGTCTGAAGAATACCTTTCTGTCTGTCTGTCCGAATAATACTTGTCTGTCTGAAGAATACCTGTCTGTCTTTCTATCTGAAGAATACCTGTCTGTCTGTCTGTCTGTCTGAAGAATACCTGTCTGTCTGTCTGAAGAATACCTTTCTGTGTGTCTGTCCGAATAATACTTGTCTGTCTGAAGAATACCTGTCTGTCCATCTGTCTGAAGAATACCTGTCTGTCCGTCTGTCTGTAGAATACCTGTCTGTCTTTCTTTCTGAAGAATGTCTGTCTGTCTGTCTGAAGAATACCTGTCTGTCCGTCTGTCTGTAGAATACCTGTCTGTCTGTCTGTCTGTCTGTCTGAAGAATACCTGTCTGTCTTTCTTTCTGAAGAATGTCTGTCTGTCTGTCTGAAGAATACCTGTCTGTCCGTCTGTCTGTAGAATACCTGTTCATCTGTCTGAAGAATACCTTTCTGTCTGTCTGTCCGAATAATACTTGTCTGTCTGAAGAATACCTGTCTGTCCGTCTGTCTGTAGAATACCTGTCTGTCTGTCTGAAGAATACCTTTCTGTCTGTCTGAAGAATACCTTTCTGTCTGTCTGTCCGAATAATACTTGTCTGTCTGAAGAATACCTGTCTGTCTTTCTATCTGAAGAATACCTGTCTGTCTGTCTGTCTGTCTGAAGAATACCTGTCTGTCTGTCTGAAGAATACCTTTCTGTCTGTCTGTCCGAATAATACTTGTCTGTCTGAAGAATACCTGTCTGTCCATCTGTCTGAAGAATACCGGTCTGTCCGCCTGTCTGTAGAATACCTGTCCATCTGTCTGAAGAATACCTTTCTGTCTGTCTGTCTGTCCGAATAATACTTGTCTGTCTGAAGAATACCTGTCTGTCTTTCTGTCTGAAGAATACCTGTCTGTCTGAAGAATACCTGTCTGTCCATCTGTCTGAAGAATACCTTTCTGTCTGTCTGTCCGAAGAATACTTGTCTGTCTGTCGGTCTGTCTGAAGAATACCTGTCTGTCTGAAGAATATCTATCTATCTATCTATATATCTCTTTTGCGCTATATAAATGAAGGTGACTTGACTTTCTGTAGTTGCTCGTTCTTTCTTTCTAATGTTCTTTTTTTTTTTTTTTTTTTTTCTTTCTTTCTTTCTTTCTTTCTTTCTTTCTTTCTTTCTTTCTTTCTTTCTTTCTTTCTTTCTTTCTTTCTTTCTTTCTTTCTCTGTCTGTTAGTAAATTAGTTTCTGACGCTCTATAATTAATTATTATAAAAGACCAAAATAGCCTTTTGAATTCAACAATAATTTATAATTAGGCATATAATATAATCTAAATGTTGTAAGTAAAAAAAAAACATCAACAACAACAAAAAAACAGCAGAGGAATTCAGTACTACAGCATTTTTTTTTTTTTTGGCCCCATTTTGTCATAAATTATTTTTGCCCTGAGCCCTTATTAATTTCCAGCCCTGCCTCTTTCCAATTAATGACTTCGGAAAGCTTGAATCCCGACTGCAGTGCGGCGAGGCCGATCATAACCACTGCGCCATATTTCATCATAAAGGGTCACTTTATCAAACATCTCGGCCGGTTTGGAGGCCTACCAAATGTGCGATTAGCGGCGGATGTGCTGATAACGTCCAGATGTCCCGCGATGACTTTCCTCACTGATGGTTTTAATGACTCAGGTGTGAGGAGGAGGAGGATATTGATTCTGTCTGGAAGGCTTTAGACGGGATGTGTTCAAGACGAGGACAGGACCTGTGAGAAGACGGCTTTGTTTCTCTTGTCGGTCTGCTAATGCAGGGTAGCGCTCGCGGTCTGTTTAAAACCGGCGCGAGATGGAGCTGAATCTCGGATTATTGATTTGAGTTCACATAAGGATATGAACTCAGCCATTGAGTATGCGCATCGTAAAGACGCTCGATTCAATGCATGGCGCTACAGTGAAATAAAGAGATGACCGTTTAGGGTTTATCAAATCCCAGTCCACCAGGACAGAAACATGCTTGACACAGGAAAGCAAATGTGGTTCTTTCCCATCGAACATGCTTGAGTTGTGCTTGTGTTACTGAGACATCATCAAAGAAGAGATGGTTTATTAGTGCTGCTTGCGTGCTTAATATATTTTATTATTATAACTCGTTCCGCACCATTTGCCGTAGACTAGAGCCATAGAGAGAAAGAGTTGCGACACTCCCATAGACCTCCGTTGTAAAAAATGGCGGCGCTTTTAACCGCCTACTTCCGGGATTTGAAGATCGCATTAGTTCCAAACACTGTCATTTGTGCGTTGGACCCCATTTGTTGTTCCAGAGGTAACTTGCTGAAATATCGACCTCTTTTGAATTGTCAACTGTCTATATTGTATCAGAGGCCCTTTGCGATGCTTATACTGGTCTTTATTTGTACATGCACAGCGTAATTATTTATATTTTATCTTGGTTGTTTCAACCAATTTTCTAGCATTGCCTGCTTGCTAGTTAGCGCGACTCCGCCAGCTGTGAAGGTAGCATCTAATTAGTTCGGTAATGAATCGCTACCACCTTTATAGCAACTTTTATTTAATTGAATTTTTGGGATATACTGTATAACTTTTCATTATGTGACGTGTTGGCTGAGTTTGAGTGGTGAATGCCGAGCGTCGAGTTGTTCCAGAGGTAACGTAAGTTTCTGAAATATCGACCTCTTTTGAATTGTCAAGTTGTGTTAAAATAAATATCATGAGACGTCCGTCATCAGATGAATGATATGGAAAAGTTAAGTTAGAGCCGCTAAAGCCAGTGCTACTACCCATGCGAACATGAACACTAAGCTTTTCCCTCCAAAAATATAGCCTAAAACGTATCTAAGTAATATACAGTATTTCGTTGCCTGTCCAAATGCAAAACATGACATTAACTAAATGCAATAATGCAGTAACAGCTGAAAAAGTACTTGGATGTGTGTTTTATTTTAAATTTACCGTTCAATAATGCAATCGCTGCTGTGTCCCATAGAAGAACATGTTTTGGAGCTATTGGGGCTTACATGAACCACGTGACAGCCATAGCGGCGACATCAAAGAGTGCGCTCTCACTTTTTACGAATTCCCATTGACAGAACAAGCAGCAAATAAATACTGACGTTTAACCTTCCTAGCGATGCCTTAGCAACAGTCCAACTCTTCCAAAAAAAAATAATAATAATTCGATTGAAGCCTACGATCAATCAGTTCCAAAACTAAATACAAAACCTGTCCTAACTGAAGGAAAACAAGTTGACAAAAAGATTGAATCCAAATTTTGTTGATAATAATGGCGATGACGAGTGATTTATAAGCTATTTTTAATAGACCAGTCTTTTATCACCACAAGTGTGACTGTTTAATTTTGTACAAAATAAAAGCATTTCAAAACAAACTTCCTGGTTAAACATTAAAACACTCTAGTGTGATATATTTTGTTGACTATTGACACATTTATCCAAAAATAATGCTTTTTTTTTTTTTTTTTTTTTACATTTAAATGCAAAGTGAAGGCAAAACAAGTTGACAAATTTGCTGATAATATAGCATAAAGAGCTATTTTTTTTAAAGACCGGGAACACAAAAGGTGTTACCGTGTTTTCAACACCGCATAAGGGCTAAACACATTTGTTATTTACTATTATGGGGTTGTTAATTTACGTTGAGCTGATTCTTTCCTGCTCGGATACAGAGGGAAAGTCTGCAGCATCATCAGCTCAGCAGAACGACACCGATATTCAGTGTTTATTGCGAGGTAAAGCATTTCCTAATTAGCCATGAATGAGCGGCGTGTGGCTTTGTCTTCAGTCTCTCTCTCTGTTGTGGGATGAAAGCGAACTGTATCAAAACGCTAGGCCGCGTTTAATGTCACAAAGCTGGAGGAGAAGTAGTGTCGTCGTCTCGACACCTCGGCTCGATGGGAATAAAGCGACTGGTGTGAATATCAACACCCACCCGGTGGCTCTTTCACACTGAGTCTAAATATAAACCCGCTAGTCGCTAGTATTAGCTGCTAATGCTCTGGAGACCGGCACGCCCACTCGCCTTGCTGACACGCTTGTTATTGTTTGTATTTACACGTTTCACTTCTCAAAGCTCCTGTGCTAAAATAGAAGCCGCCACCTCGTCTTGTCATCTCGCCTGCGCTCGCGCTATTGAGGAGCTTAACATGTTTTTTGGTATTCTTGGATTCTGAGTCTGTCCGGTAGCTAATCTTAAATATATAACATGTGAGAAGGAAAACAGTGCAGGTTATTGTGTTAAATTCATGTGCCTCATAATCTTGAATCAGAATAACTTCAGAATACTAATCTATTCTCTGATGTCGAGGGCGGGGCAACCTGTCACTCACATGAGATCCACCAATAGCAAACCCCAACCAGCCAATCAATTCCCCATGGACAAAATCAAGCCCCGCCCACATTTGTTCTTGTTTCAGAATGCAATACATCTCTATGACGTTTTATAGACATTTAGAAGATGTCTTTAAGATGTTTAAGAGTGTTAAGGTTAAAGGTAGGGTAGGTCAGAATTGTCTAAAAAACTTTTATTCAAATTTGTTTAAACTGTCTTTATATACCAATACATAATTAAAATGCAAGTACTCTGAAATAGAGAGTATAAAAAAACTGAGTGACTCTAGTGTATTTAATCTTCAATAAACACAGCTCATTAATTCCATTCACTCCCGCCTAAAAACGGGCGCGCGTGGGCAGAGCCAGTAATAGCGGCGGTAGTCATGGCGACGGAGAGTGACAGTCGCGCAAGCCAATCACTTGTTTCGTCCCGGTAGGAATTAATGAGCTGTGTTTATTGAAGATTAAATACACTAGTGTCACTCAGTTTTTTATACTCTCTTTTTCAAAGTACTTACATTTTAATTATGTATTGGTATATAAAGACAGTTTAAGCCAATTTGAATAAAAGTTCTTTAGACAATTCTTACCTACCCAACCTTTAAGTCTTAATGCCATTGCAGATTCTATTATTTCCGGCGAAATCACAAAAATGCACACAAAAGTGTCCCTGCTCTTAAGATACAATCATTAATGAACATCTTAAATTTCAATGAGGATTTAAAAAAAAAAAAAAACTATACGAGGGCGGATTAGAACCCAGAACCTCTGACACGCTTAGCAAAAGTCCTACCACCCAGACCATTAGGGAATACAAACAGCAATGGTGGATCTATTGGTGTGTTCAAGTCATTTTCATCGGAGTAAGATGGCGGTGTAGCTACTTTACACAAAAAAAGTTATTACACAAAAATACAAATACAGCAAAGCTGTAAACTCTAGTTCTGGGTTTTTGCTTTTTTTTATGAAGCCACTGCGAACTTTATCATATTATATTATATTGTTATATTATAATGCCATTATGTATGTGCAGGCAATTAGCTTCGCTGTAAATAGAAAAGCCTGACACTATCACTGCTAAATACCTTTAAGTATTATTGTATTCCGCCATGTTTCTCACTGACACACAACTTGTTAAGATCAGGGGGTTAAATACCATATGTATTTATCCACTAATGTGAAGAATCCAACCCAATCTTACAGCAATTCGTAAGTATTTTACGGGGTGAATTCGAATTCATACAACCTACCTCACTCGTACGATTTTTGCTAAATCGTAATTTTTTTATGAGGTGCACAATTCGTACAAATGACCTACCCCTGACCCCCCGCCCCTAAACCTTCCCATCACTGGGGTTTAGACAAATCGTACGAATTGGTCGTGAGATAGCGTTGGAAGAATCTTGGGACTAACAATGTATTATAAGTAGTAGACGTAATAATGAAACTCACATGAGGTCTATGTCGATACATTAAATGCACTATTGTAATTTTATTTATTTCAACCATTTTTATTGTACATATCTGATATTGCATTTTATTAACAACACACACACACACACACACACACACACACTGTCCCACACACTACAAGTCCCCCTGCAGATGTAGTCAATCATTTTATCCCTTAAAACTCCCAAAATGACATATTTAAAAGAAAAAACTATTTCCTCATGCCTTAAATTATCTTGAGTGTAACTCGACACCCTTGCCTTATTTAGTATTCGCGGTTCTATAAATATGCAAATTAGCCCCGCCTCCACTCACTCACAGCAGCAGCTTCAGAGATCCACATGTGCTATGCTAATCCACTCTAGCAATTTATATTTACTATAGAAATGTTCAACGATTATTTTCCCAGTATTCTAAGTTCCCTGATATTTTCAAGCTTTCCGTGACTTTTTGAAACCACATCTCAATGTGTTAGCATAGCAAATGCGCTAACCGCCAGACCACAGCTTCTGACAGGAAATGTAGGCTACGTGATTTGAATCTGGTTTCTACTTCTTTCATTTGACTATAACTTGTTAATAGCCACAGTGGTGAAATGAAAGGTAAACGGTGAAGTGAAGCCGGTTTTGGCATTGGCGCTAGTTTTTGAAACCCGAAACAATGACATAAAAAAAGCTTTTACGCCGCTCGCATCTGTCCTGCCAGCCGAGCTCACGAGTTTTCAAAGCATAGCCTATAGTTTGAACAATGTGAAACTGCATCCTGGAAGCTTTAGGATACGTCTAATGCTCGTCAGACCTTTTCCAGAACATGAATGTTTAATTCCTGACGGAGTTTCCTCCATAGATTGGCTTTACCTCAGGGATATGCGCGTTTTCCCGCCGAGGAATCTATTGATGAGGAGGACCGTTGAATCTCAAAGCGCCGTTCCTATTATATTCCCTCTTTTCTCTCATGTAGCCTATAGCTTTCCGTTTGAAAAGAATATTTATGCTTCCACAGGAGAGCTCACTGGGAAATACGAAAGCTGTTTGAAAGGTAAGCTTTTCTCACAGTGTGAAAGACTGCACAAAAACAGACAGAGTCAGCTTTAGGAACACGAGTATAATAGGAAAACAACTGCAATCATACATTAATGAACATTTTAAAATGTTCAATGTTAAAAATGACTTGTTTGGATTTATTAAATTACTGTTATTTTATATATATATATATATATATATATATATATATATATATATATATATATATATATATATATATATATATATATATTCAGTGGCATGATGACGACAATGCAGCTGAACAAATTACAAATTTATTAAAAAAAATAAATAAATTATTATTAATAATATTTTTTAAAGATTGCAACAAAACAGTTTTACATATAAATAATAAGTTATATATAAATTTGTAAGTTGATTATTAAAATACCACAATTTATGTATTATATATATATATACACAATATATATATATATATATATATATATATATATATATATATATATATATATATATATATATACACTCTAAAAAATGCTGGGTTGTTTCAACCCAATTTTGGGTAAAATATGGACAAACCCAGCCGTCGGGTTAAATTTTTACATTACATTTTTAACCCAACATTTGGGTTTGTTCATATTTTACCCAGTAAAGGGTTGAAACAACCCAGCATTTTTTGGAGTGTATATATATATAGCATAATCAGTGGTACGATGGCTATGATGATGATGCAGCTCAACATTAATTTATAACAAATGTATTTAAAAAAAATGTCTTAAATCATTTATTGTTATTATTATTAAATATTATTAAATTATTAAATAAATAATTTTTGTAGATAATAATTGTGGGCTGAATAATTTCAATAATTAACTGGCTGAATGAATGCATAAATTAGTGACCTCAATTACACAAGAATATTCCCTTATGGATTGGATGAAATGGTATTCAATTATAAAAACATTTCTAGTTTAAATCGATTTGTGATTAATAAAGCAAGATGAATTTAGGAGCAATTTTTCACGTGTTTCAACATGCAAGCCAATGAATGTAAGTTGACATTTAGTATGATTAGACACGTGTTTAGAAACGAGACCCCTGGAAAGGCCCGTTTTCATGCGACTGAGTTCAGGTTGACCTCGTGACCCGATCGCTGATGGCCAGACAGACTTGCAGAAGTTTCCCAGCACATGTTGGACGTGGTTCTGGCTGGATGCAGTGGATCTGAAGACGAGCCGTTGACTCACTGGATCTGTCTTCTGCTCCAGTCCACAGATTTGACGTGGGTGAGACAATGACTTTGGCCAGTTACCAGCTTGACTTCCAGCAGCTGCTCTTTCTCTCTCCAGAACCAGCCGGAAGTCTTCGCAATGAGCTGCGAACGTCAGTCTGGTAAGAGACAAATGCTTATCGTATTTATAAGGTTCAAACCAAGGGCGATAACTGTCTCGTTCTAAGTGTAAAATAATAGCAGAGTCCGCAACACAACTACACACACAAAAAATGAACTAGGAAGGTTGTGCACTTTAGATCATTTATTTATATTTAGTTTACTTATAATAATTGTGTTTGTTGACTTGAAATGTTTTTTTTTTCTATTAAGATCCACGTAATTATGTCTCAACCTAACTGTACAAAATCCTAACGCGTTGTCTAAACACAAACCATTTTTGTTAAGTAAAAACTTCTTACATCCAGAGGGTGGCGGTATAGTGCGACGACAACTGACATTCTGCCCTAACTTAATTTGATTGTGTTCAATCTGCTTAAATATATGTAAAATTTAAGTTTACTTAGTCCGTTTGTGTTGGATTACATGAATGATTTGGTGCATTAACTGAAACTGGGCGGTGCTTGTTAGTTCCCTAACATGCATGCTTTGCATATGGTTGAAATAAGAGAGAATAAATGTTAAAATTAAGTGTTATTTTATGTGTGGTTTTTTTTAGAAAGTGAGAAAAGGGAAAGACTTGATAGCGTGTAATTGTGTTTATTGTTCAATTACATTGGAATTATTAGAACCATGTAAATTACAGTGGGTTACCGTTGTGGAGAAGAGTGGAGCATTGTGATTGGCTGTGGACTTATTTGGTTACTTACGTCTGCATTGGTTGAAGGAGTACGTCAATCTTAGCATTTAAGATGCTAATATGTGCTACTGCTAGCAAATAGCTAGCTATAGTCTATGCATTCAATTATGTATCACTAAAATAAATGAAATATTAATGGGTGAATGAACATAAAAACACCTGAATCATGTCAGGAAGCCTTTAAAAATTAACTTTGAGATTACTTAAATTGGGTCGCTTAAAATGACTTAATTCCATGATGTTGAAGTTACACGAACAAATTATATTTCTTTAACGTAATCCAGTTATGTGTGACCTGTTGACATAAAAAAGTTAATTAAAGCCTACATAAAACATTTTTTTGAGTGTATAACGATAACAACAGAGAGGAATTTTCACTTTCATAACAGCCAATCAGAATCCACCCTGCATTTAAAGCGACAGACAACAAAACTGGGTAACACTTTATTTTATTTTCAGTATCGTTGTTACATTTTTTACATGTACTTACCATAGCAATAACAGTAAATTATGCATAATTTAATGCAACTAACCCTCAACCAAATCCTAATCGTACCCTAACCCTAGAGTAAGTATATGTAGTTGCTTAATATTACTCAGTGCTTAAATATATAATTACACTGTAAAAATGACACCTTAAAATAAAGTGTAACCAAAACTGCATTGCGCAATTTTTAACAGAAATCATTCTGTTATAGGACTGATACGACTCGCATTGGGCGAGTCGTATCAGTGATTCATAGTCGTGCATATTTAAGATATAACTTAATAACGTATTAACTTGTGTAAAGTGAAGAAACATTTTCCATTTAAGTTGTTGTCGATGTCAAAGATTGTGCGTCAACTCAAATGGTAAAAAGCTAGCCGAGTTAGCTAGATGCTAACATAAGGCTTTCTTTTTAAACGCTTTTTTCACTTTGACATAAATTCTGGGTCTTGAAACGATGTAACTTATGAATAACGTATTAACTTGAAGAAAAGTGAAGAAACATTTTCCTTTTCATTCGTTGTCAAATGGTAAAAGCTAGCCGAGTTAGCTAGATGCTAACATAAGGCTTTCTTTTTAAACGCTTTTTTCACTACTTTGACATGAATTCTTGGTCTTGAAACGATATAACTTATGAATAACGTATTAACTTGAAGAAAAGTGAAGAAACATTTTCCATTTAATTTGTTGTCGATGTCAAAGATTGTGCGTCAACTCAAATGGTAAAAAGCTAGCCGAGTTACCTAGATGCTAACATAAGGCTTTCTTTTTAAACGCTTTTTTTACTTTGACATGAATTCTGGGTCTTGAAACGATGTAACTTATGAATAACGTATTAACTTGAAGTAAAGTGAAGATACATTTTTCTTTTGATTCGTTGTCGAAGATTGTGCGTCGACTGAAATGGTAAATGCTAGCCGAGTTACCTAGATGCTAACATAAGGCTTTCTTTTTAAACGCTTTTTTCTCTTTGACACAAATTCTGGGTCTTGAAACGATATAACTTATGAATAACGTATTAACTTGAAGAAAAGTGAAGAAACATTTTCCATTTAATTTGTTGTCGATGTCAAAGATTGTGCGTCAACTCAAATGGTAAAAAGCTAGCCGAGTTACCTAGATGCTAACATAAGGCTTTCTTTTTAAACGCTTTTTTCTCTGACACAAATTCTGGGTCTTGAAACGATATAACTTATGAATAACGTATTAACTTGAAGAAAAGTGATGAAACATTTTCCATTTAATTTGTTGTCGATGTCAAAGATTGTGCGTCAACTCAAATGGTAAAAGCTAGCAGAGTTAGCAAGATGCTAACATAAGGCTTTCTTTTTAAACGCTTTTTTTCACTACTTTGACATGAATTCTGGGTCTTGAAACGATGTAACTTATGAATAACGTATTAACTTGAAGAAAAGTGAAGAAACATTTTCCTTTTCATTCGTTGTCGAAGATTGTGCGTCGACTCAAATTGTAAAAGCTAGCCGAGTTAGCTAGATGCTAACATAAGGCTTTCTTTTTAAACGCTTTTTTTCACTTTGACACGAATTCTGGGTTTTGAAACTATATAACTTATGAATAACATATTAACTTGAAGTAAAGTGAAGATACATTTTCCTTTTCATTTGTTGTCGAAGATTGTGCGTCGACTCAAATGGTAAAAGCTAGCCGAGTTAGCTAGATGCTAACATAAGGCTTTCTTTTTATGTGCTTTTTTCACCACTTGACATGAATTCTGGGTCTTGAAGCGAAATGTTTGAATGTTTTATGTGTTAGTTGAAGGATCGTCAGTCAGCCTGGCTTTTTCTTTGGAGAGTTGCATTGCATTCTGGGCTTCAAACGCTTCAAGATGTTGCACAAACGCCGAGTTCTCCCGTCGCCCGAAGCCATAACACAACCAAACAACAGCATGAGGCCGGTTTCTCTGTGGTGTTCCCATGTCTTGAGCGTGACGTGTGCGGGACGGGTAAGTGGATCTTGACGGCTTCATGCTGGGGTTGATAAATGATGCTCGCAGATGCTGCTCTCTGATCAGACTCGCGACCTGCTAAGTGTCTCTGTTAAAGCCCGAGTCGACCTTCGCCCTGTCCTGGGATCAGCTGAGGATGACGAGAGCTTTTAAGTCTGAATGATGATAAACAGACCTTTGAGGAACCCCGAAACATGCTCAGCATTGCTGCAAGGGACACTTTATTTATTAGCATAATATGGGATATGTTAGCATAAACGCTGTTCTTCTATGCTCGCTTTTCTCTTTCTGGTCAAACGAATCTTAAAATGTATCTTGCTGAGCTAATTAGTAAAAGTTGGCTATTAATGCGGTTTAATAATGGCATAGATATTTATAGGAAACTTGGTTTTTCTGGACGTAGAAATTTTATAATAATGATAATAACAGAGATATTATTATTATTATTAATAGTATAACTTACAACTAATAGTAGTAATAGTAATTATTATTTAAATTTTTAATGTTTTTAAATAGTTTTGTCCTCTATAAAATAAGTTATTTAAAAAAAGAGTTTATTTTATATTAAATTATTAATTATGATTAATAATTAAATAATAATAATACAAAATTTGTGTTATTAATAATATTAATTGATATTAATTAGTTAACTGACATAAGTATAATCTAAACAAATATTTATTTGAATAGTAATTGTTAAAATAAGAGAATAATTTATTACTATAATTAATACTTTTAGTAAATAATAATATATAATATATACATTTTAACCATCTTATTAAAAGGTCTTCATTTAACCAGACTGATGGAGGCCGGTAAATACACAATAATTTAATAAAAATATTGTATTTAATACAATAGGCCGATAAATACACACAGACGTGATCGTACGAGAAGATCAGTGTGAAAGTGAACAGTGACCTTTCTAGCGTCCGCTGTCTGTGTGTGTGTGTGTGTGTGTGTGTGTGTGTGTGTGTGACGGACCTCAATTAATAAAACAATACGGCCAACAGTCTGAAGTTGCGAAAGCCAAAAGTAGGACAAGCTGGAGTGTGTTTTCTGCCGCTGACATGTCTGATGGGGAAAAACACACAGATCTGCTGCTGTGTCTCTGTAATCTTCCCATTACGTGAAGGAAGGCCTGGGGCTTTTCTCCAGCTGGAGAACTTAAAACAATCTCCCGTTAAAACATTATCCACGTCTACGACGATGATGAATCTGATGCGTTCTCCACCGACCCCGACCGGCCAAGAGCCCCGGAGAAATGAATCAGAGCTAAACGCCATACGAGCCGACAGATGTCCGGAGCCAAGCTTCCCGGCTCCGTCATGGACACTTCCAGAGCCAGTGGACGTTTCTATCTTTCACATTTAAAGATACAAATCACCCAAAAAATTAAGTTGGACCATGCTTTACACTTCCTTCGAGTTTTTAGAGACTGTTGTCCGTTGGGCGGGAGCTTCTGAAAGCATCATTAAACTATAATAAAAGTGTCCACACAGTATATCACATTCATAAGTCCAACGTTAGCTATGTGTGAGGAACCGACCAACATTTAAGTAGTTTACTAAAAATATTCATAAACACATCGTTCTTTTAAATCGAATCTTTTTTTAATGATTTATTCACAAAATGAACTGATGGACGGGAACTGGAGCTTCTGAAAAGCATCATAAAATTATAATAAAAGTGTCCACACAGTTTATCATATTTATAAGTCAAAGTTTAGCTACTGTATGTGTGAGGAACCAATGTCTGAGGAAGTCAATATTTAATAAAAATACTTAAAAGAGTTGAACTTTTTGATGAATCCGCTCTAAATTATTAATTTACTAAATTAACTGATTCAGGAACGTTTGACTACCGGAGTCAAATTACCAATGCAAATTTCTATATTTGACAATTAAAGGGATTGTTCACCCAAAACTAAACTTTAGGTCGTGGTTTACACACTGTGTTTTTGGAGGCTTTTTATTTTTTAATTACCATTGGACGAGAACTGGAGCTCCAGAAAAGCATCAGCGAGTCAAACATTAGCGATGATTTGTGATGAACCGAGCTAAATTTTAGTCGCCATTAATCTACGGGAGAGAATTCATAAACCTCATGTTCTTTTGAGTCTAACTTTTTTAATGATTAATTCAGAAAATTAACTGATTCAAAATTTCAAAACTTTTTTTTTACACATTATTTTGGGGTATAAAGAAATCAAGACACTTTTTTTAAGATATTTTTTTAAACATATTTTATTTATTTGTTTAATTTTTAAATCTTTGTTTATTTCTTATCTAATCTCATCTAGGGCGCCACAAACTGCCAAAAAACAACAACAAAGACAGTTGCATGACGCCCCGGTTTGGACACCAAGACTGGTTTGGGAAAGTGGTAAATTAAATTTGTTGGCGCGTACAAAGACGTTTCATAATAACCGGACTAATAGCAGCCCAGACACATAAAAGACGAGAACGTCATGGTCTGATCAACTGGGCCTTTTATTGTGGTGTTTGAAAAGCTCTTTGTGTCGTCATGCTAGTGGATCCGCACACACAGGAGAGTTTTTGCTGTGTTACTCATGTCATCTCTGGCCCAAAACTGCACCCTATATATATATACAGTCATGGCCAAAATTGTTGGCACCCCTGGTAAATATGATCAAAACTGGCTGTAAAAAATAAATCTGCATTGTTTATCCTTTTGATCTTTCATTCAAAAAATTGCCAAAATTCTAACCTTTCATTGAAGCAAGATAATTGAAAGTTGGGCTAAATCACATTATGAAATAAATGTTTTTCTCCAAAACACGTTGGCCACAATTATTGACACCCTTTTATTAAATACTTTTTGCAACCTCCTTTTGCCAAGATATCAGCTCTGAGTTTTCTCCTATAATGCCGGATGAGTTTGGAGAACACCTGACCAGAGATCAGAGACCATTCCTCCATACAGAATCTCTCCAGATCCTGCAGATTCCCAGATCCATGTTGGTGCTTCTTCTCTTCAGTTCAGCCCACTCATCTTCTATAGGGTTCCGGCCAGGGACTGGGATGGCCATTGCAGATCTTGGTTTTGTGCTCAGTGACCCATTTTTGTTTTGATTTTGATATTTGTTTTTGGATCACTGTCCTGTTGGAAGATCCAAACATGGCCCGTTATAAGATTTCTAGCCCCGGCTGTTAGGTTTCGATTTTTTATCTGTTGGTATTTGATCCAATCCATGATGCCATGTATCTGAACAAGATGTCCAGGACCTCTGGCAGAAAATGAGGCCCACAGCAGTAAAGATACAGCAGAGTATTTCATTTTACACATGGGGTACTTTTTTATCCCTGTGTGCACCAAACCCATCTTAAGTGTTTGCTGCCAAAAAAGCTATTTTTTTGGTTCCTCTGTCCATAGAACGTTTGAAAAGTACCTGACACAACTGGCACTTCAAACGGGACGGGTTCTATGGTCAGATGAAACAAAAAAATAGCTTTTTAAATAGTTAATTTGAGTCAACTTATAGTGTCAAGTTTATGCATCAATTCGTGTTTTGAAGTGTAATAAACTTGACACTATAAGTTGACTCAAATTAATTCAGTCAAAGCAACAAGATGACTTGACTTAGTTAAGTTGAGTCAACTAATCTTTTTTTACAGTGTATATATATATATATATATATATATATATATATATATATATATGTTAGGGCTGTTAAACGATTAATCGTGGTAATCGCATCCAAAATAAAAGTTTGTGTTTACATAATAAATGTGTGTGTACTGTGTATAATAATATAACACATGCTTGTACCGGTATATATTTAATAAATATTTGCATGTATATACTGTATATGGATTTATATATAATTTACATTATATATAAATATTTTATATATATATAAATTAAAAAAATCTTAAATATATACATGCATGTGTGTGTATTTATATATACAAAACAATTATTATATATAGTCCACACACATTTATTATGTAAACACAAACTTTTATTTTGGATGCGATTAATCGCGATTAATCGTTTAACAGCCATAACACACACACACACACACACACACACACACACACACACACATATAGTGTGTGTGGTTACATGGTTACTATAGTTAACTGAAACTTAAACCAAAACCATAAAAAAAAAATTATTTGAAAAATATAGATTAAAATGCCGCCAAGGCAACATCTTTATTTACTTTAACTTGACATACTACAATAACTAAACCTGAAAGAAAAAAAAAACTATGTATACACATAAAAAAAAAGAATAAACAAATAAATTAAGAATGACTGATTCATGTTTGGAGTCAAATGTTTGGAATAATTGGATATTTTAATGTTTTTGAAATAAGTCACTTATGTTTACCAAAGCTGCATTTATTTGATGAAAAATATCGTAAAAATTTGTATAATACAGAACATTTAAAAATTTTATTCAATTTTTTTAAATCAAATAAATGCATCTTCGGTAAACATAAATGACTTTGTTCAAAACCATTAAAATATCGAATTATTCCAAATATTTGACTCAAAACATTAATAATTTTTTTTCATTAAATGTATATATATATAGGTTTTAGTATTTTTTTATTTCAGTTTTAGTTTATTTTTGTATATCAAGTTAAACTAAATGAAAATGGGTAATTTTGCCTCGGCTATCTATCTATCTATCTATCTATCTATCTATCTATCTATCTATCTATCTATCTATCTATCTATCTATCTATCTGTCTGTCTGTCTGTCTGTCTGTCTGTCTGTCTGTCTATCTATCTATCTATCTATCTATCCGTCTATCCGTCTGTCCTGTCTGTCTGTCTATCTATCTATCTATCTATCTATCTATCTATCTATCTATCTATCTATCTATCTATCTATCTATCTATCTATCTATCTATCTATCTATCTATCTATCTATCTATCTATCTATCTATCTATCTATCTATCTATCCGTCTGTCCGTCCGTCCGTCCGTCCGTCCGTCCGTCCGTCCGTCCGTCCGTCCGTCCGTCCGTCCGTCCGTCCGTCCGTCCGTCCGTCCATCCATCTATCTATCTATCGTCAAGTGCTGTGTATGCAGCAAAGGCTTCTGGGAAAGTCCAGAGACAGACTCTTTAATGGTCATCTTTAGAGATTCCCTAAGTGCTGCTCTTTTGAGGACAAAAACAATTAGAGTTGAAAAGCTGGTTTTAGGGAGTGTGTGCTGTGCTTTTGGGCAGCTGGAAGGGCATCGGTGTGAATGGATGATGAATCGTCTCATTAATTCTTCAGAGAAGAAACCGAGAGAGAGAGAGAGACACAGAGGGCCGTGTAGAGCAGTTACAGTTTTTTGGCCTGTAATTACATGACGGGACTCATATTTTCTGTGCAATTTGAGCTTTTTGAATAAAAGGATTTCTGCTCATCACACTGACAAAAATCTCACACTTATTATAACCAAACCATCTTATTATGTTTCCCTAAAATGTATTTTTTTTGCATACATAACAACATTTTTGTTATAACATTAACAGTACCATTGCATTGATTTATAAGTCTCATAATCACATCCAACCCAGTCCAAGGCATATTTAATCTTGCCGAAACATTTGAGACGTATATATTAACTTATTATTTAAATAAGTTACATAATTTTAATAATTATACAACCTGACAGCTACATTGAAGCTACATTTATTTATTATTAATTTATTTTATTTATGTCATTATTAATCTAAAGGTTCCACAAACACTTCCATCTTCCAGTATTTTCATAACATTTTCAAAACATGTACAACATTCATAAATTTCCAACTGTTAAATTTAAAACTTTTTAAACAGTTTACATAAACTTTTACTTAAAATTTTTTACTTTACTTTTACTTTAAAAGTAAACTTCTTAGTTTTATACTTTTATATTATATAAACTTTGAAGTTTCTAAGTTTTAAAAAAGTGTACTTAAACCTTTACTTTAAAAGAAACTTAGAAGTTTACTTTTAAAGTAAAAGTTAATTCATTTGGAAAAAGTAAACTTCTAAGTTTTAGTTCACATAAACATTTACTTTAAACTTTTACTTCTAAGTTTCTAAGTTTTAAAATGTTTACTCAAACTTTTACTTTAAAAGTAAACTTCTAAGTTTCTAAGTTTTAGTTTGCATAAACATTTACTTTAAACTTTTACTTCTAAGTTTCTAAGTTTTAAAATGTTTACTCAAACTTTTACTTTAAAAGTAAACTTCTAAGTTTCTAAGTTTTAGTTTGCATAAACATTTACTTTAAACTTTAAATGTATTTTTACTTAAAATTAGACTTCTGTTTTAGATTATATAAACTTTTACTTTAAACTTACTTTACATAAACTTACTTTTTACTTTAAAAACGAAACTTCTAAGTTTTAAAAATGTACATGAACTAACTTTTTACTTTAAAAGCTACACTTTTAAGTTTCTAAGTTTACTTAAACTTTTACTTTTTTATTTAAAAGTAAACTAAGTTTCTAAGTTTTTCTAAGTTATGAGTTATCTTTAAAACAATAATTACATGCTTCTTTTGAAATAAACGCATACATAATTATTTAATAATTTTAATTATGAGTAATCATTGTTATTATTATAAACTGTAAATATGATTATTAATAACTTTTTGTATTAGGAAATGTGTACATATGTTTTATTTTAGGGTATTCCTATCCAAAATGCTACATTTGAGAAGCACAAAAATGTTTTGTGCTTCATTTTCACCTAATTATGTCTCTAGAAATATTGAAACCCAAAGCATAAAGCAATGTGATCAGGTGAGCTGTTGATGTTTCCAGAGGCTCATGGGAAATTAGGCCAGTTGAAGGTCGTTGCGACACAATAGTGAGGGTGAAAGGTCATTGCTACTGTCTGCTTAGGATTGAGGTATGGATTGAAATTGATTTCCCTTTATTATAGTGTGCGTAATGAAAGTGCAAATGATTGATTCGCCCTTTGAATTTCCATCCGTTTTCTTAATGTTAATGGCGATAATTCGCTCAAACGAACCCTAGACTGTGTTTTTGTGTTCTCCCACTTTAAGGAGAACAAGAAAAATCAGCTGAAACATAATGAATAGCCTAATAAACACATTTGTGTCTCTATTGCATGAAAACTACAATTCAGAAGTACCCTTGTGTATGAATGACTTCTGATTAGCAGAGTAGCTTTCATCATTTTCCCATCAGAAATATGTTATCTTTGTATTTGAACAGTTTGTCATTGATTATAGGATTATGATATGTCTGGCCGGTTCTGTACTAATGGAACATTTTACAGTTTTCTTCTGGATTTTCCTTCTTTTCTCCAGGTTTATCGTCAGATGTCATTCCCGCTACACAAACAGTGATTTGCATACAGAAATATCATCATCTGGATCCTGCTGGTTCGACTGGGAAACCCTGCGGCGGCGCCAAAGGTCACATGACCATCAATCTCGCTCAGGTGTCGATTTCCCACTGAATTAATGAGAACGTTTTTCCTTTCATTTGATCACCCATTTATCTTCAGCGTGTCACTCAGATATTTAGTCAGTGAGACGTCTGGACAAGATGGGTTGGAAATATTAGATGTCAAAGCTTGAGAAATATTCAGCGTGATCATTGCATCTCCTGCTGGCACGGCAACATCGGCATTTTTAGTATCAGAATAGAATAAAACTCCATGGATATACAGTGATGTGATGCCGGTAAACTCTCGGTTTCTTTATGAAAGAGCAGTTTTTGAAATTAATAAAAAGAAAAGAAATATAATAAAATATAACTGTAATAAATAAATACCATATATACAGTAGCATTGATTGATTTTAAATCATTGCTCAAAAGTGTCTCCAGAAATCACTGCTCAACAATTTTACTTTTTTTTATATAAGTAAATATACAATTCTATTCGGTTTCTATTTTTATCATTATTATTATTATTAATGATTGTATTTATTATTAAAATAATTTAATTTAATTATTAATTTAATACTCACATTACATTAATAATAATTTTAATTAATTATTGAAATAAATAAATGACAATGTATAGTTAATATAATTATTTTTTAAACTTAAATACTTTAAATACTTATTTGTACAACTGTTATTTATTTATTTATTTAATTATTAACTCAAAACTTTATATATATATGTGTGTGTGTGTGTGTGTGTGTGTGTGTGTGTGTGTGTGTGTGTGTGTGTGTGTGTGTGTGTGGATGTGTATTTTGTGTGTGTGTGTATGTATATATTGAATAAATAACATACTAATAATATTAATAATACATCCTGACAGCCACATTGAAGCTAAATTATATATTTATCATTTAATTATTAATTTATTGCATTTATTCAATTATTATTAATTTAATTGTATTTTATTTATTTATTTAATTATTAAAATCATATTAAAATCAACACACACACACACACACACACACACACACACACACACACACACACACACACACACACACAAGCTCTTGAAGCTCCGCCCTCTGTGCCCGGGAGCAGCAGCTCATTTGCATTTAAAGGGACAGACACTAAAACTGTGTGTTTTTGCTCGCCCTCAAAAAGTGACTTTAACATGATATATAAAAATATCTGTGGGGTGTTTTGAGCTAAAACTTCACACACACACTCTGGAGACATCAGAGACTTATTTTACATCTTGTGAATAGGGCATTATACCCCCCCTTTAAGTTTATTAGCAGTTGTCCATTAGTTGTCAACTTGTTTTCTCATTCTCATTTTCTCAACTTCTACGACGATCTTCTTGGTGGACGGCGAGCGATTCTGCTGACGCACGACTCTGACCTTTCCAAACCGAACGTTAATTTCCCCTCAGATTCTCTGCTATCTCTGTCGAGTTAAAGTCTAAACGCCTCCCGATGCATGCAGAAGTTCTGTGAGAGTTTGTCAGCTTGTTTGGCCCGTGATTCATTTGGTTTCGAGCGCCGGCTCGCGTTATTAAAGGCCTTTCAGTTGTTTCAAAGGTTCCCCTTTTCCTCACAAGACAGTCTCATTTCTGCCTTTTGTCCTGGACGGTATTTACAGCCATAATTGAACAGCGTCGGGTCCGCGAGTTCAATTGCAGTCAAAGGGGCTGGAGCCGGCGGATATGAAAAATGGGGCTCTTTTAAATGCTAATCAGCGTGTTAGCGCCTAGCTCCTGCTTGCCTGGCAAAAATAATTGTGCAAATATACATGAAAAACTGCAGTCCTTATTTAAAGATGCGTCCCGTTGGCTCTGGGAGGGCAGTCATGCGTACAATATCCCTTATTTTACTCTTCCACACTTAGCAGAAGACTTTGAGTGATAATTCCTGTCAAATATTTATCATTCTGAAGAGTTTTCGCTCTCATTTTAGTGGGAAATGTCCAAAGAATAACGAAATGTGAGGATTATTGTAATTACGGATCAAACGAGACTCAGCGGCCGATGAAATTAAATATATTACCATATTTCGGGGGCTTTTGTGAGAGTTTGCTGCTGGAGAACAATATAACTAATGTCTGAGGATGAAACCCAACAGAATGAATGCTGGGAAAATTATATATGAGCTATTAAAACCATTATTTGTTTTATTATTAATTTTATTGTTTTATTTATTATTAAATAAAATTATTTATTTATATTATAGTCATATGTGAGGTGTGTGTGTGTGTGTATGTATATATATATATATATATATATATACAGTATATATAAATACTTTGTATAAATCATCAATTTTGAATTATTAGCAGTTATTTAAATTATACAATATATATATATTATACAACCTGACATTTAAAATGAAGCTTAAATATTATTATTTATGCTTTTTGTTCAATTTTTTTTTAATTTTAATGTAATTTATTATATAATAATATGTATTATTTCTTATTATCATTTCTTATTCATTATTAATAAGTACTTAAATTATATAATCATATTATACATGACAGCTACATAAAGGTTAAAATATTATTATTGTTTAATTAAGTGCTTAATAGTGATATTTATTATTAAAAATATGATCTTCTTTATAATTAAAGGAATTATATATTATTAACCATTAAATATCTATTAATAACTATCAATAAATCATACAGTTATAATAATGACACAACCTGGCAGCTTTACAGTAGTTCTCAGTTTGTAGTGTAACTAATTACTGTTTTTTTAACACTATCCTGATGGTAGTTTGATTCTGGTCAGTGTTTTCTGGTCCTCGAAGCCTTTAGTTGCTCTCTTCCCTGTGTTCTCTCACAACAGAAGTCACGTGTGTTGACGAGCGAGGATCGATTGTTCTCCGGCCGTGTCGCTGTTCCACGAAAGAGCCTGGTGAGGGGAAGAAACAAAACCAGGAGGAGGAATGAAATGAAATGCGGCAGATTTAAACGGCTGATAATCAGATTGGAGAACACCTGCGTCTCGCTGATAAGAACAGAACAACAGAATCCAGATACAGAACCGATACGGTAAACGGAGAGAAGAAACAAATCAACTGCAGAGGAGAATGTGAGTTAACTAGTTTGTGCTGGAAATATCTTTAGTGAATAGCAGAAATGCATATCGAACAGACGGATTATTCCAAACGACCAAGATATCATAGTACACTTGTGATTTCATAAATTATACAAGTTTATGCTTGTTATTTTGGGTGTTTCTGACTGAAGTGTCAAGTGCGTTTACTAAATAAATCCACATGAGGATGTTTTATACAGTCAAGAAACAAACTGAGGCGTTTTAAAATGATCATCCATCTAACTTTTAATGTCATTTACACGCTAACAACACAGATAAGGACTTAGTGCCAGTTTCATTGGTAAGTATAAGTGGGTGTCATCTGCATAAATATGATAGGAAATTGTTGAAATTCAAAGATGGAGCGGAGAGGGAGCATATATAAAGAAAATAAAATCGGGCCCAAAACGGAGCCCTGCTGCACCTCACATGTAACGAAAGCTGGAAATGAAGAAAATGCACCAGTTTCCACAGAGAAACTCCTCTTAGTGAGATAAGACTCAAGCCAACCTCGGTTTTTAACCTATTTAAAATAATGAATTCATGATTTGTCTACATTTGTAAATATAATTATATCTTTTTGCATGTGTGTATGCTATATTTTCATATAAATAAAATATATAAGCTCATTGTTTATTTTATTATTAGTTTAATTATTTTATTTATTATTAATTATTTAAATAAATTAAATAATAGTTAATAATGTATTATTAATTATTTAAATAAATTAAATAATAGTTATAATAGCTATGCAACTTGACAGCTACATTACAGCTAAAATAAATTTAATTATACTTTAAATTAAATTATTAAATAAATTAAAGTATTAATTGTAATTATACTTATTTTTAAAATCCTTTATTTTATTATTATTGATTTAAATTAGGTTGTTGTAAATGAGCAGCGACCTAAATTAAATCAATAATAATAAAATAAAGGATTTTAAAAAATAAGTTTAAAGTATGTTTAATTATTAGTTTGATTATCATATGTATTTTTTATTATTTAAATAAATTATATAAATTAACTATACAACCAAAAATAAACTAAAATAGATTAAAATTATATTAAAGTATAAATTATACTTGTATATAAATTTGTATTATTATTAAATAAATCAAATTATCAAATTAAAATTTTAAAATTTAAATAAAACATTTAAGTGCATATATTTGGCGTGAAACTGAAAATTTCCCATTAAATAATTGTATGGATAAATGGATCAATCATATTTGCCAGCGAAGTTATTGGTTAATATTATTTTCTCTACCTATACGCCGTTGTACTGCCTCGAGTACCCAGAAAAGCGCTATATAAATGTAACAAATTATTATTATATTTTTAGGATGAACGCTCCTACAGTGTCGTATTTACCAGTGAGATTTTCTTTAAGCCACACCTTTCCAAATATTTGTTGGTGAACTAAAAAAAGAGTCTTAGTAAGTTAAAAAGCCATAAATATGTACTATATTGGCCAATATGTAAATTTCCCAACCAAAAATGCCTCGTAATAACGACTTTGAGCTTGTAAATAGGATCTTCCCATGAAGAGGACTTGCATCAGCTGGAAAGTCATTAAAGTTATTGCGTTTTGATGAAAGATTATGAAAACAAACATCTCCTCCTTCAGAATAACATCCAGTCTTGATTCGGTTGAAGTGTGTGTGCAGGATAACGGCGGAGGATAACGGCGGAGGGCTTTATTACGGAAGTGAATTGGATGAGTTTTGATGTCTTGTTATCTTTCACATCAGTTTGAGGAAGGGATCCAGCTCTTTATTCTCCGCACCAGTGAATCCACTCGATGTTCCAGACGTCAAAACTCCCTCCATCTGTCACTCGCTCCAAACCGGCCCGATTCCTCGCCTCGCTGTCGCTTAGCTGTGCCGCCACTGGGGTTTTATTATTGGCTTCGGGTTCACTGACACCCGTCACACAGCGTCTTTGTCCTGAGGGCGAATCCAGAGCCTTTTTCATAATGTTGAATAAGAAATCACAAAACCTTGGACTAGTGTTCGTTTGAAGATACAAAAAAGGCGCAAACTTGCGAAACTGAACCTGTTAGTGTCAAAAATTGTATCCCGAGCTGGAGTCTAGAGGTTAGCTTAGATGCTAGTTTAACACATTGTTAGCATTGAGTGTATACACAAATATTACATATGGGACTTAGATGCTAGTTAGCTTAGATGCTAGTTTAATACATTGTTAGCATTGAGTGTATTCACAAATACTATTACATAGATGCTAGTTAGCTTAGATGCTATTTTAATACGTTGTTAGCATTGAGCGTATACACAATTACATAGGGGACTTTAGCGCTATCTATGTATCTAAATGGGTTTTCTTCCAAACTGTAAAAAAAAAAAAAAAAGAAGAAGAAAGGGTTAGCTTTTTTAACAGTGATTTTTAATTCTGTACACTCAAATAATATGACATTACCCATCATTTTTCTCTGTACTTCTCTTTATGTCCATGTTAGCTTTAGCATGAGGATTGTTTCTTCATTTAATAGTCTAATGTGTGGTTTTTTAGCGTTAGCATTAGCACAAAAAGGCTTTCACAGATTAAAAAAGAAAACGGTCCATTGCTAGCTTCTTTCAAAAGCATCTAAAATGTCAATTATATCTGGAAAAATAGTAATAATCATATAAAATGTAGCTTTTAGCTTTCCAAAGCTTTTTTAATCTTTTTTTCTCTTCATTTTCTTTCTTTATCTTCAAATAATGTGACATTACCAATGATCTCTTTTTTTCTATTTATTTCCCCATTAGCGTGCTATCAAAGTTAGCTTTTCTATTTTTGTTAGCATGAGTGTTGTTTTTCATTTTAACAGTCTAATGTGTGGTGTTTTAGCATTAGCATTAGCCAAAAGTCCTCCACTGATTTAAAAAAAAAGAGAACAGTTAATTGCTAGCTTCTTTCAAAAGCCTATAAAACGTCATAATCTATGTATAAGATCAGTAATAAACATATATCTCTGATTCTGTCACGTTTCTGCTCGTTCTGAACAGCTGTGCGCGGCGAGTGGGCGAACGCTGGTATGTTTCCCAGAGATTTCCCGTTTTCCACTCAAAGCGGCCCGTAATGAATGGATCTTGTATGATCAGGGAGATTAGCATGGCAGAATCTTAATTCGCTTGTCGGGGGGGAATGTTGGGGCAAAGTAATTGTATGTACAGTAATCATGTACACCAGCGTGTGGGTGAGCGCTCGCGCACAGTTACACTTCTGTCTCTGTCACGTTATTAATCACGACATGATTTGTCCCGGTTAGCCTCAGCGAAGGGCGGCTCATGCTAGCGCGCGTACAGGTCTGTTGGGTACATGACTTCTGACACACAAGTCTTTAGTGTGCAAAACAAACCATCAGTCACCGCTAAAGCCACACTGTACTTGGGGACGGGGGGTTTTAGAGGAAATTATAGCGGTTCTCGTGTGTTTGCTAACTTAAGAGCGTCTCTTTGCTAACACAGAATTGTAAATGCTTCCAGCTAGGCAAACTCAAATGCTTGTGATATTGATTGTGTAAATTTGTGTGTATATGTACTTGACTGTACAACACATCTGATTTAAAAGCACATTTTATGGAACCTCTAGTGCCCCCTTGAGTACTGGAGGACCTATTACGCCACTTTTTTTTTTTTTTTGCGTTTATCAAATATATATTTCATTGTGTTGTTTAGATACATGATGTAGGGGAGAGAGAGGCACAGCCTAACACTTTTTGGGGTGAACCCTCTTGGGGTTCAGAGAATTATTTTTTCCCACATTAATTTCACACGTTTTGTACAATTATGTGGTTTTGTTTCATTAATACAGTGTATATATTTTTGTATATACATTCTTGATTTGCCCTAAAAGAATGGAATTGTAATGTGACAACATGCCCCATAGGTGCGGTACATTATAACATGACCATATGACATATATAATGTTATATGATCTCATCAAAAAAATATACAAGACAAACTAAAACTAAAACAAAAATATTTTGTCATTGTTTTGGAGCACAACAGCTTATTCATAACCTTAACGCTAACATATTCATACTGGAAGTTAAAAAAAAACATACATTTTATTTCAGGGGGCCTTTAATTAAGAAATGTTCTTTTGCTGTGGTTAAATAAATGTTCGGTGATATCTTTTGCAATTTTTTCTCTATGTTGATGTGACAACTAGTAATTACTTGTTAACTAGATGTGTTTACTCTAGTATTAGTATTTACTCTAGTATTAGTATTTACTCTAGTTGGTAAATACTAGTAATACTATAGTTTGGTCATGCTGGCATGTGTGGAAGTCGGCTATTTAAACCATGTGTCACAACTAGCGCCGCGTTAGTTTGTGCCTCACTCACACTTGTTTATGTCACTGGAAACCAGAACACAAATCCTGAGGAATGAACAGTTTCTGAGCAGTGCACCTGTGAGTGTGTGTGTGTGTGTGTGTGTGTGTGTGTGTGTGTGTGTGTGTGTGTGTGTGTGAGCTCAGGGTGAAGCCGACAGTCGTGGTGAGCGCTGGTGTTCAGACGAGCTGATGTGACAGCGACTCGTTCACAGCCCTGATTCAGTGTGTCAGTGAAGAGACTAATAACCTCCTGTGAACATCCCTCACAAACAGCCCTGAGCACACACACACACACACACACACACACACACACACACACACACACACACACACACACACCTGCTGAGAACACACACTTCACGCGTCATAACACTGTGCACTGACTGAGGCCTCTGAAAACTACTGAGGTCGACCGGGTTATAAAGATTAGAATAAATTAAATATAAATAGTTGTAGGGTAAGAACTTAGATCCATAAACTACAGTCTGGTGTTGGTTCATTTGATAATTAAATTTGAAATGATGTCTCGCATATGCAATTAATAATTCCGCGACACATTTTTCGAATGTAGTTTAACAAATATTATTATTTTTTGGTTTATTATTTAATACAGCACAAAATGAGGCAAGAAAAACAAAGAACTTACAAACAGGATGAAAAGGAATATATTCATTGTGAATACATGTTGATTGATCACAGGTAATCATACATTTTTATGCTTTTCATAAAAGCATAAAATCAGACTGAGGAAACATAAACTACATTGACTCCAGAACACAGAAAAAAATTTATACATATATTTCCACAGGAAACAAGGCACATAGTACTTGCACATGTATTTACGCATATAAAATATGTGCATAGACATACTTTAAACATCTGATTTAGAAAACTCTGATACAAATGGTACTGGCTCATATCTTACTAACTTATTAATTGTTATTTAGAGGCAAATTTTAGCAAATTAAAAATGTGAGATTTTTTTGCCGTTAATATTAATTATTTTAATATGTTGACAATCCTAAAAATAATTGGTTTTTGGTAAGGATTTGTAGGACTTTGTTTTCTACAGAATGGGAATTTTAGTTCATATACATTTTAAAAAAAACAAACAATTATCAAGTAATATCATTAAGACAATTATCATTAAGAAAATATGTAAAATTTTTCTCATTAGCAAAATTCAAAGCAACAAATGAGGGAAAACAACAAAAGCCGCTTTTCCACCGTCGGGGCCGAACGGTTCTAAGAACGGAAAGAAATGGTTGCGGTTGTATTTCCACTTGAGATTGGTTCAGTAGATTTTGTGGACTTGTCTGTTGCCTGGCTACCAGTTTCTCTGTAGATGACCATTTAAGCGAAGTAAACACAACCATCCAATGATCATCCTCCGTGGTCGCTATTTACATCTTATAACGTCTGTAAACTCTTGCATTACCAAGACAACGACTGAAACGCATATTTGTAAAGTCCTCCGTTATCAGCACAACAGTGGAAAATTAAACAATATCCGTACCGGTTGGGCCGGATCAGCACGGAATTGAACGGTTAAGCAAAGAGAACGGAGGAAAAGCAGCTAAAGTGATTCATTCTAAAAGAAATGCTCAAATTTCAAGATTAGAGATGGAAGAAAAGGTAAAAGTATAAAGATTTTAAGAGAAAAAGTATTTTAAGTATGTGTAGTTGAATGCTCAAAAGAGTCTTTAAAAGTCTTTAGATGTTTCTTGAACTTTATAAAAGGACTATAAAAGTTGTCGGGCAGGGTTGGGTAGATCGTTCCACCGGTCAGTAAGTGTGAAGGTTCTGGAAAGTGATTTTGTTTCAAAAGGTACCACGAGGAGCCACACACTTACAGATCACCATGTTATGGGGCGGATTTTTTTTTATTTTTTTTGAAAAGTAAGGGGAGAGAAGAGAGCCCCGAGCCGGTTCTTGCGAGGGGTTTAGATTTGCCATAGTTGGTATTTCTTCTCGCTGTCTGTGAAGAGAGATAAACAGAGGTGTAATATGCTATAATGAAATTAAAGAACAGTGTCAAGGGACTCGCATATGATTTCACACATACCACCAACAAGATTCTTAAAGTTGATTCATTTTAGAAAATTATTAATTAACATTTGTACTTATGATGGGAATATCTCACAACAGGTCATTAGTACTTACGATCTTTGAGTTTCTTCCAAAGTACACACAGTAAGCCTACAATCACCACAATAACTAGGATGATGATGATCGCCAGAGTAGCTGGATGCTTGATATATGATGATATATCTGGAACACAGAGAGAAACTTAATTAATAATATGGCAGAAAACCCTAAACAACAAAACAAACAACCCTAAAAACAACAGCAGAAAAAATTAAAGCCATTCTCATTGTCAGTGTTTGGCCTCTAAAAGAAGTAAAATGTACAGGTAGAAAAATTAACCAGGTTTCTTACTGTTGGTCTTCTTCACAGTCATACTCTTCTGGATTGTCTCAGTCCAACTCTTGTGCTCGACCACACAGCTGTACTCGTCCTCTCTCCATTCGTCTGGAAGGACATTCAGGGTAAGTCTCCTCTGGAAGGTCCCGTCCTCATTTGGTAGTGTGTCTCCAGACTCCACCAAGTTACTAGAATCGCTCATAGCTTGTCCATTCTTCATCCACAAGATGGTTGTGTTTCTGAAGAGAAAGCCTGTGACGTGACATGTATAATGGTCTTGGTTCTTCTGGAGCAGAGACACTTTAGGAGGATCTAGAAGTAAAGACAGAACAGGGAACAAAACTGAGAACAGAGAAAGAAACACCACACACTTTCTACTTCTCACAGTTTTACAGTCTCTAATGTTGAACCTGCATACATTTATCAAGCTGTTAAAACATGTTTCTCTGGATCTGCATGTAAGAAATAAATTATCTGTCTGTCCTGGTGGTAACTGTACCTGCTTTCTTAAAAGTAGCTTCAGACAACTGTAAGAACGTCCTCAGCCAGTAAACACACTCATGATCGTAGTATTGTTTCAGAAATTCAAGTTTTGTTTTGTCATTATTCCACTTCATCGCTGTGGTTAATGCCTGTGGTACAGGTGAGATGTATCTGTTCTCCTTCAGGTCCAGTGAGATGAAATCCTCTCCATCATAACCGTACTGATCAAACCCATGTGAGTCTCCAGTCTCATCATCCCACTGACATCCATACATCCTCTGATACGTATGAACTCCTGAAAGAGAGAGAGAGAGTGGGCTACTCTACTGTACTTACTTTTTTTTTTAATGTACAAGCTAATCCTTATATATTTATAAATTTAGTATAAGTGAGGGAAGATTTATAAATAAACCCCTTTAAAAGGTAATATACAAGACTCCCCCTGATCACCCTGTCGGGGTTTATTCTGCGATAACAACTGACTGGATATACAGTACACTATAACGCTTATTACATGGCTACTTGCAACATAAGTAAATAATTATACATTAAATATTGATTTGAGTGAAATATTTTATTAGCTTGTTCATTAGCTTCCACATTAAATCCATTTTAAAGTCTTAAAGGGGTCATGACAATGTTTTATTTATTTTTTATTAATATGTTCCCTTAGGTGCAATTATAGTATTACTATAGTTTTTTTTACAAAAAACTTTTAAAATGTAGTGATTTTTTAACCTTTTCCCTGTTTCTCATCCTCTGATTCAAACAGTCTGTTTTGGGGGTGTTTCCCCTTTAAGAGTTCAGTGTTAACGCCCACTGTTATGATTGGCTAACGTCAGTGCCTATGCATCAATTATTAACGCCCCAGCCAGAACATTTGCGGATTCCAGCGTATTTAAAAAGTAGTTTAAAGTTTTAAACACATTACTTACAGTTTGCGTCGTCGTTGTTGAGCCCAGAATAGTCGGCACGGACTTATCTTTGAGCAACAGTTTTCTGGCAAAGCCAGCATCATTTTGGGATTTGTTCTCAAAACAGTCATCCTTCAAATGTATAGAACAAACGCTTAAAACTAACACTGCCGTGACTGGGACGTCCGCAAAAAATAAAGTGCATCCATTTTCCCCTGACGTCTGAATCTTTCGCAGCGTATTCACAGATGTTGTTTGTCCACAGCCAGGAACAGCACATCTGCGGCATCGTAATTTCCCTGTACACAGACCCCACTCGCTGTCCGTCGACTGACACTTGTGAGGCGCGCGGGCGCGACAACGATACGAAATGAGCGTAGTTGTCTTGCGCTTAAAGCGTAACTGTCTTGTGCTGGAGGCGGTCATATGCAAACGCTGGTACGTCACTTCGTACCGTGACGTCACTTCTTACCATGGATCCAGAACGAGCTGTATTTAGAGCTTGATTAAATAAATGATTCGTTTATAATGGGGAGGACGTCTTAAGCTATGAAAACTTGCAGGACGTTTTAATGACACAAAGACCTCTTATATACCAAACGATCAGGGCAAATTTGGTTTCTCATGTCATGACCCCTTTAACTGTTCATTATCTTATATACCATAGTTCTAGCAACAAGGCGAACACCTCAACAGTATTACCATAGTCCTCCGGGTTCATTTTACAGTAAATATAGTCGATAACTGAGGTTGCCTTTGAATGAAACGAGAGCGAGCACGTCTATCCGCATCGTGATCAGAGAAACATGAAAGAAGCATCATTATACATTGTTGCTATTGACGACGGTAATAATTGCAAATAACAGACCTCAGAATTTTACGACAATCAGAATCAAGCCCATAAAATAAAGCATTTTAACTCCACCCCCTGACTGGTTGAATCGCTGCATTATAACAGGAATGTTGTCTCTGTAGATCTGCTGTACATGTTGTCTAATCTCAGTGTCTTCTTTCCCACATGTCCTTTAGATGTAAACTCCTCCATCCAGTTCTGTCTGGGAATCAGCTTCTTTATGATACTGTCATAATAATCGATCTGCTGATCATCCAGTGTCGTTACAGCAGAAAACTCTGGAGTTCCTGCAGTCGTCTGTCCATTTTATTCCAGTGTATGTGGTGAAGAAGCGGTGTATCTCTGAACAAACATTGAACTAAATCAACATAAAAAAAACACAACCACAAAGCTCCTAAGACATAGTGTCATAAATCATTATTATTTGACACCAACTAAGACTAAGGGCCCTATTTTAACGATCTGAAATGCAAGTGTCAAAGCGCAAGTAACTTTGTGGGCGGATCCCGGCGCTGTTGCTATTTTCCCAGCGGATAAACGACTCTTGCGCCTGGCGCAAAATCTAAAATGTGTTGGTCTGAAGTCACTTCATTACTCATAGTTGTGGTTTGGGCGTAACGTGAAATAAACCAATCAGAGCGTCCTCTCACATTCCCCTTTAAGAGCCGGCGCGCTTGTTCCCATGGCGGATCGCTATTATAACGGCGGATTTGCCAGCGCACGCCAGGAGCGGTTTCACAGCCGAGGAGACCGACGCTCTCGTCAGGGCCGTAAAACACAGAGAAGTGACATTGTATGAGGATGATGGAGAAACCCACTCAAATTAGCTTCGGTTAAACAGGCGTATAATTTGGGTAAATGTGTAGCCTAATCTAGATTTTTTTTTTTAAATCTAGATAGATCTGTTCCACATCTTCACGGACACAACAATGATTTCCCTCGTGTGTTAATATTTTTCCTTGTAATAATGTATGATTTGCAAAAATGAAAATTGCTGCGTGTGTTTATATTAGAGAATCAAAGTGGATGCGCGTTAACACGCTACATTATAGCCAAGCACGCGCCCTTAAAATAATGCGCAACGCGCCACTGTCTTTAGACTCGGTTTCTCCTGGTCAGTGGCGGAATTGCTTTCTAAAACTGGAAAATAGCACCATGGAAGTTTTGCGCCGGAAACACGCTCCTCTGTTCGCTGAACCGCCCCCCGCGAGCGCAAGTTCATTCCCTGATTTACCGACGTGCGTCTGTGGAGGGAAGAGTCCGCTGTGCGTGGGTGCAAAATAGGAATGATATATGCATCGGTGTACAAAGTCAATTGCGCTGGGTGCAAAGATAGGGCCCTAAGTCTTTTTTACTTTTAAAGTCACCATGAAATCCAAAAATATTTTTTTTGCAGTGAATGAGACTAGAGATGAGGAATGTGGATGAAGAGGAACAGAGCGACTGAAGGCCTGAATCTGACTAGAAGCATTTGCCGTGAAGACGCCGTTTCCAAACTCGCTCACATTCACAGCGCTGGAGAAACGCTGTGGTAACACCCCTGCTAGATTGCGTCATGAAGCACGTGTGAAATCAGTCCAATGGTGTGACGAGACATCATAGGCGGGTGACGTCACAGACCAGGGAAACTATAAGGCATACCCAGAAATAGACCCACGCTAGCTTCTGATAGGCTGAATGCCACGAAGAAAACGAGTAACGAGAGGATCTCTCCCCAATGATGCACCACCCAAAGACATGTGTTAAACAAATATAGTCGTTACATACACCTTTATGGTGGACGGAGATAATCCAGCAGAGAAACGTTCTTGCAAATAATCAAGTACTGAACCAACAGGGCAGTTGACCGCATCCAATTGACGTTTTTTACACCAAGAAGAGAATAGTCTACACTTCAGTGCATACAGACTTCTCGTGGAGGGAGCTTTGGTCTGGAGGATGGTCCTCCACAACCTCGATCGAGAGACCTGATTCTATGAGCTGGGCCCCTTTAGGGACCAAGCCCACAGTTTCCACAACTCCGGGCGAGGGTGATAAAATCTGGAAATCGTGCCCCCCGCTTAGGACAGTAGGAACAGAGAGCCGTCTAGAAAGGACACCAGGTCCGAGAACCCGGGAGAAGAGATATCGGAGGAAAGGCGTACAGGTGTAGCTTCCAGGGGAGCTGGATGTGTGAGAGAGAACCACATGGGACAATGTGTTGTCTCTGAAGATGCAAATAGGTTGACTTATTCACAGCCTCGGGTGAAGTCTCCATTCCCCGGGCATCAGACCCTGTCTCGGACAGGATATCCGCTCCCTGATTTTGATGCCCCGGAAAATATACTGGCCTGAGAGACAACATTTTCCCTTGGGCCCACAGGAGGATCTGATGAGCCCGTTTTCTATCAGTGACGTGACCTCAGACCCCCCTGATGGTTGATTTCTGCCGAATTTGAACCACTGAATTTGTGGAAGCGAATTTGTAAAGCGAAATAAAATGGACTGAAAATTGCCTGTCGAACATTATAGGTTGTATTTTTAAAACAGACTGAATATTTTGGAAGTGAAATCTGAAAGGCGGAATATGAATTATTTATTTTTTAATAGTGAAAATATGTGTGAAATGTTAGGAATTGAAATGTTCACATTTAAATATACAACCATGTTGAATTTCAGCCCATAAAAATACAATGCATTAAAAAGCAAGCACTGTTAATGCAATTTTTTCTTTAATTAGTGCAATTCAACATGCTTATTTATCATTATTTTTCGTTACGTTACGTCCAACAATTGCTGTACCACCTTTGAACGGCAGGGAGGCAAATGCAACTCCTCGGCAATTGCAAATAGCAAACCACAACCATTTCATTCAATTCCCATGGACAAAATCAAGCCCCGCTCACATTTGTTCTTGTTCCAGAAGCCGTTTCTTCTGTTTCATGCCGACTATAATTTCAAATCTTTACTTTTTTTTTAGGGCTGTCAAAAGATGAATCGCGATTAATCACATCCAAAATTAAAGTTTGTGTTTACATAATATATGTGTGTATACTGTGTATAATTATTTATATATATAAAACACACACACAATCATGTATATTTAAGAAAAATTGGTTATATTTATATATAATATAAATTATATAAATGTATATACAGTATATAAATGCAATTATTCCTTAAATATATACATGCATGTGTGGTGTATTTATACATAATAATTATACACAGTACACACACATATATTATGTAAACACAAACTTTAATTTTGGATGCGATTAATCACGATTAATCTTTTGACAGCCCTACTTTTTTTACTTTTGCACAGAAAAACATCGTTCACAGTTCTGTGGCACACAGACACACCTGCACAGCAAGCTTATTCATTAATGTACATTAAAATGTGCATAAATTCAGTCATTTACATAGGACTAATCTTAGTCGTGTGTCTGAGTTTTGCAATTTATATAGACCTGCCTGCATTAGACAAATACATTGAAAAATACTGTAATGATTTCAGTGCAGCTTCAACAAAACAAAATCCTGCTTTTCAGTTAACAAAGGCCCAGCAAACTCTAAACCTGTTAACTAGTTCTATTAACTTGGCTAATACATAAATGATGTTTGAGAAAATATTACATATCAGATTTAAAACATCTTATTTTCTGTCAGTTCAACACGGAAGTAGATGAACGCCTTGCTGACAGAATTCATAGTTTAAACGACTTCACAAAATGAATCTCACCTGAGTAAACCAAAGGTATGTAGAAGAAGAAAATTGTGAACTTCATTGCAGAAAATCCATGAATATTACCCCACAATGTTTATGTGCAGTTTTCGGAGCGCTGTTAAACTTGTTAGCCTATGCTACATCGACAGGAAGAAGTGGTAACTAAAGGTAGCTGCAGGTTACTGAACAGACGTCACTGCAGCTCTAGAGAAACAGTCTCAATACGGAAGTGTAGGGTGGAACCTTTTATGTTGTCGTAACTTGCTCAGTAACCTGTTTTTCCTGTCAATGTAGCAAAGAGTTTTTACAGCGCTCCTCGACGACTACACTTAAAGAATTGTGGGTCATATTCACGGATTTTTGTCCATAATGAAGTTCAGAATTTTCTTCATCTATGTTCCTTTGGTTTACTCAGGTGAGATGCATTTTGTAAAGTCATTTAAACGATGAATTCACGAGGCCTTCAGCCACTTCCGTGTGTTGAACAGAAAATAATGTGATGTTTTTAATGGAATAAATTTGGTAAAGTTGCTAAGGTAAAGATCAGAACTGGATTCACAGTCAGAAAATGTGTTTGAATGAGTGAAACACGTAGAACTTTCTGCCTTTTCCCAAAATAACATGAATAGCCTACGACCTGTAATTAATAAAAAACCTAAGAATTGTTTTCAGTGGGAATAGTGTCTTAAATTCAATCAATATTCATTTTGAAATAGTGATATTTTAGTTTTTTGATCTTTGACACTATGGGCCCTATCTTGCACCCAGCGCAATTGACTTTGTACACCGACGCATGTATCATTCCTATTTTGCACCCCGCGCACAGCGGACTTTTCCCTCCACAGACGCACGTCGGTAAATTAGGGAATGAACTTGCGCTCGCGGGGGCGGTTCAGCGCAAAGAGGAGGCGTGTTGCGGCGCAAAACTTCCCTGGTGCTATTTTCCAGTTTTAGAAAGCAATTCCGCCACTGACCAGGAAAAAAAACAGTCTAAAGACAGTGGCGCGTTGCGCGTTAGTGATATGGTATTTTAAGGGCGCGTGCTTGGCCATAATGTAGTGTGTTAACGCGCATCCACTTTGATTCTCTAATATAAACAGACGCAGGCAAGCAGTTTTCATTTTTGCAAATCATACATTATTACAAGGAAAATATTAACACCACGAGGGAAATCATTGTTGTGTCCGTGAAGATGTGGAAAAAGGATCTATCTAGATTTAAAAAAAAAAAAAAATCTAGATTAGGCTACACATTTACCCAAATTATAGCCTACGCCTGTTTAACCGAAGCTAATTTGGGTGGGTTTCTCCCATCATCCCCAATGTCACTTCTCTGTGTTTTACGGTCCTGGCTGAGAACGTCGGCCTCCCTCGGCCTGTGAACCGCTCCTGGCGCGCGCTGGCAAATCCGCCGTTATAATAGCAATCCGCCGTGGAACAAGCGCGCCGGCTCTTAAAGGGAATGTGAGAGGACGCTCTGATTGGTTTATTTCACGTTATGCCCAAACCACACCTATGAATAATGAAGCTACTTCAGACCAACCCCTTTTAGATTTGCGTCGGGCGCAAGAGTCATTTATCCCGCCGGGAAAATAGCAACAGCGCCGGGATCCGCCCACAAAGTTACTTGCGCTTTGCGCTTTGACACTTGCGTTTCAGATCGTTAAAATAGGGCCCTATATGTGGTGTTTTAACTGTTATGTCTTGTGTTGTTTTGCTCAATGTTTGTTCAGAGATACACAGCTTCATGACCACATACACTGAAATAAATGGACAGACGATTGAAGGAACTCCAGAGTTTTTTGCTGTAACTACACTAGATGGACATCAGATTGATTATTATGACAGTATCATAAAGAAGCTGATTCCCAAACAGACCTGGATGAGGGAGTATGCATCTACAGAACTGTGGACGAAGACACTGAGATTAGAGAACATGTACAGCAGATCTACAGAAGCAACATTCCTGTTCTAATGCAGCGATTCAACCAGACACACGGTGAGTTAAAATGCTTTTATACTATATTTTAAAATGTCAAAGATTACCTTGTGTTTGGGTGGTCATCGATATACTGTTAGAAATTCGTCAACCGCTAGAGATTTTGGACTATTGTCCCTTTTGCGGTAACATGTGACGTTGCTGTGTTTGCGCGGGTCATGAAAGCTTATCGTTTGCATCTGTTTTTATTAGGGCTGTGCGATATTGAAGAAAAAATGCGATATGCGATAACTCCTTAAATAATGCGATATGCGATACGATAATGCTTAAAGTGTGTAAAATAAACTTAAATTATCTTTCAAATATATTTAAAATGATATAACCTACATGTGTTTCACATTCTTTTTATGACAAGAAAACATCCTTCTAACTTCTGAAAGTGAACATCAGTGTTTTACTGTAGCGTAAGAAGTGTTATTTTAACATCAGTGTAAACCACAGGGCTTCAGGTTATCCTACATTAGGTTTATTTAATAAAATATACTGAATCATAAAAATAAAACATTGCTTAGTTTTCACTGTATGAATGAAATATATCCTGATGCTTATTAAAGCTAAAAAAAAACCTGTCTTTTGTTCATGACCCCATTTATTGCAAGCTGTTGCGATATGCATATTGCGATATTTCGATAAATTCGATATATTGTGCAGCCCTAGTTTTTAAGCATTGCGGTTTAAAAACAGGTGATTTTAAACCGTTGAAGTGCAATAAGCAGCCAAACTTATTTCTTTATATGCATGCGCTGTCTGAGAGACGGGCGACATGAAGCCGCTGCTCATAGAACGTGTGCTTTTTTCAAGCTTTTTGGCTTGAATACACATACTTATGTGTCAAAGTGACCATATTAGATTCGTGAAGTCTTATGCTGCGTTCACACCAAGCGCGAATATGCGTCAGGCGCGAGTGATTTCAATGTTAAGTCAACGGTAAGGCGCGTTTACGCGCGTCTGGAGTTCTTGCGGCGCGAATGAGGCGTTTGGCGCGGCGCGGTAGACGCGAATTCGCCTCATTCGCGCGTCTAGTTCGCGCGAATGACGCGAATTGAGCGTTTGGCGCGTTTGGCGCGATACGCGCGTTAAGCGCGAATTGTGCTTTTTGTGCATTCACGCGTTTGACGCGAATTCGCGTCTGCCGCCCGAGTTGAAAAATCTGAACTTCTGCGTCAAATTCGCGCCGCGTTAACCAATCAGGAGCCTGCTTGATGTTGTGGCGGCAGGCCCGCCCAGAGTCATTCATTCAAAATGGAGGAACGCATAATTTTAGCTGTGAGCAGTCGGCCGGAGTTGTACGACACGACTTCGTATATATACAGAGACAGAAATAAAAAGGACCTCGCTTGGAAGAGTGTCGGTGAGGAGATTGGGCAACCTGGTAAGTTGTAAATAAGTTACACATTTCACTTTTGAGTCACGTACAACGGCCTTCCCGCCGTTTTTTTAAAAACTATTTTCCCCCTAATCTACAGCTACTTTTCGCTAAACAAGATAATGTGTTTATTCAGAGGACATGTGCAGGAAAAAATGGAAGAGCCTCAGGGACACGTACCTGAAGGAGAGGAGGAAGGAGATGGATAAGAGGAGTGGGTCAGCAGCAGGGTCGGTGAAGAAGTGGAAGTACTCACTGATCCTGGGATTCCTCGACCCCTTCGTTACCCCACGGGAGACCACCAGTAACATGGGGGGGGTCAAGGCCCAGGTCATTGAGTACAACCACCCCAGGGACCAGGGAGAGGGAGAGGCGGAAGTAGGGGATACGGAAACAGGTGAGTTTTCAATTAAGCCCAGTTTACAAGGCATGTGCTGTCATTGTTTACAGATGAAGAGTATAATGTAATCTCTCTATGACTATTAACATGTAATATTGTCTTGACAGAGCCTACTGAAGAGGCTGATCTGAGATCCCCTGCCGCTTCTCCTGTCTCCTCAGTCCCTGGTCCTTCGCTCCCTGCTGCTGGACCCACAGGTGTGTGAACATGTCACGTGCAGAAAAACATCAGTACAGTATACACTCATAGCTTTAACATTCACTAATAATCATTGTATTTGTAAATGCAGACTAAATTCTATTGCAATGTATGCAACCAATCATCTGCATGCTTTTTAATTACTGTTCATTTGCATGGTTTATGTTCCTGATGTTTATATGTCTGAAGTATAACTTTATGTAAAATGTTAAAGCAAGTTCAAAATAATTTCACACTTGTATTTAAGCACTGGCTGTGTCACTCACACAGGCACAGATATTATTCTCCCAATATCTAGACACTTGTGTTATTTCAATTATCATCTTTCTGTCTTCTCATTGCACTGTGTGTTGTATTGTTTTGATTTCACAGGCCAACAGAGGAGGAGAGGCACTCGGCGGCCGCGTGATGGTACGTCGGAGGTGGAGCAGACGCTGCTCGAGCTCCTGAGGCGTCCTCCAGCTCCACCTCCACCACTACCACCACCACCGTCTGCTGACGAGCACTTCCTCCTCAGCCTTCTGCCTTTTCTGCAGAGCATGCCGCCTCAAACAAAAGAAATGGTTAAATTTCAAATTTATAAATTGGCGATGGAAAACAGCACCGTTGTGCTAAATTTGGAAACTAAATAATTAAATAAATTAATTAAATAAATAGAGGCCGCAGGCTCTGCAGGAAACGCAGAATGCCCTCCTTCCTCTTCTCCTTTGTTCCCTGAGGCTTTTCCCACCTTCCAAGCGAGGTCCTTTTTATTTCTGTCTCTATGTAAATAGTTTGTACTTATAGTATTTTTTTTTAAGTTTATATTTTTATTTATAATCAAATTATTTTATGTTTGGCCTGAATAAATTATTTTGAAATATGACAATGCCTAGTGTGGTTCTAATGCACAACATATACATCATCAACACATCATAACTTGATTTTAATATATGGACACATTCATTTTGTATTGAATGCTATTTATTCCATATCTAAATCTTAATTATATGAAACATTATTATAGTGTAGTGTGTCTACTACACTATACTGTCACTATACACTATAGTGTAGTGTGTCTACTACACTATAATAACAGAACAATAATAATTATAATAGTGTGTATACTTTAGTGTGTCTGGACAGTGTTGTGTGAGGAAAACAAAGAAATCACAGGACAGGTTAAATACTTTGGGAGGCTGGCTCCATTTATCAGCAAAACAAAAATAAATCACAGATTTTACAGTAATAACCTGAACAAAGAAATGGCACAGACCTATAGAATTATTATCGTGGAAAACCGTTGAAAAAGTTATTGACTCAGGGTCTAAAATTATTAAATGTGCATGTTGTGGTGGGACCTGACAGCCTGGAACTGGGCCAGCAGGAGTAGAGCAGACAGATAGACCAGACATGACCTGCAAAACAGAGAGGAGGCAGAACAAAACAACATACAAACCAATAATCAACATACTGCATTTAAATAATAAATAAAAAAAATATATATATACACATGTGTGTGTGTGTGTGTGTATATATATAATATATATATATATATATATATATATATATATATATACACATTATATAAATAATGGAGGTAAAACTCTTTTAAGATAGTCATGCTCTTTATAGGTTTGTGGGTGGCTCTTAAAAGAGCCGTTGTGGGGAAGTCATGAGGAGGACTTCAAACACTACTCTGTCGGCTGCCATGCTACCGCTCCCTCCGCCGAGAAGTGTGCCATGAAGGCATCCCTCACTCGGACTGCCTCTCTGGAGGAGTTGTTTGCCGCAACCCGACCCAGACCTGGCAGCGGCTCCTCTCCAGCTTGTCCCGCGCCCCTCACAGCAGGTGCCTCTCTCCCCTCCGAACACCTCATGAAATTGTGGAGAAGACACGTCGCCTTCACACACTCTCTCCGCAACTTCAGGGTGGACCTCGATGAGCCGCCGGTACATCCTCCATTGTGAGGAGAGGATGCCAAAGGCGTTCTCCACCACCAGCCTGGCTCTGGAGAGACGGTAATTGAAGGACACGTCTCTCCGGAGGAAGGCTGCGTCCAGGAAGGGCCGCATGAGGTTCCTCCGCAGCGGGAACGCCTCATCAGCCACGAAGACATGGGGCTGGGGTCCTCTGTCTTCAGCACCAGGTATATGCTGGTCAGGAGGCAGGTGAAGTGTGCCAGCCTGGAGAGCCTGTCCAAAGGCGGAGTTCGCCAGAATCCCACCGTCACTGGTCCTGCCGTACCCCCCAACATCGATCACCCGGAAGCGATACTTCGCATCCACAACTGCAAGCAGAACGATGGAGAACGTTCCCTTGTAGTTGTGGAACTGGGATCCTGAGTTTGGGGGTGCCTTCATCACCACATGCTTCCCATCCACCGCTCCAACGCACAGAGGGAAGTTCCATCGCTCCTGGAATCCCTCTGCGATGGACCTCCAGTCATCGGTGGTGGGCACAGCCATGTAGTCCTCCACAAGGCAGTCCCAGATGGCAGTCACTACCTGGGCGACGATCTGGCATACTGTGGAGACACCAACCCTGTAGCTGGACGCTATCGTCCTGAACGAGTCCCCAGTGGCAAGAAACCTAGAAAACATTTTTATAAATATTATTAAAAGTACACTTGTAGTTACATATTCAACTATACAATCAACAGGTATACTATTAAATGGTTTATGGTATATTAAAATGCCAATAATCACTGTGTTTATACAGAGAAACATGACACTGAATATTTAATTTCTAGGTTAATGTCTAGGTTATAGCTAACTCAGTATCACTAGTAAGATCACTGTGTTTATACAGAGAATCATGACACTTTCTAGGTTAATGTCTAGGTTATAGCTAACTCAGTATCACTAGAAAGATCACTGTGTTTATACAGAGACACGACAGTATCACGTCTGCCAATAGAATTTTAATTTCTAGGTTGATGTCTAGGTTATAGCTAACTCAGTATCACTAGAAAGATCACTGTATTACAGAGACACGACAGTATCACGTCTGCCAATATAATATTTTAATTTCTAGGTTGATGTCTAACTTAACGTTAGGTTATAGCAGTTAACGGAGTAACTTACGTTATCACTAGAAAGAGCGCCAACAGTGGTATCCGTACCACAGTTTAAAAAAAATATTGATAGCATAGCAAATACTGTATTTAAAATAGCATATACATTTACTAACCGAAGACAGATGGACAGGCGCTCCGCAGCTGGGATAGAGCGCCTGTAGTTGGTGTCCTGGAGGGTGATCCTCGCTCCGATGCGGGACAGCAGGTCATCAAACTGGGCGCGGGACAGGCGGAAGTACCGCTGAAACCGGCCGTCATTCCAGCCGCAGCTCCTGGAGCAAATGGTGAAATTCGCCAAACTGGGTTCGCCTCCGAAGGTCTGGTGGACCCAATACGGCGACGATGATCCCTACGCCGCTGTTCTGCTCTCCAGAGTAAATACAGTGCGGTGGACTCTCTCGGTAAATGATCGCTCATCAGACATCTTGTAAAAAGATGGCCCGCCAGCGGGGTCTCGAAACTGACTTTCCGCCTCTTGACGCGCGTGACGCGCGTAAATTTCGCTTCAAACTTTTTTTTTTTACGCGCGTCAATTCCGCTCTTGACGCGCGAATGAACACAAAGTGGTCACGCGAATAACCAGACGCGGCAGGCGCGAATTTTGACGCATATTCGCGTTTGGTGTGAACGCAGCATTAAAGGTGAACTATGCAGGTTTTTTAGCTTAATTTGATCAGCTTCAGAGTCATTGGAATGGTTATATGACTTGTTTCGGGTTGAATGGTGGTCGTCTTGCTTCTCTGAAAACAAATGCACATGACCAGAGGGGAGACGTTGGTAGCGGGGAGAGTCGGCAACATGGCAACGCGGTTTTACGACAGTGTAGTCAAATATCTATTCCGAAGCTGTAGGGGGTGCTCTACAGAGAAACCTACTAGCAAAAAAAATGCTAGCATTCAGTCTCTTCATGCATGTTTGGCCAAAGTTAAGTGTTGGCTTGCGAATAACTTTCTCCAACTAAATGAGGATAAGACCGAGATGATTTTATTTGGAAATAAGGGTTGTGTGGATGATGACTGCCTGGGGTTGTTTCCTACGACAACCTTGATGTCATTTTTGACTCTGAGCTTAAATTTGACAGACAAATCAATGCTGTCGTTAAGAATAGTTTCTTCCATCTTAGATCAATATCTAAATTGAAATCTATCCTTTCTTTTGACGATATGGAGAAGGTTGTTCATGCCTTCGTGTCATCCCCGTTTGGATTATTGTAATGTTTTGTATCTGGGTGTGAGTCAGGCCTCTCTCTCCCGTCTGCAGCTTGTTCAGAACTCAGCTGCCAGACTTTTAACGGGTACTAAGAAGAGAGAGCACATTACTCTGGTGTTAATTAAACTACATTGGTTACCCATACGATATAGAATTCAATACAAAGCGTTGTTGTACTGTTGGCCTAGCACCAGAGTATGTTACTGATTTAATCAGTCGCTGTCAATCCAGTAGATCTCTGCGCTCAAACAACCAATTGTTTCTCATGGTTCCGTGATCCCGTTTAAAATGTAAAGGTGATCGGGCTTTCTCTGTTGCAGCTCCTAGGCTCTGGAATAACCTTCCTCTGCCTGTAAAATTCTGTCCTTCGTTGGGTGTTTTTCAGAGTGCGCTTAAAACGTATTTGTTTTCTTTAGCATTTGATAATGCTTTTGCTTTGTGTATGTCATATGTTTGCATTGTTTTTATGTTTTTGTTTTTATTTTCTCTTTTATACCTTCTGTACAGCACCTTGGTTCCACTTGTGGTGTTGAAAGTGCTTTATAAATAAAGTTGAGTTGAGTTGAGATAAAAGCGAGAATACAGCGAATAAATTGCCAAAACTGCATAGCCCTGCTTTAAAGATGCAGCATCTAAATTTGCCTGCTGTTGTCCATTATTAATGTTAATCAAACAACAACAAAAGAGAAAATCTCTCAATTGACTGTAAATTAAATATACAATACAGTTACAAAAGTGATTCAAAGTAAAAACAATGCAGTTATTTTTTATACATTTGATCACTCTACACATTATTGTCTTTATTGTCATCTATTTTAGGCTAGTATTACTATTTTGTAATATCAAAAATGGTGACGAATTATGAAATTTCAATGGTATACATTTTTTTAATATAATAAAAACCTTATTTAAAGCAAATATAACTAAATTGTGATATTGTTATGGTGAAATTAAATTAATTATATTGTGATATAAGATTTTGATCATATCACCCCACCCCTACGTACATTAAAAAAGAGCAGATGTTGTAATTTTTCTCTCCCCCACCCGTTTTCTTCTTCAGGAGTTCATACGTATCAGAGGATGTATGGATGTGAGTGGGATGATGAGACTGGAGACTCACATGGGTTTGATCAGTACGGTTATGATGGACAGGATTATATGACACTGGACCTGAAGAAGTTTAGATACATCTCACCTGTACCACAGGCATCTCCTACAGCGATGAAGTGGAATAATGACAAAACACAACTTGAATTACTGAAACAATACTACGGTCATGAGTGTGTTTACTGGCTGAAAGAGATCTTGAAGTTAAGGAAGCAGATTTAGAGAGAAGAGGTAACTTTGGGAAATTCACTTTGTTCAACAAGTAGATCTTTTTTTTTATTATAATGAGTCATCAATGTCTTTCTTTTCTCATGCATTGCTTCATTAAAACATAAAAACAGCACAATTTAATATGTTAATCATATGGATAAATGTTAATGATCTGATCTGGAGTATTAAACATTTTCCTCACATTTTCCTCAATGTTTTTCAGCTCCTGAAGTGTCTCTGTTACAGAAGAATCCCTCTTCTCCAGTAGTGTGTCACGCCACAGGTTTCTACCCATCAGGAGTGTTTATTACCTGGTTAAGAAATGGAGTGAATCACGATGAGGATGTGGATCTTGGAGAACTTCTGCCAAATGAGGACGGGACCTTCCAGAGAACATCTAGCCTTAGTGTTTCTCCAGACGAATGGAAGAACAACCAGTTCACTTGTGTGGTGGAGCACGGGGGAAAAACCATCCAGAAGACTGGGGATGAGATCAAGAGGAACTACAGTAAGTTGTTAATAGTGCCTTAGAGTTTTTTTTTTTGTTGTTTTTTTTACTTGTTGTCGAAAGTCGTAGAGGTTTGTAACAACACAAGGGTGTATAAATGATGACAGAGTTTTCAGTTTTCGCTGAACTATCCCTTTAAGATCACTGGGTAAATCTATCAAATATATCTTTTGGGGGAAAACATTCACACATAAACAAGTGGAAAGGGTTAGTTGACTTGAAAATGATCATTCTGTCATCATTTACTCATCCTCATGTCATTCAAACTTGTGCGACTCTCTTCTGTAGAACATAAAGACATACAGCAATGTCTGATCATTCATACAATGACAGTGACTGGGAAAGAGTTTGTCAAGACAAGAACACAACACAAGTATTATGAAATGAGTCTGTGACTTGTGGGGCTGTATATAAAGTCTTCCGAAGTCATATGATAGCTTTCTTTGTTTGTCTGTTTGTTGGTTCATTTAACTAAGTCTGTATTATCTCAGTGCACGATGCAAACGGGTTTATTCTTGTGTGTGTAAATAAGGCACCAGATTTGAATGAGTTTTGGGGGCTTTTCCTCAAACAACGCCTTTACACGGCTTCAGGAGATTCTTGCTGATTTAATTAATTTTGTTAATGATAATAACCCTGGACCTAACTAATTAATAACTTGTTATTATTAGTATTGAATATTATTTCATCAGTTAGTTGTTTCAGCCTTATATTGCTGTTTCTGTGTATTATTGTATTTATTTTACATGTTTCTTTTATTTTTAAGGACCTACAGCACTATACGCAACAATTCTTTTGTGTGTGATGGGAGTATTCCCTCATAGTCCTGGTTATTGGTGCTGTTTTCTATATTAAGATCAAAGTAAGTATGTTTATTTGTATTTTTTCTGCTCTTATTTCTCATTCAAGTGGGTTTCATCAGCTTTAGGATGATGGGAATGTCCTCAGCAATGGATTCAAAAGTTTGGATTTACATTTTAATGTTTTTGATAGAAATTCCAGTAAGGTGGAATTAAACAGTGATTTTCAACATTAGTGAATAATTATCTCTGTTATTTATGAATTACTGTACATTGTGCACAGCCTTAAATTTACATGTGATAAACTTTAGAAAGCTAGTGTAAACTGACTCCAAACCAACTTCAAATGACAAGAAATTTACATGAACCACAATAGTAAAATAAAAATAACGGGCAACATCTGATTAATTTGGATTCAAACTGTTTTTTGTAACTATATAAATGACGCATTTTGAAAATACTGATTTAATATTTGGTTCTTGTTTTCTTATATACAAACATGTACTGATTTAATGCAACTGACAACAATTAAGAAAAGTTTAATTTAAGGTTTAAAAGCTATATACTGTATACAAAAACAGTCAAAGCCAAATTTTTGTCTTCATGTTATATTTTAGAGAAGCTTTGCCGTTAAGTTTAAAGAATTTGCTGTTTTTACAATTCCAGTGTAATTGCAAAAATCTGGGATTTGTAATTGGTCTCATGCTGTTAATTCATATTTATGACCTTACTTTGCAGATACAAATGAGTGGGTTTAGGCCGGTATCCAGTAGCGACGACGGGAGTTGTTACATTGATAAAGGTGAATGAAGCGTTTCCTCCAGTCGTCTGCACTCTGTCCACATTTCAGTCCGGTTGATGTGGGAGAACAGATGATTTCCAAATATCTGGGGCCTGTTTCAGAAAGGAGGTTAAGTGAAAAACTCTGAGTATGTTAACCCTGAAATGAGGGAAACTCTGGGTTTTCCGTTTCAGAATGGGAGGTATATCAAACCTGAGAAAGCAGAGTAAGTCAAGCCCGTTTCTGAAAGAGAGGTAACTTATACTCAGAGTCAGTTACCATGGCAACTTACTCTGTGAACCTAACCTGGTCGGGAGCAGGTTTTCTTCGGTAAACCCACGGTTCTGGGTAAACCCAGAGTTTCTTGCGGTCTCCTCCCTCTCCTCCCCTTTTTAAAAGAGGAAGCAGTGTTTAAACAATTCATTCATTCTTTCTGTACATTAATTCATTGCTGTTTTTTCTCATTTTTTTTTATAAGATTAAGTCTATAACTCCTTAACTGGCAACTGAAAATACAGTAGATTAGTCACATCATGCAGTTCTAAACAAATTCTACAGAATTAAACTGTCGCATTTACTGAAAATCACTGAAGTGTGTTCATCTGTGCACCAGAAGTTGATGGACCCTGGGGGTACATATTATATATGATAAATATATTATATTAATAATGTTATAATAATAAACATTATATTAATAATATTATATTAATATTAACATTACCCTGTAGGCCTCTCGGTGGCAGCAGAAACTGTTTCTTCATCCCCATCATCCTGTGAAGATGAGCATTTGGTTGACTACACTTTATAATAGGCCTAGTATTTGTCATAATTTCTGGTGTATTGAGTCGGCTACTTACAACTGCCTGGGGTTCTGTTGGGACAGGAGGCTCCAAAAGACAGATATTAGATATTATTATCAGAATATGTTGGGACCAACCAAAAAATACCCAACCCAAAGTAAAATAAATGGAAATATCAAAAATACCCATATAAAAATAGCACATATGTAGACCTCTTACATTTTATGAAGGCCCCTTGGATCTCCGGGAGTGACTGACTCGATGAAGGAATTCCCTCAGCCAGAAATGCTGCTGCACTGCTAGACACTGGATGCTATTTAGTTATTTAATATGTCAAATGTTTGTAAAGTCAGGCTACACCCTATGATATGCTCAAGCTTACCTGATTGAATTATGTTTTTATATTTCATTTTCAGCTGCTGCCATATTCTTTTAATGCCTGCAGGATTGCACATAGCCTTCATGAAAATTCAAATTAGGTATAATAACTTCCAGTTTCACCTCTGATATTATAACAGTTGGGTAAGTTACTCTAAAATAGTTATTAATTACCTACAAATGACATCTTCAACAGTGTAATTCGATTAATGTAATAATTACTATCTTTAGAAAGTATTGGTCTACTTATTACTAATTACTAAATCCCATATCAACCTCAACCCACTTGAACAATACAACGAGAGACAAGAAACTGCACTTCTAATGCTTTCAAACTAACAATAAACAATTGCATTCTTGAATTGACCAAATTATTCTTGAATTGACCAAAGTGTGTAGAGGGAGAAGGGTACATTCAAAATATACCTTTTACAAAAATGTATGTTAAATCCACTATTGTTTTATACAGAATTGTTCTATAGTCTATGCAGTAGCCTATTTAATGTAATTATAATACAATCAGATTTTATTTTTAATTACAGAAGAATTAAGAGTAATCCCTTTAATTAAACTACAATATTTAGATTACTTGGTAATTAATTACACCAAACACTGTATAACAGTAATTCCTCTTTTTTGTCTGGCGCTGTTGCCATGGTGACTCATAATATCTGCGCTCCATTGATAATGGCTTTTTATAGTTGTGGTGCACACGCTCAACTCAGAGTCAGTCAACTTAGAGTTGATTGAACTAACTAATTTCAGCTGATCTGTAACCGAAAACTCAGAGTTTCCCATCTCAGGGTAAGTCCAACTCAGAGTTCAAGTTTTAACTCAGAGTTGGTTGAACCTCCTTATTGAAACAGGCCCTGGACACGTTTCAGTGTTGAATAATATTTATGAATATGGACGTCAAGGAATTGTCTTCCCAAAGAAGATACGACAACCAAAGAAACAAAGAAAAATAACACTTTCTAACATATGTGTGGCATTGAGTCTATAAAATCACAATGCATTGATATATACATGCAAATGCAAATCGGCTAAAAACTTCCAGAGACTGTCTGGATATGAAACTTATGTTAATATCAGGTGTAATGGGCGCCTTAGATGTCCTGCAGTGTGTGATTTTGTCTTTCACCACTCGTGTAGTGTTTGTATATATTTTAAATGAAAATGACTCTTTTTTTGTTGTTGTAAATATTCAGTTTATTTATTTTCAAGTTGTAAGTTCACTGATTACTAATAGTTTGATGGCTAGCTTTTGTGAGTTTTAAATGAAAAAAATTAAATAAACAACGAAACATTTCAGAACACATGCAGTTCTCTTTTTTTTCAATAAAACTTGTACTTAAGAAAATATAAAGCTGAAAATATAAAGTAAGTAAACTGTAAAAATAGAAAAATTGTGCAATTTGTAACCTCTAATTAAATATATAATTAGTAGTTAATATCTTGCATTTGGAAGCAAAATTGCAAATGTATTTTATCTAGTAAATATTTATGTATTGCTTTATATCTCACAATTTAGACTTTTTTCTCAGTATCCCAAGATAAAAAAAAACGATACGATGAATTTATCTTTGTAATCACTAAAATACACAGGCATGTTTGCATACAGGCTCAATCTACACTACTTTTCTGCTAAATCACTGATTCTCTCATTATATGTTGGCATTTAACTCTTTCCCTGCCAGCGTTTTTGAAAAAGGTTTCCAGCCACCACCAGCATTTTTAATAATTGTTACAAAAGTTTTGTAAGCTCGTCTAAATCAGTCCAATGGTGGTTTCTGATAGAACGGGGTGAAGGCGCGTTACTGTCTAAGTAATTTAATTCCATTTAAGCTTTTATCTGACATTTTATATCGACCTCGAATTTAGGTTAGATTGCAATTGGTTATTGGTCAATTATATAATAGTTTAGCAATACATTTGATTGTTCTATTTAACTCTTTACTGATATCTTACTTGTTCACATTAGGAAGCTATGTTCGCTCCTGAGGTCCTCACGCCTTGTTTAACGCGGGTCTCACGATCACAATCTGGGATTAAGAAATTTACATTCACTCTTACACAATCAAAGATACCTTGTTATAGCCTGTGATTGCACACTTTTAAAGTAGCGTTTACTTCAGAGGAGGTATGGCCACTGTTACAGATATAAGCCGACCAACATTACTTGTCTTATAATAGCTTTGGATTGGCCATGCTGTGTTTTCCTACGTACACTTATCTAAAGTAACATTAAATTAGAACAGAGGTAAGACACACTCAGATTTAGTTTGGTCAAGCAGTATTTGCTGTTCTAAATGAAAATTCACTTCTTGTTTTTGCAAAACACGTACACTTGAATTAGTGCCAAATATTAGTCATCACTAATCTGGCGCAAAACTTGCGATAACATAGGAATCCGTTTAATCTACTTGGGAAAACAATTTCAGAGTCAGTCAGAATAAAATCAAATGTTTACAATTTATTATGTATCATGCCAATTTCATAATCGGTTCAAAGATAATAAATACAAAACATCAATTGCTCTGGAATAAAGAGAGAAGATGTGAACCTGACATTATAAAATACATGATGCAGAGTGTTTTGCATACACTCCGCACCACGGGCTAATTTGAGTTACAAATTAGTCGCCCTGAGCCTCTTGTTGCATTTCTTTATATAGACAGAAACTTCTTTCACTTGGAAACATTTGCTAACAATGGGAATTTGCATGCAGAGTTTACACCTTTTGGGAGCAGGAGGCCATTTGCCTGGAGGACACAAACCCTCCTCTGTGTGCAAGTTACCTCTAAACTCTTAAAAACGTTATTACCTTTTGGATTACTTCTTTGGAAATGAGACCTTTGTACCAATCGCACTGAGACATTTCAAATGATACCAAACATGTACAATACGGTATGAAAATTATTCACATTAAACCATATAGATTTTTGGGTGAATTTTGGTGATCTAAGCATGAGAGAGAGGGAGTGGGGGAAGAGGGAAAGAGATGTATTCTGAGGCGAGACTTGCGTCTTGGGTGATGCTAACTTCACAAGAGGGAGTTCAAATGAGTTCAAATTTCCTTTGTTTTCTCAGAGAGTTACTCTCTCTTCCAGTTCTCCCAGTTTTGCCAGTCAGTTTCATGGCCCCCAAAATATCTTGTTGTATGAATATCTGAACATGCAATAAATAAAAAGAAACAAACAAACAAACAAAAAAATCAGTTTTATTCTAGCTTCGTTAAGTTTCATTAAAAAAAAAAAACATTTTTAACAAAAAGCTGACAAAATGTGTGGATTTTGTCCAGGGTCAACGCAGGCGTCTACCAGGACATTTTAGAACCTGTTCGTGTCAAAAAATGAATCCCGAGCTGGAGCCTAGAGGTTAGCTTAGATGCTAGTTTTGCACGTGTATACACACATATTACATAGGGGACTTTAGCGAAATATCTTGGTTTTCTTACTAATTGAGTTACATGCTAAAGCTAGTTTGCTAGTTTAGCATAAACTTTTTCATTCTCTTTTCATCTTAAGAAAATGTGACATTACTCATGATTTCTTTTTGTATTTCTTTTTACTTCTCATTAGTTTTCTAAAGCAAAGCTAGGTTGTTTCTTCATTTAGCACAGTTTAACAAAGTATTTTAGCATTAGCCAAAATGCTTATACTGTACAGATTTTAAAAAAGGAAAATAGTTAATTGATAACTTCTTTCAAAAGCCTTTAAAACATAAAATCCATCTGGTAAAGAATAATAAATATATCAAATGTAGCTTTTAGGTATCCAGACAGTTTTTTTTAATAACAACTTTTTCATTAACTTTTTTTAAAATAATGTGGCATTACCCGTGAGTTCATGATCTACTATATCCATATTAGCTTGATAAAATGTTGATAAAACTTTTCGATTTTTGTTAGCATGAGGGTTGTTTTTCATTTTAGCACAGTTTAACATGTGGTATGTTAGCATTAGCACTAGCCAAAAGATACAAAAGAAAAAAGTTCATTGTTAGCTTGTTTTAAAAGCCTAAATGTCAAATCCATCTGGAATAAGAGTAGTTAACTTACCAAACATAGCTTTTAGCTTTGTAGAGCAATTTTTAAAGATTTTTTCTTTTTGGTATTTTCAAATAATATACCCATCATTTTTCTCTGTATTTCTCTTTATGTCCATGTTAGCTTTAGCATGATGATTGTTTCTTCATTTAATAGTCTAATGTGTGGTATTTTAGCGTTAGCATTAGCACAAAAAGGCTTTCACAGATTAAAAAAAAGAAAACGGCTCATTGCTAGTTTCTTTTAAAAAATGAAGCTTTTAGCCTTCCAGAGCATTTTAAAAACTTTTTTCTTAATTTTTCATTCTTTATCTTCAAATAATGTGGCATTGCCAATGATTTTTCTTTGTATCTATTTTTATTACCCCATTAGCTTGCTAAAAAAGCTAGCTTTTCTATTTTTGTCAGCATGAGGGTTGTTTTTCATTTTAACAGTGGTGTTTTAGCATTAGCATTAGCCAAAAGGCCTTCGCTGATAAAAAAAAAAAGAAAACAGTTCATTGCTAGCTTCTTTCAAAAGCCTATAAAACATCGAAATCTATCTGGAAGAAGAGTAATAATCAGCTGTGATTCTGTCACGTTTCTGCTCGTTCTGAACAGCTGAGAGTTCCTGTTTTTCACTCAAAGCGGCCTGTAATGAATGGATCTTTAAGCATACTTAAAGTTACCCTTAAAGTCACTTTTTGAGGGTAAGCAAAAACAAACCGTTTTGTGTCCATCCCTTTAAATGCAAATGAGCTGCTGTTCTCGTCACAGGGGGCGGAGCTTCAAGAGCTCTTGTGCAGCAGCTGCGATTACCTCACGCACACACACTAAAGTGACAGAAACTGTTCTGCCTTTAATGTTAAACCGGAGTCAGACAAAGATGGAGAGACTCAAGAAGAAGTGACACACGTAGAAGCAACAGGACGTCTCTGAATGGTTAGTTGATGAATTTATGTTGCTTATGTGGAGTTAACTATCTTCAATTAGCATTCTGTCATGTAATCTATACATCGCTCGTATAGGAACTGTTGTGAGATGCACACAGAGTGACTTTCTATTGCATGTGAAAAGATGGATGCTAAAGTTTGATCTGACTCACAAATGTGCTCGACTACAACAACTCTGCATGTTCAGGGGGCGGGGGTTTAAGTAAATTTTAGGGTTGGTGATGTCACTAACCCGGGAGGAATGTCGTGTAGTCTCTACCAGCCGTTTGTTGTAGTCCTTAAAAAAACAATTTCTTTAAAAGCAAATATCTCCCTTTGCTTTGAACTTTGAGCGTTGTAACTTTGCAGATGTTGTTTATGATCAAACAGCAACATTACACACTAACTAAAGTTAGAAAAGTGAAATCATAATCAACCACCTCTTTAAAACATAAAATATCTTACCGATCCAAAACTTTTGACTGGTAGTGTAACTGTAAGAACTTATATTCATAATCTAGTGCTTTTAGTTCATTAGATCATTTGAGATTAAGTCTTGCATATGCAATCTAGAATTCTGAGGGACATTTTTTAAATGTAGTTTTACAAATTGCCAGTTTACATGTATGAGGTCAAATCTGTGTAGCATAATCCATGAAACACATTTGGTCAGATTCTCTATTAAGTGATCTCTATTAAAAGACTGAACTCGCTCAGAAAAAAATGAGAACAGTATAGGTGTTTATTATTTAATATAGCAGAAAATGAGGCAAGAAAGATAAAAAAAAATTACAAACAGGATGAAAAAATATATTAAATGTGAATACATGATGATTGATGACAGGTCGTCATCAATTTTTCTGTTTTTCTGTTAAAGCACAAGATCAACAAGTACTTTCCAATGAGAATCCATCAGACTGAGGAAACTTAAACTGATCGTTGACTCCAGAACACAGAAAAAATATATACATATATTTCCACAGGAAACATGGCACATATAGTACTTAATAGTACATATAAAATATGTGCATAAACATATAAACATCTGATCGAGAAAATGCACTAAAATGGTACAAATGGAATTGGCTCATATCTTAATAACTTATTACTTGTTATTTAGAGGCAAATTTCTGCAAATTAAAAATGTGAGATTATTCTTTTTGTAGTTAAACAATATGAATTATTTTAATCTATTGACAGTTTAAAAAAAAATAATTGGTTTAGTAAAGATTTGTAGGACTTTGTTTTCTACAGAATGTATTTTTTTGAGAATTTTAGTTCATATATATATATAAAAGTAAAATAAATATTAAGCCATGCCGATTTTTTCCTTTCGCGTGGGTCATGTTTTGAAAGACGATGTCCTGTAGCTTACTAATGTAAGCTTTCCAAGCTACTATGCTCTCCACAGAACATAAAATACTCATTTTATTTTATTTTTCGTGATCGCATTTATGAGGAAAAAACGATGTTATGGACGTGACAGTTCTTGGTTACAGACGTGACCGCTCTGAAAGCGGCACTAAAAGACTGTTTTAAAACTTTCACAGAGACCTCAAACAGAAAGCACAAAGCCTTTCTTTAAAGTAAATTTCGTTTTGTATTAATTGTATCTTAATTTGAATCAATGTTTTATCAACCAGTTGCCTGGATTTAATAATTAATAAGTAAAGCAGATAATAGATATCACGACACGGAGGCGCCGGCGCATGAACTGGAGCTCGTCTCATAAATGAACCGAAACTCAGCATAGCCTACTTGCCTCACAAACCTGATAAATATATCTATTATCGACAGAACGCTTGAAATCATACTTTTAAACTGAACAATTCAAAATGAAAGAAAACTATGTAATGAATTTATTCCGTATGAATATGCATTTCTCTCTGCTGCGTTCACTAGCCGAAGATCGCGAAGTCAGCATCGTCAACTTCATCTTTGCAGCCGACACAGAAAACACTTGTTTATTAATAAACAATTAAAATATCTCCTTGCTATATTTGACATAATCATTACTTTTGCCGGTTCTTTGTGACAGATTTTAGATGCTTTATTGGCAGCGCCAGCCTTACATGTTACATGAACGCGTCACCACCGCATCAGCACCGAAAACATGGAGTTTTTATTATTTTTTTAATCCCCCCCAAAAAATCGTGATACGAACCAAAACTGTGGGTCAAAAATCGTTATACGAACTGAATCGTGGGTTTGGTGTATCGTTACAGCCCAACTAGCAACCCTAAAAAGGTGGTGGGTACAAAATGACTCAAAATCTGGTGGGTACGCGCCCCCACTGAATTCGACGCCTATGTCCACCGGTGAGGAACTGTGAAGGTGAAGGTTCTGGAAAGTGATTTTGTTCATCTCTGTGAAGGAACCATGAGGCGCCGCTCACTCACGAATCACAGGCTTCTGAAGGGGACGAACATTCATATGAGGGAGTGGAGAGAGGAGTCCAGATCCTGTGCTCGTTTTGTACGCCTTCGAGTTTTGATATACCTGTACCTGATGTGCTTGCTGTCTGTGAAGAGAGATAAACAGGTGTGACATGCTGCATGAAAATCAAAGAACATTATCCAAGGATTCACATATAATTTCACACACACAGAATTCTTAAAGTTTAATCATTTTAGAGAATAAAAACATGACAGAACTGATACAGCTTCTATGTGAAGGGTGAGGTCACTTACAAATGTCTCAGCATAGTTTGATTGTTATTATCAAACACAGGTTCACATTCACTGCACTCTTCTTCAGTGTACCGCCACACACAGAAACACATGTAGGGCCCTATCTTGCACCCAGCGCAATTGACTTTGAACACAGACGCATGTATCATTCCTATTTTGCACCCGCGCACAGCGGACTTTTCCCTCCACAGACGCACGTCGGTAAATTAGGGAATGAACTTGCGCTCGCGGGGGCGGTTCAGCGCAAAGAGAAGGCGTGTTCCGGCGCAAAACTTCCATGGTGCTATTTTCCAGTTTTAGAAAACAATTCCGCCACTGACCAGGAAAAAAACAGTCTAAAGACAGTGGCACGTTGCGCGTTAGTGATATGGTATTTTAAGGGCGCGTGCTTGGCCATAATGTAGCGTGTTAACGCGCATCCACGTTGATTCTCTAATATAAACAGATGCAGCACTTTTCATTTTTGCAAATCATACATTATTACAAGGAAAAATATTAACACACGAGGGAAATCATTGTTGTGTCCGTGAAGATGTGAAAAAGATCTATCTAGATAAAATAAAATAAAAATCTAGATTAGGCTACACATTTACCCAAATTATACGCCTGTTTAACCGAAGCTAATTTGGGTGGGTTTCTCCCATCATCCCCAATATCACTTCTCTGTGTTTTACGGCCCTGACGAGAACGTCGGTCTCCTCGGCTGTGAACCGCTCCTGGCGTGCGCTGGCAAACCCGCCGTTATAATAGCGATCCGCCGTGGAACAAGCGCGCCGGCTCTTAAAGGGAATGTGAGAGGACGCTTTGATTGGTTTATTTCACGTTACGCCCAAACCACACCTATGAATAATGAAGCGACTTCAGACCAACACATTTTAGATTTGCGCCGGGCGCAAGAGTCGTTTATCCCGCCGGGAAAATAGCAACAGCGCCGGGATCCGCCCACAAAGTTACTTGCGCTTTGCACTTTGACACTTGCGTTTCAGAGCGTTAAAATAGGGCCCCTAAAATATTTGCACTTATGATGGGAATTATACATCTCATTAGTACTTACGATCTTTTAATTCCTTCCTGCATTCCAAAAGTACAATCAGTCCAACAATAACAAGGATAAATATAGCTGCAAGCAGCAATCGCCGGGGCCAAGCGCAAGCAAGACGACAAGACATGCCAAAGTGGCTGGGAGTGTGAGACCCACTGCAGCAAGGAGCAATTAAAGACATTTGAAGATGAATTTTGGCAAAATGGTTGAAAAATCACATACAATAACTAAAAATATGATTATCACTTTCGACCAATAGGTGGCGCAGTTACGAAACTGATGTGATGTGGTCAGAGTGAAGTGACAATGACACTTACAAAGTTTGGTGTCAATATGTGAAGGCATTGCAGATATAAAGCCTGAATAGTAATTTTTGCATCATGCCTCAACTTTGCCACTGCGGTATACGAAAACGGTTTCGTCTATCGACACGAAATCCATAACTTTTACTCGGCACGGTCTGGAGATGACACGATCCGATTTTGGTGAAAATCGGACGTTCGGTCTAGGAGGAGTTCGAAAAAGTAGGTTTTAAAAGAAAATAAAGATGGCGGACAGGAAGTTTGGCTGACTATGACAAAATTGGTATCTATGTTTTCAGCATAACCCAAGGAATCTATTGAGATCAGTGTCATTACTATAGGCAAATTTATTCAAAAGTTATTAGCATTTTTGGAAATTTCATTTTAACTTTTGACCAAAAGGTGGCGCTGTCTCATAAATTTTTGAGTACCCTTTAGGGCGTTGTACTGATGACCCATACTGAGTTTCGTAACGATACGTTCATGCGTTCATAAAATACAGCATTTTAGCACATAATTCAAAATGGCCGACAGCCAAAATGGCCGATATGGGAAAATTGGATATCAGTCAACTCAGCACGACGCCCTGAATCTAACGAGACCACTTTTGTGATTTTTGGACAAACCGTTCAGAAGTTAAAAGCAAAAACATAAATTCTTCATATCTCCGGACCAGTAGGTGGCGCTGCGCCGAAACGCAGCATGTAGCCTCAAGTCATGCTTGTGATGACATGTACCAAATTTGGTCTGAATCCGATAAAGCGTTGTGGAGATACGGCCTTACGTCTGTTTTTGCAAGCGCTACGTAAAATTTATTTGCGCGGTATTCGAGAACGGTAATTCGAATCAACTTGAATTCCATAACTTTTGGTCGTCAAGGTCTGGAGATGATCTGGTTCATTTTTCGTGAAATTCGGAGCAACGGCCTAGGAGGAGTTCGAAAAAGTAGGTTTTTCGGAAAATTCAAAATGGCGGGAAAACTATTATGACGGAAAATGACGTCATAGGGTGCAGTCGAATCGTCATGAGCTCAGGAATCAGAGGAAAAAAGAATTTTGTTTCTAGCCCTTATGGTTCAAAAGTTATTAGCATAAACATGAGTGAAACTTTGGACAGCTGGTGGCGCTAGAGGGAATGAGTTGGAGACTCCAAATTTGCTATGGTGATAGTTCAGGCTGTCCTCTATCACTGTGCCAATTTTCATAAGTTTCCCGCAAACGGTTCTATAGGCTGCCATAGACGCCCAGTCGGAAGAAAAAAAAGAAAAAAAAGAAAAAGAAAAAGAAGAAGAAATATAGCTGCAAGCAGCCATCACGGGGCCAAGCGCAAAAGCAGACGACGAGACATGCTAAAGTGGCTGGGAGTGTGAGGCCAACTGCAGCAAGGAGCAATTGAAGACATTTAAAGATGAATTTTGGCAAAATGGTTGAAAAATCACATACATTAACTAAAAATATGATTATCACTTTCGACCAGTAGGTGGCGCAGTTACGAAACTGATGTGATGTGGTCAGAGTGAAGTGACAATGACACATACAAAGTTTGGTGTCAATCTGTCAAGGCATTGCAGATATAAAGCCTGAATAGTCATTTTGGCATCATGCCTCAAATTTGCCACTGCGGTATACGAAAACGGTTTTGTCTATCGACACGAAATCCATAACTTTTACTCGGCACGGTCTGGAGATGACACGATCCGATTTTGGTGAAAATCGGACGTTCGGTCTAGGAGGAGTTCGCAAAAGTAGGTTTTAAAAGAAAATAAAGATGGCGGACAGGAAGTTTGGCTGACTATGGCAAAATTGGTATCTATGTTTTCAGCATAACCCAAGGAATCTATTGAGACCAGTGTCATTACTATAGGCAAATTTATTCAAAAGTTATTAGCATTTTTGGAAATTTCATTATAACTTTTGACCAAAAGGTGGCGCTGTCTCATAAATTTTTGAGTACCTTTAGGGCGTTGTACTGATGACTCATACTGAGTTTCGTAATGATACGTTCAAGCGTTCATAAAATACAGCATTTTAGCACTTAATTCAAAATGGCCGACAGCCAAAATGGCCGATATGGGAAAATTGGATATCAGTCAACTCAGCACGACGCCCTGAATCTAACGAGATCACTTTTGTGATTTTTGGACAAACCGTTCAGAAGTTATAAGCCAAAACATAAATTCTTCATATCTCCGGACCAGTAGGTGGCGCTGCGCCGAAACGCAGCATGTAGCCTCAAGTCATGCTTGTGATAACATGTACCAAATTTGGTCTGAATCCGATAAAGCGTTGTGGAGATACGGCCTTACGTCGGTTTTCGCAAGCGCTACGTAAAATTTATTTGAGCGGTATTCGAGAACGGTAATTCGAATCAACTTGAATTCCATAACTTTTGGTCGTCAAGGTCTGGAGGTGATCTGGTTCATTTTTCGTGAAATTCGGAGCAACGGCCTAGGAGGAGTTCGAAAAAATAGGTTTTTCGGAAAATTCAAAATGGCGGGAAAACTATTATGACGGAAAATGACGTCATAGGGTGCAGTCGAATCGTCATGAGCTCAGGAATCAGAGGAAAAAAGAATTTTGTTTCTAGCCCTTGTGGTTCAAAAGTTATTAGCATAAACATGAGTGAAACTTTGGACAGCTGGTGGCGCTAGAGGGAATGAGTTGGAGACTCCAAATTTGCTATGGTGATAGTTCAGGCTGTCCTCTATCACTGTGCCAATTTGTATAAGTTTCCCGCAAACGGTTCTATAGGCTGCCATAGACGCCCAGTCGGAAGAAAAAGAAAAAGAAAAAGAAGAATAAGAACGGGAACAGATACAATAGGTGCCCGCACCTTCAGTGCTTGGCCCCTAATAATAATAGGAACGCCAACAAAAACAATAGGTGCCTCCGCACTTTCAGTGCTTGGCCCCTAACAAGCAGCAATCACCGGGGCCAAGCGCAAGCAAGACGACAAGACATGCCAAAGTGGCTGGGAGTGTGAGACCCACTGCAGCAAGGAGCAATTAAAGACATTTGAAGATGAATTTTGGCAAAATGGTTGAAAAATCACATACAATAACTAAAAATATGATTATCACTTTCGACCAATAGGTGGCGCAGTTACGAAACTGATGTGATGTGGTCAGAGTGAAGTGACAATGACACATACAAAGTTTGGTGTCAATATGTCAAGGCATTGCAGATATAAAGCCTGAATAGTCATTTTGGCATCATGCCTCAACTTTGCCACTGCGGTATACGAAAACGGTTTTGTCTATCGACACGAAATCCATAACTTTTACTTGGCACAGTCTGGAGATGACACGATCCGATTTTGGTGAAAATCGGACGTTCGGTCTAGGAGGAGTTCGAAAAAGTAGGTTTTAAAAGAAAATAAAGATGGCGGACAGGAACTTTGATTGACTATGGCAAAATTGGTATCTATGTTTTCAGCATAACCCAAGGAATCTATTGAGATCAGTGTCATTACTATAGGCAAATTTATTCAAAAGTTATTAGCATTTTTGGAAATTTCATTATAACTTTTGACCAAAAGGTGGCGCTGTCTCATAAATTTTTGAGTACTTTTAGGGCGTTGTACTGATGACCCATACTGAGTTTCGTAACGATACGTTCATGCGTTCATAAAATACAGCATTTTAGCACATAATTCAAAATGGCCGACAGCCAAAATGGCCGATATGGGAAAATTGGATATCAGTCGACTCAGCACGATGCCTTGAATCTAACGAGACCACTTTTGTGATTTTTGGACAAACCGTTCAGAAGTTATAAGCAAAAATATAAATTCTTCATATCTCCGGACCAGTAGGTGGCGCTGCGCCGAAACGCAGCATGTAGCCTCAGGTCATGCTTGTGATGACATGTACTAAATTTGGTCTGAATCCGATAAAGCGTTGTGGAGATACGGCCTTACGTCTGTTTTTGCAAGCGCTACGTAAAATTTATTTGCGCGGTATTCGAGAACGGTAATTCGAATCAACTTGAATTCCATAACTTTTTGTCGTCATGGTCTGGAGTTGATCTGGTTCAATTTTCGTGAAATTCGGAGCAACGGCCTAGGAGGAGTTCGAAAAAGTAGGTTTTTTGGAAAATTCAAAATGGCGGGAAAACTATTATGACGGAAAATGACGTCATAGGGTGCAGTCGAATCGTCATGAGCTCAGGAATCAGAGGAAAAAAGAATTTTGTTTCTAGCCCTTGTGGTTCAAAAGTTATTAGCATAAACATGAGTGAAACTTTGGACAGCTGGTGGCGCTAGAGGGAATGAGTTGGAGACTCCAAATTTGCTATGGTGATAGTTCAGGCTGTCCTCTATCACTGTGCCAATTTGTATAAGTTTCCCGCAAACGGTTCTATAGGCTGCCATAGACGCCCAGTCGGAAAAAGAAAAAGAAGAAGAATAAGAACGGGAACAGATACAATAGGTGCCCGCACCTTCAGTGCTTGGCCCCTAATGATGACTGGAACCAGATAGATGATAAATGAAGCCTCTGATGCAGATTCTAGAACACACAGAGAAACAAACACAATACACAATGAATATTGCAGAAAAAACTAAACAACAACAAAACAAACAAACAAACCTAAAAACAACAACAGAAAAAAGTAAATTCTCACGTGTTTGGCCTCTACAAGAAGTAAAATGTACTGGTAGAAATATTAACCAGGTTTCTTACTGTTGGTCTTCTTCACAGTCATACTCTTCTGGATTGTCTCAGGCAAACTCTTGTGCTCGACCACACAGCTGTACTCGTCCTTCTTCCGTTCACCAGGATGGACATACAGGGTAAGTCTCCTCTGGAAGGTCCCGTCCTCATTTGGTAGTGTGACTCCAGACTCCACCAATTTACTAGAATCACTCAGAGCTTGTCCATTCTTCATCCACAAGATGCTTGTGTTTCTGAAGAGAAAGCCTGTGACGTGACATGTATAATAGTCTTGTTTCTTCTGCAGCAGAGACACTTTAGGAGGATCTAGAAGTAAACACAGAACAGGGAACAAAACTGAGAACAGAGAAAGAAACACACACACTTTCTACTTCTCACAGTTTAACAGTCTCTAATGTTGACCTGGATAGATTCATCAAGCTGTTAAAACATGTTTATCTGGATCTGCTCATGCACGAAAGAATGGTAGTTTAAGGTCCAATTATATTGTTTATTAGTACTTATATTAGCACATATTAATGCTTTATTCTGCAAGATCATATTCTACATCCTTTAATACCTAAACTTAACTACTAGCTTAATAACTATTAATAATCAGTAATTAGGAGTTTATTGAGGAAAAAGTAAGTAAATACAGTAGTTAGAATTTAACCTCAATCTAAAGTTTGACGAACAAAATAATCATCTGGTAACTCTGATACCGTACCTGCTTTCTCAAAAGTAGCTTTTGACAAATGTAAGAAGTTCTTCAGCCAGTAAACACACTCAGAATCATAATACTGTTTCAGAGATGTAAGCTGTGTTTTGTCATTATTCCACTTCATCGCTGTGGTTAATGCCTGTTGTACAGATGCGATGTATCTAAACTTCTTCAGGTCCAGTGTCATATAATCCTCTCCATCATAAGCGTACTGATCAAACCCATGAGAGTCTCCAGTCTCATCATCCCACTCACAGCCATACATCCTCTGATACGTATGAACTCCTGAGAGAGAGAGAGAGAGAGAGAGAGAGAGAGAGAGAGAGAGAGAGAGAGAAGAGAGAGAGGGATATTGTACTACTTTGGTTTTTAACGTACAAGCTCATTTTTTTATGTTTATAAATGTAGTGTAAGTACGAGATAATGTAAATAAACCCCTTCAGAGAGATACAAGACGACTCCTCATCACCCTGTTGGGGTTTATTCTGTGATAACAACTGACTGGATATACACTATCCCACTTATTACACACCTACTTGCCTCACAAGTATACAATTAGACATGCAATATTGATTTGATTTGAAATATTGTATTAGTGGGTGGGCCTAACAAGTTATTTTGGGGTGTTTTGCTTGTTTCGACTCTGATTGGTTGAATTTTCTGTACAGCATCATGGGTAATGTAGTTTTTAACATAAATTCCGTTGTTACACGATTATTTAAAAAAATAATTTGAAATAATGCGGGCTGGCAGCTTCAACAGAAGCAAATACCATCGATTAACAACCTCGTAACTCACAGTAACAGTAGGTCTGTCTTTAACGGTTTAAAATATATAGTTAAAAATAAAATAAAAATTAATGGAGTTTTTACTTCCAGAACCTGACTGTTGGGCTCTATACAGCAATGCTATTGACGACAGTCATTATCGGGGAATAACAGACCTCAGATCTCATGACTGACCAATCAGAATCAAGAATTTCAGACAGCCGTGTAATAAAGTATTTTAACTCACCTTGTGTCTGGTTGAATCGCTGCATTATAAAATGAATGTTGTCTCTGTAGATCTGCTGTACATGTTCTCTGATCTCAGTGTCTTCTGTCCACATTTCTGTAGATGTAAACTCCTCCATCCAGTCCTGTTTGGGAATCAGCTTCTTTATGTTACTGTCATAATAATCAATCTGATGTCCATCCAGTGTCGTTACAGCAGAAAACTCTGGAGTTCCTTCAATCGTCAGGCCTTTTATTCCAGTGTATGTGGTCTTGAAGCTGTGTAACTCTGAACAAACATTAAATACACATTCAACATCACTAAAAAACACAGCACAAAGCTCCCAAACTGGTAAAAACATATAAATACAGTGTCATAAATCAAATTACTATTGTTACCAAGACACTTCATTTAGTTTTTTTCTCTTAATTCACTATGAAATCAAAATGGATAATTCTTGTTTTTTTTTTTTATGGAATTTGTATTATTTATTATAAATGATTCATTTATCTGTGCAATTTTTTTTTTATTCATATGCCTCGTAATCTTTAATCGCCCTACTATTGTTCTTGTTCCAGAAGCCGGTTTACTCGGATATACGTCACAATATGAGTGCAACTTTCATTTCAAATCAATACTTTTGCACAGATATAGTGTATTTTTCACAGAACACCCGCACAGGAAGCGTTTTCTTTCATTTAGCTATAAATTGTGCAGAACTTTAGTCATTCATATAGGACTATTCTCAGTCTTGTTATAGTTTTGCCTTTTAAATAGGCCTGCCTGCAGGAAACACACCCCATTGTAAAATACTGAAGCGATTTCAGTGCAGCTTCAACAAAACAAAATCCTGCTTTTCAATCGAAAAACAATAAGAACTAGTTCTATTAGCCTGGCTATTATAAAAGATGTTGCATATCAGATTTGAAACATCTTTATCTGCCAGTTCAACACACAGAAGCAGCTGAAGGCCTTGGTGACAGAGAATGCATCGTTTAAACAACTTTACAAAATTAAACTCACCTGAGTAAACCAAAGGTACAACGAGGAAGAAAATTATGAACTTCATTGTGGACAAAAATCCTTGTATTAGACACACACTACTTCGTGTAGTTGTCGAAGTGCGCTGTAAAAACTCTTTAGCCTTTGCTACATCTGAATCAAAAGGAAAAACCGGCCACTGAACAGGCGTCACTGCAGTTCTGGTAAACAGTCTCAATACGGAAGTGTAGGGAGGAACATTTAATTTGTCGTAACTTGCTCAGTAACTGGTCTTTCCTGTTTACATGAAGAAAAGGCTAAAGAGTTTTACAGCGCTCTTCGACGACTACACGAAGTAGTGTGTGTCTAATACAAGGATTTTTGTCCACAATGAAGTTCATCATTTTATTCATCTTAATACCTTTGGTTTACTCAGGTGAGATTTGTTTCGTAAACTCGTTTAAACGATGAATTCTCCGTCAGCGAGGTGTTCTGCTACTTCCGTGTGTTGAACAGACATAAAATCATGAGACATCTTTAATAGAACAGATTTAATTATTTTGAAGTATATTATATATATAAGAATTTCAGTTGGGATTAGTCTCAAATTCAATTAATATTAATGTGGATGATGACACTGTATGTGGTTTTAACCATGTTTGATATCCTTATGACGTGTTGTTTTGGTCAATGTTTGTTCAGAGATACACAGGTTTATCACCACATACACTGGAATAAATGGACAGACGATTGAAGGAACTCCAGAGTTTTCTGCTGTAACGACACTGGATGATCAGCAGATCGATTATTACGACAGTATCATAAAGAAGCTGATTCCCAAACAGAACTGGACGAAGAAGATTGCATCTACAGAAATGTGGAAAGAAGACACTGAGATCAGAGAACATGTACAGCAGATCTACAGAGACAACATTCCTGTTATAATGCAGCGATTCACTCAGACACACGGTGAGTTAAAATACTTCATGCTAAACGTTTAAAAAGTACATTGTGCATTAAAGCTACAATATGTAATTTTTTTCGCCGCTAACCTCTTACAATAACAAAGGCGTAGGTTGATGACGCAGTGATAAGCGGAATTATGGATCTTGTCGTCATGCCGATGGATCTAAAATTGTTTATAGATGAGTGAATATATTGATGTTTTTATCATGACTGTGGTGTGAAGCAGGCGCGAGTGCTAATGAGAGACAGATATCAGCGCCATACACGAGTACCGCGGATATAAAGGACATTTCATTCTACCTAACTACACGCAAGTGCTGAATAATACTCACACATCAGTTTATTAGACGAATTAAACGTGTGAGGTAACACAGCACTGTTGGACTCGCTCTAGTGTGTTAAAGTTATAATGTTATTCTCTGTGTTAGTTTAGTGTAGTGAAATGAGTTTGTCTGTAGTGAACTGAGATCTGGTACACACGGCCCGCGTGGTGTGCTATGTACTTCGTCTTTATACTTGTTACTTTCTAGTATGTTTAGTGTTTCTTTTCATTTGCTTAGAGGTATCGGCTAACCACTGATATTTTGGGAAGAGAACGCAGCCAGTATATCGCGATATACATTGCACCCGTAGCAGATGTTTGTTTAGACACACCAGGTAAGAAGTGAGCGCCATCCCTTGTATTTTTGTTTTGTTAGGTAGTTTAGTTAAGGTGCCGGATGCACTGAAGACTTCGGTTTATTTTCTACATTTTACTTTGGTTAGGTTAGGTTTAGAATAAGGATTGTTTTTGTTATATTCTGTTCTTTCCTTTGGCGCCGCTTTTCGTTCTTTTCCCATTTATTGTTTGTTTGTTTATATTTCTTGTACATAGCGCACTTAATTTACTGTTGTTTAAACTGGGTTCAGTGGCTTCGGCTTTTTGTCAATAAAGCCCAGTTTATTTTTCCTTCAAGAAGAGTCTGTTATGTGTTCCTCCACCACACTCCATCTTCAGCAGTACGTTAATATATAAATGTTACGGTACACACCCTAGACTTTTATTTAAAGTTCGTAACAGTGTGTATGAGACTAGCAGTAAGCTAGACCAACATTAGAATAACATACTGATCATATTCTAACATTTCCTCATGTTGAGCTATATAACATTGATTAGTTTATGTACATTTGCTCACCTGTCTAATAAAGTACATGTAAGAGCATCTCTGTCGAGTCGAAGTTAGTCGCGGACGCTAGCTCTCTGCGTCTCGAAAACGCCACACTGATATTGATCCTCGGTTTAGTTCTCCTTTTGTCCCAAAGTCTGCTTGCCATGGTCCATAATGTTTGAATGAAACAACAACAGCGTGAGCGCGCCGTTAAACATTATGCAGTTGTTCACGTCTGTCGCCATGGTTACTACGGCAGTACAAGCAGAAACCAGCGATAACGCGGATATTACGTCAGTGACAGGCGACAAGTGAACAGGGACGAGTCATTATTTAAAATTGGAATTACTCTGAAATTAAAAATCTTTGGAAACTTTTGGGATATTGTAAGTACACAACTGCAGGAAATACATCACACTGTGCAAGTGATTTTTGGATATTTTACTAAAAAATTCTTACATATTTTAGCTTTAAGCAAAAAGAGCAGATGTTGTATTTTTTCATACAAAAATCATACATTTTCTCCCCCACCTTGTTTTCTTCTTCAGGAGTTCATACGTATCAGAGGATGTATGGATGTCAGTGGGATGATAAGACTGGAGACTCACTTGGGTTTGATCAGTACGGTTATGATGGAGAGGATTTCATCTCACTGGACCTGAAGGAGAACAGATACACTGCATCTGTACAACAGGCATCTCTTACAGCGATGAAGTGGAATAATGACAAAAAACAGCTTGAATTTCTGAAACAATATTACAATCATGAGTGTGTTGAGTGGCTGAAGGAGCTCTTGAAGTTAAGGAAAGCAAATTTAGAGAGAAAAGGTACGTTGTTCAGACATTCACTTTGTTCAACAAGTAGATAATTTTTTTATTATAATATTTTATTATATAACCATTTATTATTATAATAAGTCATTAATGTATCTTTCTTTTCTCCTGCATTGCTTCATTATATATAAAACATAAAAACTTAGCACGAATAAGTTAATATTTGGATAAATGTTAATGTTATTGATTTGATCTGAAGTATTAAATATTTTTGCTCATTTATCTCTTTTAGCTCCTGAATGTTTTTCAGCTCCTGAAGTGTCTCTTATACAGAAGAATCCCTCTTCTCCAGTAGTGTGTCATGCCACAGCTTTCTACCCATCAAGAGTGAGCATTACCTGGTTAAGAAATGGAGTAAATCACTATGAGGATGTGGATCAAGGAGAGACACGAATAAATGAGGACGGGACCTTCCAGAAGAACCATACCCTCAATATTCCTCCAGACGACTGGAAGAAAGATCAGTTCACTTGTGAGGTGGAGCATGAGGGAAAAACCATCCTGAAGATTCTGACTGAGGATGAGATCAAGAGCAACTACAGTAAGTTGTTAATAGTGCGGGTGATCTGTTTATGGTACTTGCTATAAAGTTTATCATATCCTTATCACATCTGGATAATTGGTCATTTGATCTTTGCAGATGGATAGAAAGCTCTCAGATTTGATTAAAAATATCTTAATTTGTGTTTCAAAGATGAACGAAAGTCTTACGGGTTTGGAACGACATGAGGGAGAGTAAATGATGACAGAAATGACCATTTTGGCCGAACTATCCCTTTAAGATCAAAGTGGGCATATCTATCAAACATTAAAGTTGAAAGGGTTATTTCACCTGAAAATTATCATTCTGTCATTGTTTACTCGCCCTGATGTCCTTCAAACCTGTGCGACTCTCTTAAAGACGACATACAGCAATGTCTGATCTTTCATACAATGACAGTGTCTAGGAAAAGAGTTTGTCAAGACAAGAACACAACACACACAAGTATTATGAAATGAGTCTGTGACTTGTGGGCTGTATATAAAGTCTTTCAAAGTCATACAGTATGATAGCTTTCTTTGTTTGTTGGTTCATTTAAATGTAAGTTGGTATTCTCTCAGTGCACGATGCAAACGAGTTTATTCTCGTGTGTGTAAATAAGGCACCAGATTTGAATTTTGGGCTGTTCCTCAAACAACGCCTTTACACGGCTTCAGGAGATTCTTGCTGATTTCTTTAGTTCAGCTTTAATTGTATTTTACCAGTTAGTAATTGCAGTGCTTTAACTTGCCAAGGCAACATTTGTAATTTACGTTTAGTTTGTTTTTCATCAAATATTTTCACATTTTATTTGATTTCATATTTATTTCAATTAACATTTTTTTTGTTAATAATATTAATCCTGGACCTAACTAATTAATAATGTGTTATTAGTATTGATTATTATTGCTTCAGTTAGTTTTTTTAAGCCTTGTATTACGGCTTCTGTATATTATTATTATTAATTTTTTTTTTTTTTTTGAAGGACCTACAAAACCATACTTGATTTCTACGCTGTGTGTGATAGGAGGATTATTCATAGTCCTGGTTATTGGTGCTGTACTCTGTATTAAGTTCAAAGTAAGTATATGTTTACAAGTATTTTTTCTGCTCATTTTGCTTTATTTCTCATTCTTCAGCTTTAGGATGATGGGATTGTTCTCAGCAATCACACAAGCATTCAAACATTTGCATTTACACAGACATTTTAATGTGTTTGACAGAAATTACACCAAGGTGGAATTAAACAGAGCTAACGCTTCACTAATAATGAAAATCACTATTATTATAATAATAGCCATCACTATCAAATTTACATGTCGTCGCCTTCCTAAAATAATAGCCCAAGTCATTTCCAAATGAATTAGGCAATTATTTTAGGAAGGTTACGATGTGATACACTTTTGAATGCTAGTGTAAATTGACTCCAAAACATCTTCAAATGTCAAGAAATTAGACATTGTTAATTCACAATATCAATTGGCCATTTGATGCAACTGACATACATTGTGAAGAGCTCCAGTTAAATTTTAAAAGCTATATTTACAAAAGCAGTCAAAGCCAATTGTTTATCTTTATTCAACATTTTAGAGAAAGAGATTGATTGCTGAATTTGCTGTTCAATTCCAGTGTGTAATTGCAAAAAAACAAGAACTGGTCACATGCCGTTTCAGTGGTCAAATCGTGTTATTAAAAATATCCTAATTTAATGAATCTTTATGACATTACTTTGCAGAAACCAGAGCATGAGCCGTTACCCAGTGAAAGCGAAGGGCAGAACGTCATTGATAAAGGTCTTTGAAGAGTTTCCTCCAGTCGTCTGCACGCTCTCCAGATTTCAGTCCGGTTGGGAATCTTCAGATCTGATGATTTCCATCATGCTTGTGTGACCAAACCACTTTTCAGTGTTGAATAATATTCATGAGTATGGACGCCATGGAAATGATTTCCCAAACAAGATATGACATAACCAATGAAACAAAGAAGAATAACATATGTGTGGCGTTGAGTCTATAAAAACACAATGAGGACACATCGATGGATATTGTAAGTTAAAATGCTATCAGCTGAAGAACATCCAGAGACGGTCTGGATATGAAACTCAGGTTATTATTTCAGGTGTAATGGGCGCCTTAGATGTCCTGCTGTGTGTGATCTTGTCTTTCACCACTCGTGTTTGTATATATTGTAAATGAAAATTTCACTTTTTTTGTAAATATACAATTTACTTTCAAGTTGTAAGTTCACTGATTACTTGTGCTATAGCTTTTGTGAGTTTCAAACGGAAAAATAAATAAACAATGAAACATTTAAGAACATATTCAATTCTACTTTCTTTACTTTTTTTTGGAAATATTTAGAAACATATGAATGTTGTTCCTGCAAGAAAAACAAATGTTTGTTGATTAATTAAAAAAAATCCATAACAGCATTAAATACAAGTAGGCTTATGTGTTCAGTATGTGAGTTATTTGTTATTAAGTCTTCTCTTTTGACAGGTGCTGTTGTCCACACTAATAAATATGGTATGTCTTCAGTTCCCACAATGCACCATGGCATAAATGTATTATGCAGATTACTGTTTATGAGTTTATACTGTCATTTATACTTGGTTTATACTCATTAATACCAGTCTTGAGTCTTTTCCATGCACTTAAAGTTGCATTAATTAAAAATATGGTGTTTTAGTTTTTGTTGTTGTTGATAATGTCAGATCAATTGTTGCATTTGCGTTTTATCCTGAAAACTTTTAAACATCAAACCTGGACTGACAAGAGGGTAAGTACGATGACAGTTTTCATTTCTGGGTGCACTGTACCTTTAAATATGTCATTTGAAGCCCGAGTCTGAGCATTAGTGATCATGAAGTATCAAGGTCCCGTCCATAGACTCAATCACCAGCAGAGCTGTCAATCATGACGCCACACCCTGTTTTTATAGCATCAGATAGCTAACTTAAACCAAACTTAATGGAAAAACGAACACTTGAACATACGACAGTGTGATAAGAGCCACCTAAAATGTCAGAAACCATCTTTTATTTTTTTTAAGTGTAATTGGATTTGTTAGTTGGCTCTCGTCCCATTGGATTACATGGAAAGGGTGGGGCTTTTAACCTATACTGCAGTCAGCCACCAGGGGGAGATCAAAATGCTTTGGCTTCAGGACGTGTTGGTTTTAATGCTATAAAAGTTGTTTTTTTGTTTTTAAATTGCTGTCAAATGTATTCATGTCGATTAATCAACATGCGGGTGTGAGGTCACAGGGGGTCACGTTACGCTCAGCTCTTGGTGTTTTAGGATTTGTAATGGTGTGTGTTGCGGTCGCTTGTTTTTAGGTTTTTCGAGAACTTGATGTCTCTTATGGGATGTTTAGAAGGAGAGGGTATTTGCCTAATTCTGCCCTGCATCAGTCTTTTGGTGTTTTTCTTTGGACTTTTAGATATTCTTTTACAGAAATCTAAATGTAGAGTTTCAATCGGATGTTTATCCCAATTTGAGAAATAAAATTTTATAAAAGGACCCCACACTTCACTGCCATATAAAACAATTGGTTCAACTAATTGATTTGTAAAGTTTGAGCCAAATTTGGATTGGGATGTCAATTTTATCAATCTTTTCATGGCATAGAAAGCCCTTCGAGCTTTCTCTTTGAGTTCATTCACAGCCACAGTAAAGTTACCAGCTGAAGATATTTCCAGGCCGAGGTAAGTGTGTGTTCTTGTGCTCTCGATGGTTCTGTGTGATAGTGTGAATGTGTCTGTTTGTCTCTGAGATCTGTGTTTCTGGAACATTACTGTAGTTTTCAGGAGGCTGACAGTCAGGACTCTCAGTAACCCTCCAGTAGATCCAGGCTGTCCTGAAAACCCTCTATAGTGGGCGACAGGAGAACCAGGTCGTCTGCGTAGAGAAGACACTTTAGGGGCTTTCACTCCGGGTACTTATAGGAACTAGTCACCACGGTGTTTCCCAGAGAACTAATGGTTCCTTTAGGAACGTTTTCCCGGTTGCATTCACATCGCCAGTAGGAACTTCGAAGTGACGTCAGCCCAATGGTTGTTGTGACTTTTATTTTGAAGGCGCTGAGCTCACATTCTCTGTGTTCATTAGTTTACGATCTGTCTAACAGTCCTGTCTTATACATTATTAGATAGAACTGTTATGCATAGAAAGTAGACAGTAATGAAGAGTTATTAGCGTATGCTGTGTGGTTGATATCCAGTGTTGCTGAGCAGAAATACATAATCATATTTCTCTTGGTCTCCTCAAAGTCGCGTTGGATTTTCTCCTCAGCGTAAAGGTTTAAGATGCTCATCTATCACTGTTTTCCATGTTCGTTGAGTTAGTTTTTGGAGTAAATATATAGGCTATAATCTGTGCGTTTACACAGCCTTTTTTAAAATGGCGGGTGCTGGTGTTTCGCGTTCGTTCAGCCAATCAGCGAACACTAACGTTACGGATAGTTTCTATAGTGCTGGTTTAGACCAACTCTGGAGGAGGAGTAAATCAGTTCCTCCAATAGGAGTTCCTAGAACTAAAATCGTTCCTAGTTCCTGCGGTGCGAACACGCCGACATCCGGGAACTTCCGCCAATAGTTATAGGAACTATGAAAAGGTTCCTCCGGTGAGAAAGCAACTTTATCTCTGTGTCATGTGGAGTGAGACCTTGAATGGGAGCATGTTCTGATATATTGGCCAATCGGTTGATGTAAATGTTGAAGAGGGAGGGGCCTGTCTCAATTCGCAGCCCTGTCTCACTCACCGTAGTTGTTTGGTTTCCAATTTTAACAGCACATTTGCTGGCTGTGTACATTGATCTGATCAAATAATGGAATTGTCCCCATGTCTCACTGTCAATAACTTTTAAGTGTAATCCTTCATGCCAGATTGAATCAAATGCTTTCTTGAAATCAAATTTTTCTTTTTGTTTTGATGTACACATATTTATCATAGGGCTGGGCGATTTTATCGATTCTGCGATATAAATCGATATTTTTTTTTCCAAAAAAGTATCGGTTTTTTAGCCGCGAGTATCGATACATACGTCCCATTCAAATCCCCCGTGTTTACCCCCCGTTCGCATTGCAGGAAGAGCGATTTGGTCAGCCAGCCGCTAGTGTTGCTGTAGAGCAAGTTACCCGTAGCTGCTACTAACTTTACACAGACGCAGACATCTACCTCTTCCTGTTTACCAAGTCAGAGCGAGGATATTCGAAGAATGGCGCCGAATATAAATCCGGCACCCGCCTGCTTAAAAGCAGATGTGTGGGAGCACTTTGGGTTTTTAAAAAAAAGAAGGAAAGCAACGACTTGGATAAAAGCGTTGCGGTTTGTAAGCTATGTGGCACTAACGCAGGGCTGGCCCTTTCCACACGCTCTCACGCCACACATCCATTTTCTCACGCAGAAAAAAATCGCGGAGCAAAGAGGACACTGACAACGACAGACAAGACAGAGCCGGTTACTTATATATTAAATTAAATTATCAGCTCTCAGATTCTGTCCATTTTATTACGCAATTCAAACAATAATACCGTTTTGGCGCTTGTAAATGCGACGTGACAGATCTCTGTAGCGCCTCAGTTCAAGCGGCACGTGACCCGATCAACTCTAACTCTTCTTTACTAGTATAAACCCGAACTTACCGAAATGTATGCCTCGGATCAATCAGTGTTTTTCAACCACGGTAAGAAGTAAATTAAACAGGTTAATGGTAAATATAAATGGATCAGGAAGCAATTTAATGACCATTTATAGGCTGGAAAAATTAGCTATAGAGTTTTGTTCAATATGTCCACTATATTAGGCTACATATATTTTTACTTATATCATTAAAATATTATACAGTTGTTATTATAATAAAGAACGCATTATATTTTATTTAAGTTGTTATTTTTAACCTTTAATAAAAATAGCCTAGGGCTCTCTGTTTACAGCATTAGTGATTTATTTTTTAACATGTATCTAACTAACTTAATAATTATCAAAATGAATCGTAATTGTAACCATGCAGCTAAACACTTAAACACTGTAACATGTTGTCAGTAAACTTAATAAAAATAAGTTACCAAATGTTTTGAAAATCACAACTTATTGTGATGCAAGTTTTTTTTCAACTTTTCTCAACACATCTTTGATTAATTTTGTCCAGCATTTATTTGCAAGCTGTCTGATGTTTTTTGAGTTTTCATTTCAATTAATCCAAGTAAATGAAACACTCACAACACAAGATGTCACCAAAATCACTATGACCCCTTTAAATCTATCAGAAAATTATGTAAGCGTATCGAATTATATCGAATCGTATCGTTGGCTGAATATCGTGATATATATCGTATCGTGAGCTGAATATCGTGTATCGTATCGTATCATTAGTGTATCGCTACAGCCCTAATTTATCAATTAAGTGTTTTTAATGTAAAAATGAGGTCAGATGTGCAACATTTTTGGGAGAAAGCCAAGAGGAAAGCCAGGTAGTCTAAAAGTAATTTCAACTTTTTAGGCCGAAAACTGAGAAGTTTAGACCTTGAATATCCCACATGGAAATACTAAGTGATTTCATCACAAAGCTTTTAAAATAACCTATATGGTTTGTTTGTCATTTTGAGAAAAGAAAACAACACAAACAAAGTCAAGTCATCTTCATTTATACAGCGCTTTTAACAATAGTGTTTCAAAGCAGCTTTACAGTGATAACAGGAAATTACAGTAACAGAGATTGTTTTGGCTTTACAGCAGATCTAGAATAAAGTTATTGTCCAGCTAAAGTTAGTTTTGATTGATTCACTTCCGTTGCGAAGATCATTAGTTATTAACTTAGGGGCCGCTAACACCACACCGTTCTGACAGAAAACCCTCAACGTGCTCCGGCCGCTCATCCGCACACAACAGTGTCTGCTGTCTCGAGAACGCAAACCATGAAATAGATTCCAAGGTGCAAGCCTTGAAAAATGTAGAAAAAAAGGTAATCTCTGCGCAAACCTGTGAAAACGCTGTGTTTAATCTATAGCTATGTGTGTGTATGTATGTATGTTTGTAACAGAGGCCAGCTTTAGCCTCCTTGTTAGAACGCCTGACTCTTATGCCGGAGACCCGGGTTCGAGACCCGCACGGGCGAGTAGGACCCGGGTGGAGGGGTTACATTGGTGACGTGACCCGGATGGGAGTGAGATTTAGGGGGGTGAGTGTAACGGAGGCCAGCTAGTAGTTGCTGTGCGAGTAAACCTCACTCCTCTGATCTCAATAGGCGCTCTAGCGACAGACGCTAGAGGCTGCAGTCTTTAGCCTCCTTGTTAGAACGCCTGACTCTCATGCCGGAGACCCGGGTTCGAGACCTGCACGAAGCGGGGTGAGAAGGACCCGGGTGGAGGGGTTACATGTGCACAGGCGTGTAGTCATTATTTACGAACCAACCCTCAACAAACTACTTGTCTGGCCTTAAAAATTTATTATACAGAATTTGTTATCGCTTCCGCGTAGCCACGCAGACCAGAATTAACCGACAACGTTTTATCTGTATAGAGGTAAAGGGAAGGAGGCCTTCACAGGGGAGAGACTAGTTGGCACTTCAGCACTGCGTTGTTGTCGTGTCCAGGCGAAGGTCCTTCGTCAGATCTGGATACGGCCTGGATCCGGCAGACTGCGGTAAACTTTGGGATAAACAGAGAGACTAATATTAGCGTAGACGCCATTCTTCTTATGATTGTAATGAGTACATCAGGATTTAAGGGAAGTGTTCCCGGTTCCGGCTGACCTAAACTATGCAGCCTAACATTGAGTTATAGAAGTCTATAATGTCTCTATATGTGTATGCTAGGCCGAAGAGATGTGTCTTTAGTCTAGATTTGAACTGACAGAGTGTGTCTGCTTCCCGGACAATGGTAGGAAGACTGTTCCAGAGTTTTGGTGCTAAATAGGAAAAGGATCTACCGCCAGCAGTCGATTTTGATATTCTAGGTATTATTAACTGGCCGGAGTTTTGAGATGGCAGTAGACGTGAAGGACTATAATGTGTTAAGAGCTCGCTCAAGCACTGCGGAGCTAAACCATTTAGTGCTTTGTAAGTAATCAGCAATATTTTAAAATTTATACGATGTTTAATAGGGAGCCAATGCAGTGTTGACAGTGCAACCACAACAGATTAAACAATGGAGTTGTTCCCTTGATTTGCAATGGAGTTCAGTTCCTGTTGTGGCAGGAACTGAAGATCACAGTTCAACCTCTCTAAAGCAATGCTGGCCTGAATAAGTTTATCAAGCTGTCTATTAAAACACGGGTTTATCAGGGATGTGCACATGCAAAAAAAAAAAAATCATCAATTGTCTGTCTGGAAAAAACAACACTTAGTTTTGACCGAGAAAAGCGACGGCAACTAGTGACTAAAAGCATCCGTATTGAGACACTTTACCTAGAGCATCAGTGACGTGAGTTCTGCACAATCTGCATCTTCCTCTAGTAACCACTTCTTCCTGTTGATTCACATGTGGTGAAGACTGAAGATTTTTTACTGCGCTCTTCGACAACTGCAGATAAAGAAGTGTGTGTCAAATACAAGGATTTTTGTCTATAATGAAGAAGTTAATCGTTTTCTTCTTTGGTTTACTCAGATGAGATTTATTTAATAAAGTAATTTAAACGTTGAATTCTCTGTCATGCACGGCCTTCAGCTGCTTCTGTGCGTTGAACTCAGTGTTACTTTAGTTTATTATAGTTTTATGATTATTTTAAATTGGCTTTTATTTAAAAATATTTTATATTTTATTAGCTTTTATTTTATACTTTTAGATTTCTATTTTTCTGTTAAAGGTAGGGTAGGCAATTTCGGAGAGGCTAGCAAAAGCTTCAGCATCAGCTTGTTTTGGTTCAGGAGGAACTGTGAAAGGCGGCTGTTCGTTTGCGATCTCTGTGACTGACGTCTGTCTATAACTCTGCGGAGACTTACGATATGCGCTGATGATGTGTGATGTCTGCGCGAGCAGGTGCGCGGAGGCAGGGTGCGAACTACGGGGGAGCTAGGGGGAGCTCGGCTCCCCTTAATAAGACATGGGCTCCCCTGAAAACGTGATTTGTGAAATTTTGGGGTTTTTTTTTTTAAAATATTGACGATGTGTTATTTTGAAGTGCAATTTCAGTTTTGTGCAATGTGATCATCCTGGATTATTATGTGTAAAATAGTAAAAAATATCAGTCATTCATGCATGACGGCGATTTAAACCTACCGGTAATTCACTTCAATAAAGATACATGCTATTCTTGTCATGAGCATCAGGGTGTGGTGGCGCTGCGCTGCAAATTCCACTCATGGTAACTCAAAGATTTGTCGGAAAAATATATAAACGAGGCCATTGTTCTGCGCACGAAGAAATTCCTTGAAATTCATTCTGGGTTAAGGTAAGGCATGTTATTCTCAAAATGTTTTGTGACTGGGTTGTTATAGGTCTGCGTGACTCTCGATGTCTTGGGTCTAATTGAACGGAGGAATTATGGTATTCTTCCGTAGCCCGACGAGTAATTTAACCGTTGTTCACGTGAACGCAAAGAGAGCCGTATAGACTAGCCTACTTGTGGGTGGATGTTTGCTGTTTGACCTATTAATTGGTGTGGATAAAAGTATATTAGGGTAAATCCTGTATAGTGATTTATCCTATAGTGCTTGCATAAAGCAAGTAGTGCATACACTTGTAGCTGAACATGTATCTGTCGTTCATGAACGTTCATTGCGTCTGTCACATGACAAATGAACGAAAGACTCGGAAGGTAAAGTAATTATTTATGTTCCTTGTATTTTTGACAACATTATAATGATTTCTTAATTCAGAATATGATCAAGACTGCGTAGGTGCATGTGTTCGGGGAATTTGCCTGTTAAAAGTATAGAGAGTCAGTAAAATTATCCGAACTTCACGCGCGTACACATCATCGTGCGCCATTGACCAACTGAAAACTGGTCTAAAGTCAATGGCGCAATATATTTTTTTTAAATATATGGCGCAATTACGTTGAAAAGGTCACGCTTGACGAGTCAGTGTTTACAAATGTGCAGAAGGAGGACCATACACACATATTCAAATGTCTTTGTGTCAGTTTATCGTTTAAAATGCCCATGTCGTGTGCGTATCCTGCGTGTTGTAATATTAAAAAGCCTAAAAGAAAATTTTCGTCAGGATAGACATTTTTGACTTTTCATAGAAGCGTGACCTTTTCAACGTAATTGCGTATTACGTGACGAACGCGCATCACAGAACAGAGCAAGGTGCTTATAAAACTTAAACTTTTTTATTTATTTTAGAAATGAGCGATCGTTTCGCTAGATAAGACCCTTAATCATCGTCTGGTGTCGTTTAAAGCCCTTTGAAGCGGCACTGACGGTCATTTGGACCTTGAACCGTTTGGGGCCCATTGACGTCCATTATATGGAGAAATGTGTTCATCAAAAACCTTCATTTCTTTTCGACTGAAGAATGAAAGACATGGACATCTTGGAGGACATCGGGGTGAGTAAATTATCAGCAAAAGTTTTTTTAAAGTGAACTAATCCTTTAAAGAGTGTGTTAGTAATGTGCGCCCATTAGGCGGGTCCACAACACGTGTACACTTTGCTTATCACACACACACAAACACACACACACACACACACACACACACACACACACACACACACACACACACACACACACACACACACAAATATTAATATTGAGAACATAAAGATATGGTGATTCTGGCTTGTCCCGTAGGCGTAGATGGTCTCGCTTTAACCTCGCTTGACTAGTTTCCTCGCTAGAGAAGCGTTCAGTTTTTCCGATTGCACGAGCGCAACTGGCTTTGAAGGGCAGATGAGACTCCGATTGGTTTATTTCACGTTAAGCCCCGAACACACCCATTACTCATTGAGAGAATAGAAACGACCCATTGAGACCATACGCCGGGAGCGCCGACCATTTTTCCCGTTGTTAAGTGGATTCGGACACTTGTGCTTGAGACCATTCGCTTAGATGGTTAAAATAGGGCCCTAGGTCTGGATGATGGTGTCAAGTGGACGTGAGAGAGAGAGAGGAGATGCAACAATGTCAAATATGGAGAAAATAATGTGTTTTGAACATTCAAGCATTCAGGCCTTCAGCTGCTTCCGTGTGTTGAACTCAGTACTCTAGTTTTATTATTATTTTCGAATGGCTTTTATTTTTATATTTTAGTTTATATATTCATGTTAATTAAAGTGTATTTTTTTTGTAATTTCGTTTATGTGCTGTGTTTTATTTTAATTAAAATATTGCTATTTAGGTTTAATTTATTTTTATTTCAGGTTTAGTTAGTTTTATTCATATTTTGAATTAGCTTTTATTTTTATATTCATAGTTTATATTTTAATGTGAATTTTAGTTTAGTTTTTTAGCAATTTTGTTATGTGCTTTTGTTACTTTATATGTGATATTTTAATTAAAATAAAATTAATTAATTTAATTAAATGTTTTTTTTTTCAGTGAATAATTTGAGTGCTTCAATTTTAACTTATTTATGTTTATTGCTAAGGCAACATTTTTAATTTGAGTTTAGTCTAAGTTTTTCAACTAATATTTACACAATTTATTATTAATTTAATTTGATTTCATCTTTATTTCAGTCAAAATAAATGTTTTTAAGTTGTTGAAATGACAGAAACTCATGAGATATTTTTAATCTAATTCAGTGCTTATTTCTTTTTCTTTTTTCTCACTGAAATGTTTAAAAGGCAAAACTATGAGAACAGTCCCATAAGAATGAATAAAATTATGCATATTTTAATGGTAATTAACCTGTTAACTGTCACTCCTGATCATGAATGTTTGGGAATAAAGACCTTTTTTAAAGAGACACTCAGCAAATTATTGCAGAAATTAAAGCACTTTGAAACATGGTGTGTAAAATTTCTTGATTACTTTTTACTCTAAAATTTGTATAAAATCAAAACAATATGTCTAACCAATTTGTGTCCAAATTTGAAGTTGAGGTCTCAAAAAAGTTGACAGATAAAAGGTTTTAAAGTAGCATTACCATAGTAAACCAATTTTCTGACACAGATATCAGTGTCTCTTTATGTATTTGAAACCGCGCTGCTGCCACTTGCCAGGACACTCTTGTAAAAGAGATTTTTAATCTCAAGGAGTTTTTTTATCCGGGTTAAATAAAAGTTTGAATGAATGAATGAATGAAGATATCAATTTACCATTACTGCTGTATATTTGCTCTACGGTATGTGTTTGCTTGCCTTTATCATTAAAGCTTTCTCACTCTAAGGCTCAAGAGTCTCTCCATGTTTTATGTCAAGCGCCCCCTGGAGGCATACTCATTTTATGTAAGCAATTATTGTGCTGTTAAATTAATTGTGTATAAAAGTATAATTGTGAATAAGTCCCCTCACGAAAGAAGGGCATTATTAGACACGACTATAGCCTTAGACTATATTCACAATACAGCACGGCTCAAGTACCTTATTGCTTTTATAAAACGGTTACGAAGAAAACGGCAGTAAACGGCCTCATCTGAAAACAGCAAGACTACAGCTAATTTTTTTGTTGTTGAGTTTTTCATTTGATCCGATAGCGTTTCCACGACTTTCCAAAATGGGAAATATAGAGAGATTGAATACAGCAGTGAGAAGAGAGAAAGATGTCAAATTAACCATCACAGAAACAGCCTCGCAACAGTGTTCACTAGTTTTTCTTTTGTAATGTAATGCCATGGTAATATAACATAACCTATATTGTTATAAATGTACATTTATATGAAATATAAAATATATATTAAATATGAAAACTTTGTTAGATGTGCAATGTTAATAACTGTGCAAGCTGGCTGTTTCTCCTCTCGACAGTCTCTCACGTGACACCTCTTAATAATAATAATAATTCATACATTTATATAGCGCTTTTCTGGGTACTCAAGGGGGAATCTCCTCAACCACCACCAATGTGCATTATCCACTTGGATGAGGCAACGGCAGCCATATTGCGCCAGAACGCCCACCACACACCAGCTTACTGGTGGAGAGGAGACAGAGATGAGGCCCATCAGTATATGGGTATGATTAGGAGGCCATGATGGACAGAGGCCACTGGGCATATTTACCACAGAGAGTCAGCACCTCGGTTTAACGTCTCATCCGAAGGACGGCGCTCTTTGACAGTACAGTGTCCCCGTCACTATAGAGAGCCTAAGTCCCTCCCCTTCCGGTGGACCATGGGACCTTATTTCGGAAAAATATCGTATGCTGGTCAATGGCGAGAGACAAAAAATATTTTGATCTCGTTTGAATTGTGCCCTGAATTACACATATGATGTTTGTCAATTTAAAAGATACATTTTAAAGTCAAGAAAGTCGCAGTTTGATGTAAAACGGTTGAGGTTTAAGACTGTGAACATACGTAATTACAAAGACTACAAACCCAAAAGAGCGCACATGTGACGTCATACCTTTTCCCTCAATGAATGAAGCTAACTTTACTGAAGCTAACTTTACTGAAGATAACTTTACTGAAGCTGACTCTACTGAAGCTAACTTTACTGAAGCTGACTCTACTAAAGCTAACATTACTGAAGCTAACTTTACTGAAGCTAACTTTACTGAAGCTAACGTTACTGAAGCTAACATTACTGAAGCTAACTTTACTGAAGCTAACTTTACTGAAGCTAACTTTACTGAAGATAACTTTACTGAAGATAACTTTACTGAAGCTAACTCTACTGAAGCTAACTCTACTGAAGCTAACTTTACTGAAGCTAATTGTACTGAAGCTAACTTTACTGAAGCTAACTGTACTGAAGATAACTTTACTGAAGATAACTTTACTGAAGATAACTTTACTGAAGCTAACTTTACTGAAGATAACTTTACTGAAGCTGACTCTACTGAAGCTAACATTACTGAAGCTAACTTTACTGAAGCTAACTTTACTGAAGCTAACGTTACTGAAGCTAACATTACTGAAGCTAACTTTACTGAAGCTAATGTTACTGAAGCTAACTTTACTGAAGATAACTTTACTGAAGATAACTTTACTGAAGCTAACTCTACTGAAGCTAACTCTACTGAAGCTAACTTCACTGAAGCTAACTTTACTGAAGCTAACTTTACTGAAGCTAACTTTACTGAAGATAACATTACTGAAGATAACTTTACTGAAGCTAACTTTACTGAAGCTAACTTTACTGAAGCTAATTGTACTGAAGCTAACTTTACTGAAGCTAACTTTACTGAAGCTAACTGTACTGAAGATAACTTTACTGAAGCTAACTTTACTGAAGATAACTTTACTGAAGCTAACTTTACTGAAGCTAACTTTACTGCAAGATAACATTACTGAAGATAACTTTACTGAAGCTAACTTTACTGAAGCTAACTTTACTGAAGCTAACTTTACTGAAGCTAATTGTACTGAAGCTAACTTTACTGAAGCTAACTTTACTGAAGCTAACTGTACTGAAGATAACTTTACTGAAGCTAACTTTACTGAAGATAACTTTACTGAAGCTAACTTTACTGAAGCTTACTTTACTGAAGATAACTTTACTGAAGCTAACTGTACTGAAGATAACTTTACTGAAGCTAACTTTACTGAAGCTAACTTTACTGAAGCTAACTTTACTGAAGCTAACTTTACTGAAGCTAACTTTACTGAAGCTAACTTTACTGACGCTAACTTTACTGAAGCTAACGTTACTGAAGCTAACTTTACTGAAGCTAACTTTACTGAAGCTAACTTTACTGAAGCTAATTGTACTGAAGCTAACTTTACTGAAGCTAACTTTACTGAAGCTAACTGTACTGAAGCTAACTTTACTGAAGCTAACTTTACTGAAGTTAACTTTACTGAAGCTAACTGAACTGAAGCTAACTTTACTGAAGCTAACTTTACTGAAGTTAACTTTACTGAAGCTAACTGAACTGAAGCTAACTTTACTGAAGCTAACTTTACTGAAGCTAACTTTACTGAAGCTAACGTCTGTCATGTTTTCTACATTCTTACGTTATAATCGTGACGTTACGCCGTGATGCCGGAGTGTGTTGTACCAGACTGCACACACACGAGCAACGGTGACGTATAGTGCGAGACGAGAGATGAAGTTCATTGAGCGATTTCCACATAAAACTAAACGTTACTCTTCTGTTTTATGACAAACTGCAACTTTCTTGACTTTCATAATTATCTTTTAAATTGACAAACATCATATGTGTAATTCAAGGCACAGTTCGGACGGAATAAAAATATAAGTTGTCTATCGCCATTGACTACCATACATATTTTTTCCGAAATAAGGTCCCATGAGCCGGAAGCGGAGGGGCGGGACTTAGGCTCTCTATACTGGGGCGTTAGGACCCACACAGACCACAGGGTGAGCGCCCCCTGCTGGCCTCACTAACACCTCTACCAGCAGCAACCTGGATTTCCCAGGAGTCTCCCATCCAGACACTGACCAGTCTCAGCCCTGCTTAGCTTCCGTGGGCAACCGGTCTTGGGCTACAGGGTGATATGACTGCTGGCCATTGTTAATATCTTAACAATGATCTTAATCTTTCACATCACCTGTTGATTACTGGAAAATCCCTGACTAAGCAAAACTGCTCCGTGGCTGCACACTTCTCTTGTTGACCTTTGTAGTCACAGTCACATAGACCATAAGGCCTTAAAAACACATCTGGCTTGTGAAGGTTACATTAGTAACCGACTGAACACACTATCGATACGGCTCACTCGTACTGCGTCGCTAGATGCATTGGGAACCCAGTCCAATCGCTCCGTGCTTATAATTGCGGAACGGCAATCATTCAAAGGCCTTGGCCCAGGACGTTTGCATAAAGGCCCAGAGGGCACCAAGCCTAGGTAGGGCGAGGTAATTAGGGATGGGACTTTGTAAAAGTGTGTGGAGCCAGAGACAGTCCGAATGGAAGGACAGTAGAGTGGTAAGCCACCCCTTCGAACACGAATCTCAAGAATGGTGTGATGGGGGGCTATCTGGATATGAAAACCAATCCCCTGGGCACACTTGTGAGAGGATTTGTTTCAATGTTATCATCTTTTCAGATGTTATCATGTTCTCAGAACTGTGCATTGTTTGTTTATTTTCAGGTTATGGAGTCGCAGCATCTTTCGGATGTGAGCGGCTATGAGTGAAACGCAGGACGGCACTTTGAAGTTCGAAGTTCACCCGCAGAGCACGAGTCCATCTCCGGCACGAGAACCAGCGCTGTCCGGTTGAAATGGGATAACAGACTGGTTGATTACACTTGAATTAGGCTACCTGAATGTTTAAATGTTTCATTTTTACTTCTAAAACGTTCGTTAAATGAGTTTAAATGTACATGTTAAAACAGTGTAAAATATGCTGTAGCCTATTGATGTAACGTTATCAACAATAAAGGCCAATGTCATGTATACCGGTGGTTGTATGGAATAGTATTTTACAAAGGTTTAGAGAAAATGAAAAAAGTTAATATTACTCATAAATAAATACAGTTTTTTTTTTATGTTTTTCCCCAATTATTTCTACTCAATTTTATTTGTTGATGTATCAGATGCTGTTAATATTTATTTTTATTTTTTACATAGTTCATACAGTGGTATGTAATTGATTTCACTGCTTTAAAATGTAATCAATATTTTTAAGTGTAAAAATGTTTCACCAAAAATAAATTTTGTAAATCATAGTAAAACTTTTTGTGAGTATGTTTAGTATTCAGTTGTGAACAGAGCCGTTGTCTCTTATAAAGGTCTCCCCATCCATCGCATCACTGTCTCTCAGAAAATTAAACTGTGTTCAGATGATAAAACCCTAAATCGCGTAATTTTCCACCCCATGGGGCCGGGAGCGAGCACCGCTGAAATATTGTTCTTGGTTATGAAAATGAAGAGAGATTCCAGCACGTAAGGCACTTTTTGGCTCACGAGACACACCGTGGCGCGTCAGGAGGAATATAAACAGGTTTTTCCGGCGTGTCTTGGCTCACCTTCTTTGCCCTCTTGTTTCAAACAGCGAGAGTCTCTCTCTCTCCTCGTCTTTCCTCTCAGCAGGTTTATTCCTCTCAGCGGGTTTATTCCTCTCTCTCTCGGAGGCCCGAGTGCTTGCAGTGTGATTCCAGCGGCCATTAGCTCGACGAGAGGTAGGAAGATAAACGCGCGGGCGAGTAAACACACACACACACACACACACACACACACACACACACACACACACACACACACACACACACACACACACACGCCTATCGCACCCCGCTGCTCGCCACGGGCCAAGAGTTCCTGAAGAATCCTGAAGATTTCCCAGACCAAATCACATCTTCAGTTTCTCTCATCCGGAGGTTCACATTGTCATCTCTGACCTCTAGAGAAGAACCACTTACGTGCCACACGTGTTCTGCCTCACACACACGCACACACACTACAGTTTTAGGTGTTCAATTCGGTGTTGTTTACTATTTACTGCACAAGTTTTAGATATGAACTTGATTTAATATGTAGAATTTCCCCCCTGTTGCCAAGGTGTTGCTATGCAATTGCTATGGTGTTCTGTTTGGTTTCTTGGGTATTGTTACATCTGTTGGTTGCTAGGGTATCTTCTATTGTTTGGTGTTGCTATGTAGTGGACAGTCTCTGGTGTTCTGGGTTGTTTCCAATGAATTGCTAAGCAGTTAGTAGTGGTTTATATGCGGTTGCTAGGTGATTGCGAGGGTGTTTGGCATGGTTGTTAGGATGTTGCTACCTGTTTTAGTTGTCAGGGCATTATTACGGTTAGGGTGTTGCTTGCCTTCGTGGTTGCTATTCTGTTCAGCATGGTTGCTAGGGCATTACTAAGTGGTTTCTAAGGTGTTCTGGATATTTGCCAATGAATTGCTAATCAGTTAGGGTTTATGTGTGGTTGCTAAGTGATTGCTGGGGTGTTCGGGATGATTGCAAGAATTTTGCTATGTGATTGCCGGGGTGTTTGGCATGGTGACTAGGGTGTTGCTAGGGTGTTCTGTGTAGTCAGATTGTTGCTTTTTGTTATGCAGTTTGGGGTGGTTGCCAGGGTATTACTATCGTAGGTGGTTTGTAAGGTGTTCTGTGCTGTTGGCAATTAATTTATGTAATTAGTAGGATTTTATGGGGGGTTGCTAAGCATTGCTTTGCAGTTAAGTGGTGCTAAGCAGTTGCTAGGGTGTTGCTGTGTGATTTCTACGGTATTTTGCATGATTGCTAGGGCATAACTAGGTGGTTTCTAAGGTGTTGCCAAGGAAATGCTATGTAGTAGTCAGTATTATTATTTTTTAGGGTGGTTAGGCACTACTTTGCAATTATTAGATGCTCTGCATGGTTACTAGGGCGTTGCTAGGCAGTTGCTAGGATGCTAATTCATGTCTGTGGCTCAAATTGTGAGCCAAAGTGTAATAGACTAAATCTGTTTAACTTGAAATGGAGTCGTTCTGAAACGCCTCACAATGATGACAATATAAAATGACTAGCTGAACTCAAACTGCTCTCATGTCGCCACACAGCCGTAATTTTATTGGGTATGAAGTGTTTTTTTAACACATCCAGACTTAAGAGGTGACGTTGTCGTTGATTTGCTGTCAGCACCTGTAGAGTTTTAACAGGAAGAGGAAATCAAGACTCTTAATGAATAATTTGTTGAAAGCCTCAAATTCATATGTGAAGGTGCAAAATGTAAGATGACACTGTGTGTGTTTCCTTAGATATATTTTTTAGGTTTTAATCATAGACTGTAATAAAATATAGATGACATGTCTCCACTTCCTTTCACTGTAGAAAAATTAAGCCAAAATTACCTCTGTGAATGGCTCCTCCTCCTAAGTATCAAGGTCCCGCCCACATTTCCGCTCCTGCAGACTCAATCGCCAGCAGAGCTGTCAATCATAATGTTAAACCCCATCAAATAACTGACTAAATCCAAACTTATTGGAAAAACGAATACTTGAACAAACATCACCGTGATAAGAGCTACCTAAAATAACAGAAACCATCTTCGGAATTTTTTTTTAAGCGTAATTGGATTTTTTAGTTTGGCTCGCATCCCATTGGATTACATGGAGAGGGCGGGGCTTATGACCTATACTGCAGCCAGCCACCAGGGGGCGATCGAAATACTTCGGCTTCAGGAGGAATCAGGACATGTTGGTTTTAATGCTATAAAAGTTATTTTGTTTTTAAATTAGTGCCGTCAAAAACGTTTATGTTAGATGCGATTAATCGATTTGACGCCACTATTTTAAATGCATACGTTTGTTAGTTTTTTTTACTTTTCACTGTGCTTTTATTAAATATTGATTTAATAAATCAATATTTATTACAATTTATTACACAGTTTTTATTACAATTTCAACTGAAACGTTCCAGAAACGTTGCCGTTTTGCTTTTTGTCATAAAATTACGATAGTGATTTTTTTTAAGCTAAATTCGCTATTTTAGCAACGTTCCAGAATGTTTTATATTGGTTGTATACATTTAAGATAAAACTTTTTAGCAAAAAATGACCGTCTCGAGTGTCGCGTAAAACACCAGAAAGAACGAGAAGATGAAGGACCACTAGCTTAGATTTGATTAATTTGAGTTGTAATTTTAGCATTCACTAAATGCATGTCAATCACTTAGGAGCCCGTGAACAGCCATCGAAAGACATTTGTGAACCGGACGAGAGATTATACATGAAGAAGAGTGGCAGAATCGTGCCAGCGGCGGGTATATATAGATCTTTACCACACAACATGTATTATGAATTCACAGACAAATGGGCTTTCGCTGTCTCTGCTGTACAGATGACTGTATTTATGAGATTTAAACATGACACACACGGGGAAAGGAGTGAAGAAAGACTCAGTCACTTACGTCCCAACAAGCACAAAACACTTTCAGAACACACGAGGCTGAGTGAATAAAGACTCAACATTGGTTTTTAGGTGAACTAGCCGGGAGCGCGCTAACTGTGGGTTTATTTCCCGCCCGGCCAGCGGCTCCTCCATTCTTTATGATTTGCCGGCTTTCAGGACCGATTCCTTGTTGGTTTGAGCTTAACTCTCGCTGACTGCGTGTGTTTGCCGAGCGCGGATTCGTCTGGCGGGAGAGAGTAACGTGTCTATCGGGTAAATCTGCAACCTCTGCTTGATTTCTCTTCACACAGAGCTTAAGATGAGGAGGACGTGTCGTCCCGTGTAGCCGAGCTCATCTGTGAGGGACTTTTGTCTTCCGCAAGAGCGTAATGGGGAAAGGAAATACATCACCGTTCCAATAAATGTAATATGTAGATATAGAGGTATTTGTCAAAGCAACTTCAGCGAGGGCGGCCATGTTGTTCAAACGCGCTGCTCGACTGGAATCCATTGATTTTGTTTCATTTAATTCACATGTTCTGCTCTGGAAAGATCCCAGTATCACATCTGAATAATATCTTAGTTTTGGAAACATGAGGATGAACAAAAGCGAGAGAGAGAGGAAATATATAGGCTAGAAACTAAATGTGATCGAGGAGATGAAGGTGAAAATGTCTTGGAAACTTTTTAAAGAATGTATTTAGTGTTCAGATGCCTCAGTTTTTGTTCAAATGAAGGAGGCCAAGATAGTCCGTCACTCATTTGAGCTTTATATATGTAAGTTAGTTGTAGTTGTTGTGTTTCTGCAATAAAACAAGCCTTCGCACTGCATTGACACTAGCGGTAGTCAGATAGGCTGAGTTTTTGGTTTTCAGATTATTCATATCATATTCATATCAAATCACATGATTAATGATATTAAATTGTATGTATGTATATATTATCTGTATTATTAGCTTATTTATAAAGTATTTTGAATGTAATGTAGTTAAAGTTACCAATCAATTCATATTATTTCTATCTTTAAAACTATTTAATTCATGTTGAAAATATAATGAATAGTTATATTTTATATAATAATATGTATACTATTACATTTTACATATAATTTTATGCACAATTGAATGGAAAATTATGATTTTTTTATTTTATTATCTATATTTTTTCTATTTTGCATATTGTATTTTGCATATAATGTACTGTAGTTAAAAGTACCAATCAACTAAATGAATAATTCAGTTTTGAATCACTATCTTAAAATAAATGATTAATCAATGTTTAAAATGTTAGTTAAATGTAAGTAGATTATATAAATTTTGCACAAATAACAGAAAAAAATAATAATACAAATTTAGCCTATATATATATATATATTTATATTTTATTTATTTTTTTTACATTTTTTTAATCATGTTGTTGTGAGATTGTCCAGTTCTATGAGAATGATTGGTTGGGCTGACATGATTGGTGATCGACTGTTTTTTCCTGACACTTCCTGTATCTTATTTTCAGTTTTTAATAACCGTGTCATTTCTGGTTTCCCACAGACATGATGACAAGCCGTGACAAAACTCGAAAGTTCAAAAGTCAACATGCTGCCATCTGCCATCAAACAAACACGCGAGTAAACAAACGCTTGCAGTGAGAGCGAGACGGCGGCGTCTGAGAACAACATGTAGATTAGGGAAGAAGTCAGAGAGCGGGTTTTTGCACTTTTATGATGATAGATGCACTTTTATGATGATAGATGCACTTTTATGATGGACAGATGCACTTTTATGATGATAGATGCACTTTTATGATGATAGATGCACTTTTATGATGGACAGATGCACTTTTATGATGGACAGATGCACTTTTATGATGGATGTATGCACTTTTATAATGGATATATGCACTTTTATGATGTATAGATGCACTTTTATGATGGACAGATGCACTTTTATGATGGATAGATGCACTTTTACGATGGATAGATGCACTTTTATGATGGATAGATGCACTTTTATGATGATAGATGCACTTTTATGATGGATAGATGTACTTTTATGATGGACAGATGCACTTTTATGATGGACAGATGCACTTTTATGATGATAGATGCACTTTTACGATGGATAGATGCACTTTTATGATGGATAGATGCACTTTTATGATGGATAGATGCACTTTTATTATGGATATATGAACTTTTATGATGGACAGATGCACTTTTATGATGATAGATGCACTTTTATGATGATAGATGCACTTTTATGATGATAGATGCACTTTTATGATGGACAGATGCACTTTTATGATGATAGATGCACTTTTATGATGATAGATGCACTTTTATGATGGATAGATGCACTTTAATGATGGACAGATGCACTTTTATGATGGACAGATGCACTTTTATGATGGATAGATGCACTTTTATGATGGATAGATGCACTTTTATTATGGATATATGCACTTTTATCATGGATAGATGCACTTTTATGATGGATGGATGCACTTTTATGATGGATGGATGCACTTTTATGGACTTCCAAAGACAGAAACATTCACTGCCATTATAAAGTTTGGAAGAGCCAGGACATGTTTTAATATAACTGATTGTATTCGTCTGAAAGAAGAAAGTCATATACACCTAGGATGAGTTGAGGGTGAGTAAATCATGAGTAAATCTTCATTTTTGGGTGAACTATCCCTTTAAAGATCTGTGTTTGATTTGATGTTCGTTTCGTCTGTTGTGTTGAGGTCACGGCCTGACCGATGGAGGTCTGTGTTTCGTCTGACCCCACGCCGCCACCAAACTCCTCATTAGGAACACACACTGACTAATGAGGCGAGATACACTCGTGTCTTTCCTCTAATAATGGCTGAAGTCATTAGAGCTCCGGTGAGACTCTCAGCAGGTGAAAGTCTTCGCTTCGCCATTACATAACGCACAAACAAATATTACATCTGAATATAAAAAAGTGACACTTTACAATAAGGTCTCATTTGTTAACATTAATTAATGTAGGCCTATGAGCAATGCATTGTTATAGTATTCATTAATCTTTGTTAATGTTAGTAAATTAAAATCCAGCCACTCATTGTGTGTTCATGTTAGTTCACAGTGTATTAATGAGCACAAATCACAAATTTTAATTAATGAAAACTTATTGTAAATTTATTTAATTTTTTTGCATTTTTTCTTTACAACAGTAGCCTATATATATAATTGTATAATTGTAGATAGTTATATTATATAATATAATTGTAAAATAGTCAATATTTGCAAACCTGTGACCGATTTTGTATTTGTAATTTTAATTTTAAATATAAAAAATCCTACATTTCATATTTTAAAAAAGTCATTAAATATAATAATTTAAAAAAAAAAATTTGATCAATAATTATAATATAATAAATGTTTCTAATAAATGATCATTTGTATATTTTATCTTATTGCGGTTTTATTTATATATTAGTTCACAGTGTATTAATGTTCACAAATCACAAATTTTAACTAATGAAAACTTATTGTAAATTGATTTAATTTTTTTGCATTTTTTCTTTATATAATTGTAAATGGTTATATTATATAATATAATTGTAAAATAGTCAATAACTTGTGACCGCACATTAGCAGAGTTAAGATTTTGTATTTGTAATTTGAATTTGTAATATAAAAAAAACCCTATATTACATATTTTAAAAAATCATTAAATATTTTATTTTTAGTCATTTTGATCAATAATTATACTATCATAAATGTGTCTAATTAATGATAATTTGTATATTTTATCTTATTGCTATTTTTTTTTTTTTATTAAAGCCACACTAGGCTCTTTCACATAAATTAGCACTGTAATTACGCCATCTAAATATGCAATAAATACATGTAAATGATAATGTGATTTTCTAAAGCTCATGTGAAACTACACTGATCTGAAATCTGTGACTGGAATATTTGCCAGATGTTTTTCTGCTACTATTTCACACTGTTTCCATGATGTGATTCACATATAAGAGGCATTTGAATATGAATCCATCACCATTAAAAGTAATTAACCCAGCAGAAATCATATGGGAAATATCATCAATGTTGTCCAAACCAGAACACATGAACATCCGCTACATTTTGGGCTGTTAATCAATACACACATCTACACATCATGTAATTAATTCAGTCAAATTAACCACATACTGTATATCAATTTGAATTAAATAACTAACTTTTCCCACTTACACAGGAACGGAAAGTTTGATTGACATATTAGTTTTGTTTGTATCATTTAGGGGTGGATTATTCATTATAATCAATCCAATACTGTTAAAAGAAAACTCATATTTTGAATAGATGTTTTGCGACCCGTACTGTAAATGCTGTGAAATTGCAGCCCGCATAAACACAGTGCACATTTAAATCGGTCATATAGCAGCGTGATTATGTCTAAAGATATGTAGCTATTCTGTCAAAACTGTATTTTAAAATCTCCTGAGATTGGGGCCTTTGAACATTTTAACCCTTAAATGCATGAATGTTTCGCCAATCATTATTACATATTCGGGTCTTTACTGACCCGGGTCGCTATCGTAACACTGATAGATCTCTAGCTGCCGCAATAGTATAACATTCTCCTGATATTTTAATAACAATTACGAAAAAATAAAACTAAGCATATAAACCAATATTTGTATCACTGGCAGCTTCTTCCTAAAGTTCATCATCAAGTGACTGGTACGAAGTAAATCGCTGCGCCAATTCAAGTTTCGCTGATATATTCTTTTGTTTTATGGCTGCGTTAAACATCACGTTTGTGACATCGCCACCTTGAGGAAAAAAGGTGATGCGGTCACTAGCGACCCTATACAACTTTTTACCAAAAATGTATTAGAAAACATGCATTCTTCCATGTATATATTTTTTCTTGTTGTTATATTGTTTATATTTCGATTGAGGAATACTAAGAAGGTTGAATGAATGACGTTCCGAGTCAATAAAGACCCGACACATGCTTTTAACTACTCATTTGGAAGTCGACTTCGAATTAAATGGCTACTGTTACTGGTCCTACTTGACCCGCTCTGAGAGGATGAATGCAGCCGCTAGTGTCAATCGCTAGTGCGCCTCTTGAGATTAGGGAAGTGAGATTTATATGCACAGCTCTTACTGGCCTACGTTACACTCATCCCCCTAAACCTCACTCCATCCGGGTCACGGCACCAAATGTAACCGTCCTACTCGACCGCTCTGGGGTGTGTTTCCCGAAAGCATCGTTAGCCAACTATGGTCACAAGTGCCGTCGTTATCAGCAGTTCAACGAGTCTGTGTTTCCCGAAACCATCGTTCCAACAAACATTCCCAAACAGCATCACAAAGTTGTGTGTTTGAACGACACTCTTCGATCTGTGATTAGAAGCAGTTTCTTGTTTGCATGACATGTGGACTCAATAAATCTTTATCTTGAGCAAAATAAGCAAGCTGACATTCAGTACAATCTATATCTTTTATTTAGAATACAATCAAATGTAATTTACATCTTTTAGTTTTTGAAGAGTGCGCATGTGCGAACAAGCTCTAGTGCGCAAGAACGAGTCTATGATTGAATCCAGAAATAAATGTAGAAAAATAATGTAGAAAAATTAGAAATAGTTCTCAGATGCATGTCCGTAATTCATAGCAAAACATCTAGCTTTAATTTGATCTCAAACAGATTCATTAACAGTAGTTATTACTCCAACACCAGCGTGACATTTTTAACCAATGTGGTTGAACGACCGAATTGCAACAATACGGTTTCGGGAAACAGTCGTGACTAGCTAGTTGATTTCTTCAACGATGCATCGTACTATGGGAGTAAGCAGCGAGTTACGTCGTTGTACGAGAAACACATCCCTGAGTGGGATTCAAACCGGAGTCTCCGGCGTGGGCGCTAACAAAGATGCTAAACACCGTAGCCACTAGCATCAATCGCTAGTGCACCTCTTGTGGAGTGAGATTTACACTCACAGCTCTTACTGGCCTACATTACTCTACTATCATAACAGGAATATCTCATATCTGTAGGACAATGACAGCAGGAGGTGCTGTTTATCACCGGGGGAGAAACTCACTCGGATGACTTTGACACACACACACACACACACACACACGAGCAGGTGACTTTGGTGTTGAAATAGCTCCAGATCATCTGGCAGCGTTTCTGCAGCGGTTTGACTTTGCTGGTGGTGTCCGAGTCCGAGCCAGACTGTCTTTCCTGGGGCGAGTGTTTCCTCCGGTGAATCGAGCAGCCGCTCTAAACGCTTTACTGCAGGCGCTTTTGGGATGCAGCGTTCCTCTGTTGTGGGTATTCGGTTTCAGTGGAGAAAAAGTGTCCAATTAGGGAAGCCACAGTATCGATCTGGAAAACGAGTCAATTTCAAACACACACACACACACACACACACACACACACACACACACACACACACACACACACACACACACACACACACACACACACACACACACACACACACACACACACACACACACACACACACAGAGAGGGAGAGTTTAAAATAGCAAGTCAGTGTTGAGTTTGTCTTTATCCACATATTTACTGCTCAGGACACATACTGAAGAAAAGCCATTGTACCTTTTTTGGACAAGACGGTACAAAAACACAATTATTTTAAGATGTGTACCATGGTAATAGCATGTTTCTTTTTTGTTTTTATCATGTTATACATCAAGGTACCGTAATGTACTTGTTTGTAAGGGTATCCACATACAGTATTTATTGCTCCTGTTCTGCCTGTAGTCTATCTGTCAGTATTTCTCAGTATTAGCTAGTTTGTTCAGTTAGCGATCATGTATAGTTTCAGCACAAGACGTGAGGAAACATTACACAGGGTTTCCTTTGAACCCGGCTGTGCGCTGATAAATACTTTGTTGCCGCAGTTTCATTGAAAGTTTGCTGAGAAAGTCTTTCAAGAGCCCCTTTCAAGCGCTTTGTTTGTGAAGTGATCCGCGTCTCCCGCTGCGAATGAAATTAAACTGGAAAAAATAAATCACCAAGCCACTGTCTTTCATAATCACAATGTAGTACAAAGCAAAAACTACAAATTAACTCAAGGGTAAAATGTTAAGGAAGGAAAACACTCTTGTTAGAATCTATTTGCCATTTTAGCCAGCCACCAAAATTGCTAAATCGTATGCTAGTCACTGTAGCGTCTTCAAATTTCAATGCTAATTGCAATTAGCCATAAATTATACTTTTTGAGACAGAACAATTTAGTTTGCACACATGTACTGTTTTTAAAGCGGGCACTCGGTAACTCTAGCCCACCGCTTTGCTGATTTTCTCAACGAGCGCCCCCTACAGCTGCGGTGCGTATATTTTTCACATCACTGTCGTAAAGTCACTTGCGGCGCGCCGGCGCCCTCCTCCCCCTTTCTACCGCTGCTCATGTGCTTTTGTTATGGTCGGAGCGGTGTGGTGAACAAATGAGTCCCAGACGCACCAACTTTATCGTGTGGAGCATGTCTACCGAGGTGGGTACTACATCATACACAGTATCATAAAGCAGTTCGTGTTTCTCGCTCGTTCTCGGCTCGTTCTCGCTTCTCACGAGACTTCCTATTTTCAACTTACCGAGACGTTAGTCCCAATGTTGCAAGGCTGGTTTTCCGCCTGGGAACGCTGGGGGGAGCGGGGGAAAGTAACCATTCTCACCAGAACAGATTATTTAACCATCCAAATGATTTCTAAACGGATTTATTAAGCTGAAAAAGTTACCAAGTGCACCTTTAAGATGGTTTCCTAGGCTAGTTAGCATTCATGCTAATGTTTCATCTGCGTATCGCAGTGGGAGCTTGTTGGCTAACCAAGGAGATGATCTTTACACTGTCCTTGTGAATGAATATTCTCAAGCAGGAAGTCATTCGTTTGTTTGTTTTTAGCCACCAACGAGCCTTAACCAGGAAAACAGAGAGTTAGCCGTCATGTGTAGCGGAAAACATCTCGATTTAGCTTATCGCACTTGCTAAACAAAAACAAACATGGCGTATCTTCAGAATACATACAATCACATTATACACATGATGAATATGAACTAGTGTTATCAGTAAATTATGTCTGAGCTGCAGACGAGTGATAGTCATGCTAAAGTAATCAGTGATGCTAGCGTGTAGTCGTGTTAGCGCAGTGCAAAAGAATCAGACCTGTTTCCAGGAAACACAAACCTGATGGTTTTTATTCAGGAGCTGTGCTTTTGAATGTTGTTGTGTGTCATGATGGGATTAACACTGATGTTGACCTATGTCGTTTCACTCCACAGACAGGAAGTTAGCAGCGGCAATGAGGAAGTCGTTGCGGGTTCTATGAATCTCAAAGCTGCGATTCTGGATATTAATAAGCTGAAAGATTTTCAGCCTTTGCATGTTCCACAATTTCATATCAAAGTGCTATGTAATTCGCAGTGCTTGTTTAGATTAGCATCGCTAGTGCTCATACTAAAGGTTAAGAGTTTGTGGATGATAAAATAGGCAAGTAATCCATTCAAAACTACCTTAAACATAGCAACATGCTAAAAAAAACGAGCACATTAGCATAGCAATGCAATAGCAACCATTCCGAATGACCTAGCATTCCCAGCTAACAGGACTACTGTTATCTGAACGTTAACTAATGCTGTGGTAAGGTTCTCTTAGAGTTATGAACAAACATTATATCCGCAACATTAATAAAACATTATCTGGTCTTTAATAATGTTTTCAAAACATTAGCGCAAAAACATTATTTATACATCGTTCATGGAATGTTTCTATCAGAAATGTGTGGATGTAGTAACAAAGTTACAAGTTTCAGAATGTTAGAGAACATGCATTCCCATAACATCTGAAGAATGATCAAATGGCATGTTTCCTTAATGTTCACATAACTAAGAAAAAAAGATTTGCCTTAAAACTGACGCGTCAAGATGATAGGCTAATGGATGTTAGCCCATAGCTAATTAGCCAAGTAGTCATTATTTTAACAAATCCAATCAAAATCAAGTCAACATTTCGTTTCTAATTAACAATCTGTTGCGTTACAGAAGTGACTTGAAGTTGTGAATGTCGTTTCTTGTAGACTGTTTGGACTTCATTAGCATGTAGCATCCGTTTTGTATTTTTAGCGCAGGTTAGTCCTGGCTAGCAGCTTGTGTTTCCCATACCAGCTAACAAGCAATCGATGCGTTAGTTCAGTCCCTTCCTTGCTATCCGTCATAATGATTATATTTAGCATTAGCATGCAAAACACAATACGATTTCCAAGTGGCAACATTTTGAGTTTTGTGTTTAGCTGCTCTTTATGTGTGCGCTAAATAGCCTCCGCGATGTCTGTTTGTGTTGTACTTGAGGTTCGTGTGCGGGGTTAGCACTAATAAAATCCAACATTTGTAATCCAGCTCGCTAAAACTATCAAACCCAACAGATGGATGACAAAATAACTTGATTTCGCACGGGATGGCTAGCTACTTGCTATCATGCTAATCTCACAAAATCACAAGGTATTTTTCTCATTAAAGTCATGATGTAGTGATCAAAACCCATTTTACTTTTGTATGATTTCAGGAGGTGTGGATGACTTGATTTTACACATCAAGATGGTGTAAATGTAGTCAGTGTTAACACTAAGCTAACATCAACATGTAAGTAAATTGCATCAAACTTGATGTCATGTTGACATTTCGTCCCCAAACCGTTAGCGTATGTTGTAAGTTAGCAGATGTATGTTGACTGACAACCAGAGGACGCTGCTGTGTAGCTTAACCCGCGATGCCCAGACTTCTTGTTATTGAGTTATAATGAGTTCCTTAACTGTTTATCTGCTAATTTATTTATGATGAAGTTGTAGCGGCGTGTATGCCAAGACTGGAAGTCATTAAGGGACTAATTAGTGGAGTTTTGGTGGCAGCCATGTTTGGTGGCGGAGAGAGTTCGTGGCTTTTGCATCGCAGACGAAGACACACTCTCGCTCTCCTTCCCCCGGTGCCGGTTGTAACATCGCGCTCTGGCTTTTTTCCAGGCCACCTGGTGTAAGCAGAGACTAACGTCTCGAGGGCAGGTTAAAACCTGGCGCTCGCTAGCAGGAGCTCGAGGGGGGTTGGATATACGCGAGGCCACCAAACACCGATGCTCTTTTCCAGAGACCGCACTCGGATCACAGCTGCCGGGTCATCGCCGTTACTGGCTGCTGTTGTTACATTATATATTCAGAGAGAGACGGGAAGCCACTAGCATTGCTAGCTTTACTGTTCTTACAAACAAAAAAGGTATCCTGTCCCTTTTCTGTTCTTGGGAAGCTTTAAAGAAGCTTTTATTTATATTGGGTTTTTTACCAGTACAGACGGTTTCAGGGAAAACTGCTTACAAACTACTTTAAAACTAGAGAGAGAGAGAGAGAGAGAGAGAGAGAGAGAGAGAGAGAGAGAGGCTTTTCTAGATACAGTTGGGATTCAAAATAACTCGAATATTTTACATATTAATTTAAAGTTGTAATATTTGAGGTGTAAGAACATATTGAGGTTATAAATAATTGTTTATTTAAATAAAATAAGTATTACATCTCTCTCTCTCTCTCTCTCTCTCTCTATATATATATATATAATTTTAATATTTAAACTGTAATTTAAAATATTTTAAGAGTAAGGAACATAATTTGAATGTAAATATTAAAAATATGTATTTATGATTCTAATTGTAATATTTTAAGTTTAAGAACATACATTGAGGTAATACGTCATTTTAACATTAATATTTAAAATTGTAATTACATGTATATTTTATCAATAACATACTTTTTCATAATAACGTATTTAATATTGTTTTATAATTTTAATACTACATAATTTATAATTAAAACATTTAAATTTCTAATGTTAATGTCTTACGTTACGTTATACATTGACATTATAAATCATTTTAATATTAAAAAAATATTTAATTACATATCAATTAAAGTTATGAACCTGCTTGAGGTTATAAACGTTTTTATTAATAATATTTAAAATATTGATTTATATCCCTAATTTCAATATTTTAAGTGTTGGCGCAGACATTCATAAACTATAATCTTAATTGTTCTTTATTCTGGAGTGATTGGGAAATCATTATTTTCTGATTTCCTTTTCAGTTCTGGAGTCATATTTCATCTCCATATTTGAGCAGTAACTCCTGAAGTGCAGGATTTGTGTGCGGAGATTGAGTCGTGTTTACAGTACCTGTGTGTGACGCGCGTCGAGTGATTGAAACGCCGGTCACGCGCACAGACGCACAACACGCGCGCGCGGCTCCGGGGTTCAAGCTTTAAAGCCAGACTTTCACTAAGTACTTTATCCTTTATGTTCAGTTTGTGCCACCATCTTCTTCTGTTCTTACAAACAAACAGTCAGCACAATAATCTCTCCTCCAAAACAAACCAAACACGAGCTGGCTCTTCCCCGAGGACGTCACGTGACCTTGTTCGCCGGCTAAATTGGCCTAATTATTAAAGGCTTGTTAGTTCTCGGCTCCATTAGAGAGTATCAGCGCAAAAACAAGAGTTGCTCTGTGAGTCGGTCAGTGGAAATCACACACTGTTTTTAAAGCCAGTGTTTTAAGCCGTTAAAAGGTTAGTTCACCCAGAAATGTAAACTCTGTCAGTAATTCCTCTCCTCATGTTGTTCCCCGTCAGACTTCCTTCATCTTCTGAACACAAATGAAGATATTAGTGATTAAATCTGAGAGTGTCTCACTCCTCCATAGGCTTCTAGTGTAATTGAAACTTGCCAGCCCAGAAAGTTAGTAAAGACAATGTTTAAAATAGTTAAAATAACCAGATTGAACCAAATAAATCTCACCTTCAGTTTATCAAGCGATGAGAATACTTTGTGTGAGCAAAAAACAAAAATCAGGACTTTATTCAACTCTTGATGTTCTTCTGTGTGAGTTCACGCCATAGTCAGTATATAAACTGGACACAGCGACCCCACAGGTTTCAACGGAGAAAAGTCATTAGAAGCATCACTTCCTGATCGCGAGGCGAACTGCGCAGACTCAAACTGAGCTTGAGGACGTGTATGTGACGTGAGTCTGACAGCTGTCAGTCTTCTAGTCGCTGTGCCGAGAGAATCTGAATCATTCCCTTCCGGATCTCGCAGAGCGAGGAGCGTTAGCATTAGCTGTCCATGAGCTAGCAGCGGGAGCAACTTTATCACTCTCTCTGGGCTTCTCCCTTGACTTGATCAGACTTTATGCTCCACGTCCCCCGATTGCTCGTGAGCTTCTCCGCCGGTCTATACGGTAATCTCTCGACTGTGCGACAGAGTCGCGTGGTTATGACGCAATCGTTAGCCTATTTGTACAAAAACTGCTTCTACGGGGCTTAACGTAAGATACAAGGTAATGGAGCCTTTTATACACTGTCGTGTTTCTTAGAAATAAATAATGGACAAATGGAGTCTTTAAACGCCTCAGATGTAAAGTTATTCGCTGTCAAAGTGAATGGGAGTCAATGTAATGCTAACAGAGATGTTCTGCTACACTGGCGGATCAGTTTCCGGCGGATGGATCACCGTCTTGGTGAGTTCACGTAGTGTAACAGCGCAGCGCTTCTGGGGTGTACGCCAGAAACGGAGGCTCACTATTGGCCGACGCTGGTCGTGTGTGACGCTGGCCAATAGCGAGCCTCCGTTCTGACATGGAACGTACAGAAAACACTTCTACTGCCTCATCAAATATATTACATATTACGTAATGGTTTCAGTCAATTATATGTATTCGAAACTCAATCCTACATGTTTTTGAAGTGAAATATGTCATTTCTGCACAACAGCAAAAACTGATCAATATATGCTTTGCTTTCTTTTTCTATTTTCTTTGCTTTTTTATCTTATGGTTATAATATAAAAGTTTAAATTATTTTATTTTTTAACATTTTATTCTGTATTAATTTTTGTTTTATTGTTGTGCTTTTATTTTATTGTTTATTTTTGTATTTTTTTTTTTATATATATATATATATATATATATAATTATTTTAATTGTATTTATTTACTTGTATTTACATTTATCGTCTTATTTTATTCTGTTTTTTTTTTTTACTTTTATCTTCTCCATTATTTTTATTGTATTTTAATTTAATTTAATTATTGTACTTCTACTTTTGTTTAAATATTTGTATTTCATTATTTCTGTAGTTATATTTGATTTTTTTCTATATTTTTATTTGAATCAAATTATTTTCATTTTATTTCATTACTTGTATTTAATTTAAATTACATTTATCTTATTTGATCTTTTTTTTATTTTATATATTTTTTTTTATCCTGTATTTATTTTATTTTTTTTGTATTTTTAATTTTCATTTGACTTATTGCATCATATGCATCTATCATATTTATTTTGTATTTATTATTATTTTGTAGAAGACTCTCTGCTGCAAGAAAGCATAAAGCACACTGATAACTAGTAAACGTAACAGTCAAAAGTAAAATGGGGAAATAAATGTTTATAGAATGTGCATTTACTTTCTTTCAAAAGTAAATATGCATCCAATCAAATAAACATATTTATTTTCCCACATTTACAAACACATCCGTTTCCAAAAGCACTGACCCCCCACTGCTACTTTCTTGGACTACAAACACACACACACACACACACACACACACAGTTCTCCTGTGGCGATCGTCCCACATCCCTGCTCAAATCCTTCCCATTAAACACTAATGACCCGACATTATCGGCTGCAGTGTGTGTGTGTGTGTGTGTGTGTGTGTGTGTGTGTGTGTGATGAATATTAATAGTTCCATCCAGACAATCGCCGCGAGGAGAAGATGACCTGGACGGCCCTCTGGAGACTCAAACTCAGGCCTGATCAGTGAGATGTTTAGCACGCTGTTAGCTAACGTAAAGAAGCGCTGTGTTTGGCCAAACTCTGGTGTGTTGGAGCAGGTTCTGTCGTTAATGCGAGTCGCTGTTACTACACCCTGACACATGATTACCGGGATCATTTCAGCAGATTAAGTGTTTCTTCACCATGTGGCTTTGAGAATACACACGCGCACAATAGAGAGACGACGCCGTGTGTTGGTTAAGTCCTTCATCATCATCTGTCATCCTCTCAGATCACAGATCACACTGTACATCTACACTCTTCAGTCTGACACAATTGTGCTGGGTCAAATTAGAAAAAAAATATATTTTTTTTTTACAGCAAAATGTTTTCCTCAGATACACTTAATGACTATCAAATTTGCCAATTTTTATGGTCATTTGTTTCTAAATATTCTTTATCTCTATTTTTAATCACCTAAACATTATTTTCAGCTAAAACCGAACTGCTGATCAATTTGCTTTGCTTTCATTGTATTTTATTTATTTTTATTTAATCACTTAATCACAAATTAATCATTATTAATTCATCATGATTTAATCACAAATTAATAATTGCTTATATTAATTTAATTTTATTACGTATTTATTTATTTGTATTTATTTTTGATCAAAACTTCGTAAACACAGCTGTAGCAGCGCAATCGCTGTTTTAATGCATCGCAATCTGATGGAGTTTCCCAAATCCATTTTTTCGCAGTAAATTATATTTTTTTTCACTAGGAAAATGTCAATATGTTGTTGCTAATTCATACTGCGGTAGTAGCGCTGTAGTTGCGTTAAATTGGCGTATTAGCGTATTTTAATCCAATCGAGTCCCACCCTATTTTATTTTTTTAGTAAATATTTGATACTAGGAAAATGTTAATATGCTGTTGCTAATATTGCTAATTCATGGTACTGTAGCAGCGCTAGTTGCGTTAAAACGATGTATTGGCGTATCGCCGTCCAATTGAGCTCCATTCTACGTCATTTCGCCGTAAATATCCTTTTTCACAAGGAAAGTATTTTATGTTGTTGTTGCTAATGTTGCTAATTCATGCTATTGTAGCAGAAGTTGCATTAAATTGCGTATTTCTGTATTGCAATGCAATTGAGTCCCACCCTACGTTATTTTGCAATAAATATTATTTTTACTAGGTAATTCTTTGTCAATATGTTGATGCTAATACTGCGGTAGCAGCGCTAGTTGCGTTAAATCTGCGTATTCATGTATTTCAATCCAGTTGAGTCCCACGCTATGTTACTTCTAAAGTAAATATAAAACAATTTTTTACAAGGAAAATGTGGTTTTTTTTTTTTTGCTAATATTGCTAATTCATGCTATTGTAACAGCACTAGTTGCATTAAATCTGCGTACTTGTGTATTGCAATGCAATTGAGTCCTACGTTATTTTGAAATAAATATTTTTTTTTTTACAAGGTAATTGTTTTTATGTCCATATGTTGTTGGTAATTCATGCTGTGGTAGCAGCGCTAGTTGGGTATCCTTATCCTTATCCAGTCGAGTCCCACCCTACATTACCTTTTTCTAAGGAAAATATCAATATGTTGTTGCTAATGTTGCTAATTAATGCTGCTATAGCATCGCTAGTTGTTAAATTAGCATCTACTAGGAAATTGTCCATCATTTTTTTCACAGTTTCAACGTTAGCAGGGCTCGTTGCCCTAAATCGGTTGCAATATCTTTCTTTCTTTCTGTTCATTCAATACTATTTTCTAGTAGTTAGCTAGCTGGCTAATTGCCCATCCAGCAGAAGTATTCACCCCCGTGCAGTCAAACGCTAACTTGCGTTTAGATTCCTGTAGCGGAAGACAAGCACATTAACAATTTGGGACTGTACACAGCGATCAGCTGGCAACAGGACGGCGTCTGAACCGGGGCTACATGGCAGTTAGCCTGTAAATACGCCATGACTAATGTGCACGTAATGGAGAGCAAATCTGTTGTTGCACGAGATCATCCCACAACCTGGGTTCAGCGGGACGCCAGGCCAACCTCACGCTGAGAGGAGAATATCTGTGACCAATCCACAGAGTATCTGTGACTTGTTGTCTTTAGCCCCAATTACCAGCGTTTGCCAGACATTTTCAATATTCATTTCCCACTCGTTGCGCGGCGGGCGCAGTCGTCATGGAGTCGTTCCTCTGGAGAGCCAAACAGGAGGCGAGGCGCAGATGGTGCCATCTTATCTGCTCTCACTACCCAAACACCATCTTGAGAAACATCCACTTTATTTCTCCTTCCTTTCTGTTGGCGGTACGAGATGAAGACGCAGCGTGTCTGTGTTTCTGATCTGCACTCATTTGCTCAATCCTTCACGTCGGCATTTGATTCTTTCTTTTTGTCTTTGTGAAGTCAATTCGATTGGATTCTTCTCCAGACTAAAGCTAACATATTTGGTGTCGTCTTGTTATTTTCCTGTTATCTCTGTAAAGCTGCTTTGAAACAATCTGTATTGTAAAAGGCGCTATATAAATAAATGTAGCCTACTCAACTTGACTTTTATGTTTATCCGCCTTATTCCTGACGATCTCACTGCGTTTTGAATTATGGGGCGGCACTTCCGGTTTGGGGAACTTCCATTCAAAAAGGCGGAAACTAATCATTTCAAATCATAAGTTTGCCAAACTAATAAAGCTGATCTGTTAGTTTGACTGGATGATCGGTCAATTTTCCTTCATGGTTTATTTTCAGGCATCATGAGAATAACACACGCTTGGTATTTTAACGTGACATGTTCAGTCGCTGCTTTCTTTTCCTCGTGATCATTTTCTTTTTCCCCTTTGCAATCTGCTGTAAAAGTAAGAAAAAGGACAACATATACTGCGCATTTATGGTCTGGTTCCCGAACTTAATTTACGATATATTCCATTAATAATTCACTGGAATGCGCGAATAATCTCTCGTTATTTTCATCAAATCCTCACGTCTCTTTCCAGGTTTGTTTTCACAGGTAAATGCGATTTATAATCTGTCAAAATGACGGAAATCATTTTGAAATAGTAACACGTAATGCTGAAGTTAATGAACATTTTTGATTAAGGCAACATAAGTTACCGATATATTACAGTGATATTTAACCAAAGACTCGCGCTTTTGGGGTTATTTGGTCAGTTGAAAGTACCTTGTTGATGCTTTTACACTTTTAAATTTCCTTTTAATGTTCAATGTTTGAACGGTGAGTAGATTAACGTCGTTTTATGGTGACACTTTCTTAAATTGCGTTCATATCGCGAGCCTTTTCACTGATTGTTTACAGCTTAACGGACGTTACACCCCATAATTTCGTCATGGGGCGCAGGAATAATGTGGATATGTAATAATGTTTTTTTTTTTTAACTATGCAAACTCAGCTGCCTATCTTGACCAGGACACTCCTGTAAAACAGATTTTAATCTCAGGGAGTCTTCTCTCCCGGTTAAATAAAGCGTCTTCTTTGCAGTGTGTTCTGCACTTGAATCTCTCATTGGGAGTGCAAATAGAGATCCGCTCTGTGAAGAATGGAGTCGTCTGGATAATAATCCCAGGTGTCTTGACAACTTCCATTGTCCCGTTCGGAGGAAAGAGAAGGTTTCAGTTACGTCCCACATGACTTTGTTTTTGTCAACTGAAGCCGCAACAATAGAGCTTACATGAGTAGCTTTCACTTAAACTGACTCTCAGTGACGAGCGTTTATTCGCCGCCTACCTGACAATTAAAGAACAAAAAGAGACGTTCAGCTTCTGAACTATATCAAATAAGCTCAAAATGTGCTAGTGCATTTAAACAAAGCTTGTTGTTTAAAAGTGCCATTTTTTGTTGGGTTCTTGAGTCGCTATGTGGTTCTTGTCGAGTTTTTAAGGCTCATTAAAGGTTATTTAAAGGGAAAAAAGACTAAAATCTCATTTATATATCCAATCAAATATGACGTGCCAAGAGACACAATGGGACCAATGGTATCAAATCTTTCATGAAATTACGCGAGTCCCTCCCTACATTATTTCTCAGTGAATATTAATTATTTTTTTGTCATTGCTGGTGTTGGTAATTCAAGCTGCCGAAATAGCGTTAAATCTGCATATTAACTTATCACAATCCAGTTGATTCCAATCCTATGTTATTTCTCAGAGCATTTTTTTTCACTAGGAAAATATGTCAATACTGCCAATTCACACTTCTGTAGCAACGCTAGTTGCGTAAAATTGGCGTATCAGTGTATCGCAATCTAGTCAAATCTCACCCTACGGTATTTTGCTGTAAATATTCTTGATGCTGGAAAATGTCAATATGTTGTTGCTAATCCAATGTGCTGGAAGCGTCAAACTGGCGTATTTTTGTATAGCATACAGAATTTGGGTGTCGGGTTTCTTTAAAGAGGCCAGAACACAAAAATAAAAAATTTCAAATCTAATTTACGTCCAATGGCGTGCGTTGACGTCAATCACGATCAATTTGATGTCAATGACATCAAACCTGGTCTAAATATTCCACCAAACTTCCCATTTCCCACTACATTAATTCTCAGTAAATAGTATTACTAACTGGAAAAAATGGCAATAATATGTCATTGCTGATGTTGCTAATTCAAGCTTCTGTAATAGTGCGTTAAATTGGCGTATTAGTGTATCACAATCCACTCAACTCCCAATATCAATAAATATACGTTTTTCACTAGTAAAATATGTCAATATGTTATTGCTAATTCTTATTGCCGTTTTAGCCTATAGCATACAGAATTTGCTAGACCCAAGTGTCATATCTCGTTTACATCCAATTAAATATGGCGTGCGTTGATGTCACGCACGATGGGACCAATGATCTCAAACCTGGTCTAAATATTTCAAAAAAAAAAACAGCGATAATTATGCACATTTTAGCCTGTCCTTCTGCTGAAAATCTTCTTTGAAACGACATGAATGTGAGTAACTGATGACAAAATGTTCATTTTCAGGTGAATTAACCCTCTAAACAGGACATAAAGTGCCTTTTGTTTTACTTCCAGACCAACAACGTTGGCTCACCGCTTTGTTCTTCGTTCAAACACGCTAGAGCTCCATCGGGAGATCCGCGGAGAGTCTTGCGGCGTTGGACGATTTGCTCCAGCCTGGAAGACGGAGGGTTAAGTGTTTGTGCGTGGTTTCACACTGGTGGGCGTCGAGCTGCTGCCAGCATCCCTACATCCATCTGTGCTCGCGGTACAGCGCTGACAGCTCTCCAAACACACGTCGTGCTCGACTCTCCCTGCAGACGCGGTCAGTGAAGATTCACCCGGCCTCCTCGCAACTCTCGCATGCATTCATTAAGTTCATTCGCTGAAGATCATCACTGCTGGAAGGGCTCTTGAAGTAACTTTATTTATTACATTTTTACTTTAAAAGTTGCTTCCTAGAACTTTATCTTGTGCAGCAGGCAAATGTCACTGTAGAAGAAATTTGATCATACTAACATTTGATTTTGAGGCGAATATGCACTGTAAATATCAGTCAACATGATGATTTTTTTACTCAAAATGACATTTGCAACACTTTTACTTACAATAATGTGACATTTTTCCATGTGAAATATGATTCATCTCACGATGGCTGACTAGTCCATGGGTTGATGTCAATTTTTAACATATATAGGCCTACATATAGATATTTTTAGCCACAGAGCACAGTGTTTTTTGACGTTTAACAGAAATTTCAAAAAGGCTTTCAAAAATGATAGGAATTTCTACAGTCAATACAAAGTTTTTGTATTTGTACGTTTTTTTATTATTATTATTTTTACGAAATATTGCAAACTATTTTCTTTAGAATATTGTGCATTGATATGGAGGATGAAACCTGCAAAAATGAATTTAAAAAAGACAAATAAGTAGATGTGAATCCACATACTTGTGCATAAATGTAATAATTAAATGTTTAAAATATACAAATAATGAATTAAGTACATAAATAAAGTTTTAAAAGTAAATATACTATAAACAAACATATTCATTAATTTTACAACCATTTAATTGTGGTTTATATTATAACATTTTATGTAATTCGTTTTTATATATATATATATTTTTGCACAAATAAGTGGATAAATATATTAATTTACTTGCATATTTATTTGTCTTTTTTATTATTATTATTTATTTCTATTTGTATTTAATTCTTCTTTTTTTGAGTCCTCCGTACACTGATAAATCATTCAGTAAGTCCAGGAACGGGTCCGTTTGGATTTCACGTTTAAATTAGTTTTATTGCGACACAATCTGGAGCTAAACTCTCGGGATTAAAAACCTCTGTGGTTTTCTCTCACCCTGACATGATAACAAACCATAAACAAGTCACGCACCATTGCAGGAATCTTTTAGGGCCATCCATAAAAATGCTAATTACGGAGTCCCAGAATGCCATGCGTCGGTGCGTCAATAAATCTGTCTGTTTTTGGGGTCTCCGTCCAGATGGGGTCAGATTTATGAGCGCGCGTAGCCGGATGTCATCAGTCCTGTGCTGTGTTTTAGCAGTCGTGGCACAAATTCGGAAAATCAATCGGGTGGATTACGTCCCCGTCAGGATGAAAGACTCGCCCTGTTGTTTTACCGCCCGCATTCGTTATTAAATCTGTAAATGTGAGATTTGACCCTCCGAGAGTGTCTTTATTGTGTCGTTTTATCATAATTCTCCTCTGGGTTTTATGTAACTAAGCAAGTTTGTAAATGATAGTTGTAATGTGCTTGTGTCAAGCAGCAGCTTTTTTTATGGGCCGTTGATACTGTTGTCTTGTTTTATAGCGGGTTTGATGATGGATGGAGAGGTGAAGAGCAAATCTCGCTGATCGTTTATGTTTTGCCACCTCAGCTTTCAGCGCATTAGTGCATATGCATGTGTTTCAGTATCTGAGGGGTCTCCATGATGACTTTGGGAATGGGTCGGTCTGGAAATACTGTTACTTTCGTTACCTACACCTCGAGGCCTTACGTCATAACTTGTGGTGTTCCTCAAGGCTCAATTTTGGGTCCTATTTTATTTAACCTATACATACTTCCTTTAGCCGTTGCAATTCATCAGTACAATATTTCCTTAGAATAATTTTTGGCAATTTTGTTAGTAGCCAGTAGAGAGGTACAGAAATGACACTTTAATGGGATTGAATTTTTTTTTTTTTCAAAAAACATTTTCACCTTAATTGTCGTAATCAATTCAAAACGCCAAATCACGCAATAATGATTTTATTTCTCTAAAGATCTAAAGATTTGACAGTAAGTTAAATCTCAATTATACCACTATTAATTTATGCTCTACAGCTCCAGTCCCCATTCACTTTTACTGTCAGGATGACAGCAGCGTGAATATTGTGCTAAACGTCTCATTTTGAGTCATATGGGTTTGTAATTATATGAAACCCTTCATTGTGGGGTGTTTTTTTTTTTCACCTGTTTGAGCTTCTCTTATCATGTCCGTGAGAGTTTATCTCTAGCTATAACCCTAAGTGGTGCATTCTCAGTACACATGAAAAAATCTAAATCTAAAAATCTAAACGCTCAAAGTGTTTTCCATTAAACCGGTCTTCAGCAAACAACTCCGTGGCGATTATCATTACCGTGAGTGATGCCGGCCTGTGAATGCGGACCGATATCCTCATTAGAGCAGGTATTTCTGGATGTTCGGCCCTGCTGAGAGACACTGGGCTCAGGAACATTCGGCTCCGCGGGACACGCTAATAAAATCCAGCAGGAGGGGCTTTAATGGAAACCAAAACCGTGTCTGCCGTCCAACTGGAGACGGGAAGTTGAAGGAAGGAAGAGAAAGTCACTTTGTGTCTTCTGGCCAACCTTGCCTTGTGTGGAACTAAATTCTAACATTTCTAAATAAATTATGCCTAATTTGAATAATATTAATGAAATTTTAATAAAATTAAATTAGAAAAAGTAGGGAAAAAGTCCCCACTTCATCCGGCGGGATTCTGAAGTGTGGATTAATGAATGGCAGTGAAGCGAAGCCACTGATACTGGAAGGTCACATGATAAAGACAACATGGCGGATGTAATTACATTCATACTACACATAGTCATACTATATAGAATTAGAACATACTTTTTTAGTGCTTGCAAAATAAGTACCTACTCAAGAAGAGTATGCGATTTCGGACGCAGCCAATACGTCAAGTCAGCTTTATTTATATAGCGCTTTTAACAATACTGATCGTTTCAAAGCGGCTTTTACCGAGATAACAGGAAAATAATGCAACAAAGTTTGTATCTAGAAGAAAATATCGTCACAGTCCAGCTTAAGTAAGTTCAGTGATGGTTCATTTTTGTTATAAAAAAGTAATTCAACTTAAAAGGTGAAACTAATATATTATATAGACTCATTACATGCAAAGTGAGATATTTCAAGCCTTTATTTGTTTAAATTTTGATGATTATGGCTTACAGCTTATGAAAACCTTTTCACAATATTCTAATTTTGAATTTGGGGTTTTTATAAGCTGTAAGCCATAATCATCAAAATTATAACAAATAAAGGCTTGAAATATCTCACTTTGTAATGAGTCTATATAAATTAGTTTCACCTTCTAAGTTGAATTTCTGAAACTGAAAAACCTGTATACAAACCCGAATAAGTTGGCAGAACTTACTTAAACATTTCAAGTTAAGAACAATTAAAATGCATGAGTACACTAATCCATACAATTAACTTACTATAAAAATTTCATGTAATCTCAATGTGAACACCTTATTAGTATATACTTAGTTAGCTTTAACAAGCTTATCTGCTAACATACTAATTTGCTAACATATTAGCAATAGTACGTTATACAGAAGCACTTGCTGTGTGAGTGCAACAATATAAAGATATTATTTGCTCTCAAATCAAGCTCATGCACCACTTGTCACCATGATCATAACTATCCTAAAACCAACATTAACAGAAATTCTTCTAAATTAGCATAAAAAAACATTAATCACTACTAAATCTCCCACTTAACAATAATCTTGCACAAAAAAACAACAACATTATATTACACTTAATTTTAGCATTTACTCTCCCTTTCGAGAGCCATCGGCAAAGCATGCTGGGAAATAGACATCTCAGCCGTTTCAGTGAAACTTAAGTTCGTCTAAACTAAAATAAATAATTTCATAAAACTCAAAACAATGAAACAAGTTCAGTTTACTTAAAATATATCAGTTCTGTGAACTTGAAAAAGAAAGTGCTAAATACTCATAAAAGTTAATTTGACTGAACTAATTAGTTTAATTTAAGTTTGTCCTACTCAAACCAATTAAGTATTTTGAACGTTAGGGTTTATGTGAAAACAGAACGTCAATTGAGTTTTATGTATTTAGTGGGGGAAGTATTAGATCTCGGACGCAGGATTAGTTCATCAGGGAGAAGCCACTTGAGAAACCCCGAACTCATCCGTCTCGAGAGTTGCTTCCCTTCCTTTTATCTGTCTACAGGACAAACTCCCCCCGCGACCGAGAGACGTCCCGCCGCTGAAAAGCCTCAGTTTAGGGCCGTGTCGGAAAGTGTGCGCTTTTTTAGTGCATTGAAAGTGAGTGTTCTCTCTCTCTTTGTGAAGTGCAGACAGGGGACGCCCACTCCCGAAGCCCCTTTTTAATGTTCACCTCGGGGAGACCGGCTCGCACAGACCTGTCCATCTGACAGACATATCAATCTGTGCCAGGAGAACGAAGAGGAGGATGACGAGGAAGTGCTCCTGCCAAATAAAAGCTTTTGCTTCACTGCTTTTATATTACGGCATGTTGTTCGGGTAGGAGGTTTGGCACTAAACACCGGACGACTAAACAATGGCCTCTTCAGTGCTCGCTGAGATTCAACACTTAATTGGACGTTTGGAAATGGGAACAATCACACTTACAGATTTACACAGGTGTGCATTCGCTTTTGGACATGATCATACTTGTGTGTTTCGCCTGCTAGACGATATACAATGAGTAAAGCTTTTATTTTTAATTCATAAATGATGACTCAATGTAAATATTAGATTAAAATTTTAGAATTCAATTATTGAATCACGTAGGTCATACATATGTGAAATCAATCAATATTCTCTCTTTATTATAAGTATTAAATTAACATTTCTCGGTAAAACTTTATAATACATTTGTTACATGTACTTACCATAGTAATAACAGTCAATTATGCATAATTACACGCAATTAACCCTCAACCACATCCTAATCCTAGAGTAAGTACATGTAGTTGCTTAATATTCATCAGTACTTAAATATATAATTACACCTTAAAATAAAGTGTAAACCATTTCTCCAATTTATCGGCTCCATTTATTTTTTTCTTTCATCACTTTTGTGTTGAATCATGCAAGATAACTTGCTTAAGCGAACATAGCATGTCGCAAAATATTAGCAGGTGAAATTTCATATGGATTAGTTTTCAAATCTCTTATGATCTTTTTAGAGCAACAAAGTGGTAGTTGCGTAGACTGTCAATGGACGGACAGAAATTTTAATCAGATTTTGTTAAAAATGCCTTGGTTTGTGTTTCGAAGATGAACCAAAGGGTTTGAAATGACGAGGGTGAGTAATTAATGACATTTAATGCTAGTGAACGATCCCTATAATGGCTCTTCTTAACTTGAAGAATTTCCTATTTTTCTTTGGAAGATTTTGATCGTCATTACTTTTTTTTAGGTGATAGTATATAAAAACAATTTTTTAATGAAGATATTCTCACCTATACTATAAGTATTAAATTACCTTTTTTTTGCCCATTTATCCATTTTATTTGACATATGACATGTCGCATGTTGTGTACACTGTAAACACTAACGCTCAAAATACTTAATTTAAACTAAATTAAACTAATTAGTTCAGTCAAACGAAACTTTTAGGAGTATTTAGCAGTTTCTTTTTCTTTCAAGTTCACAGAACTGATATATTTTAAGTAAACTGAACTGCTTCATTATTTTGAGTTTTATTTAAATTAAAACTATTTAAAAAAACGTAAGGTTTATTAAAATAAAACTTAAGTTTAATTGAAACGGCTGGGATGTCCATTTCCCAGCATGCTTTGCCGATGGCACTCGAAAGGGAGAGTAAAAGCTAAAATTAAGTGTAATATAATGTTATTTTTTTGTGCCAGATTAATGTTAAGTGGGAGATTTAGCAGTCATTAAATTTTTTGTCATGCTAATTTGGAAGAATTTCTGTTAATGTTGGTTTTAGGATAGTTATGATCATGGTGACAAGTGGTGCATGAGCTTGATTTGAGAGCAAATAATACCTTTATATTGTTGCACTCGTACAGCAAGTGCTTCTGTATAACATACTATTGCTAATATGTTAGCCAATTAGTATGTTAGCAGATTAGCTTGTTAAAGCTAACTAAGTTTATACCAATAAAAGTGTTCACATTGAGATTACATAAAAGTTTTAAGTTAATTGTATGGATTAGTGTACTCAAACATTTCAAGTTAAGAACAAGTAAAATATATAAGTACAAAATAAAAATCTGCTAGTTCTGCTAACTTAAACTTTGAATTTCAGAACTTAAAAAATGTGAGGCAATTGATTGAGTTCTGCCAACTTATTCGGGTTTACAGTTAACTTTAAGCTCACTTCCCGGATGTGAAATCTTGAATTTTCTGTCGAAATTGAACCATTTAATTTGAGGAAGCGAATTTGTAAAGCAATATAAAAATGGACCGGAAAATGCCTGTCGAATATAATTGGTTGTATTTTAATTTTAAAGAATTAATTTTTTGGCAGTGAAATCTGAAAGGTGAATACCGATTATTGTATTTTTTGTAATAATGAAAATGTGTGGAATTTAAATATTCTCAGCTTAAATATACAACAATGTTGAAGTCCATAAAAATACAAGCCCTAAAACTACAATGCACTTTTTTTTTTCAATTAGTGCAATTCAACAAGCTTTTCTTTTTTTTTCTTTTTTACATTTGGCATTCATTTTCTTCCATATTACTGCATTTTGACGAAGGTTACGACAAAAATATTCCGATTAAAACAAACTTTCTCTTTGGAATAACATATAATCAATGAATTGTGCACAATAAGACCAAGAACATGAAATAACACATCAAATAAAGACAATCTGATTTCACTGAGTCATTTTTGTTTAAATCATGAATACTATTCAATATTTCTCACAAACTTGTGTTTCTTTTGACTCAAATGTGTACAAAACGTACAAATGTGTCACTTTGTTGGCTCTAGGAAGTGGGATTATTCTACTCTCTCTCTCTCTCTCAATCTCTCTCTCTCTCAATCTCTCTCTCTCTCTCTCTCTCAATCTCTCTCTCTCTCTCTCAATCTCTCCGTCTCTCTCTCTCTCTCTCAATCTCTCCGTCTCTCTTTCTCTCTCAATCTCTCTGTCTCTCTTTCTCTCTCAATCTCTCTGTCTCTCTTTCTCTCTCAATCTCTCTGTCTCTCCGTCTCTCTCGCTGTCTCTCTCTCTCTCTCTCGATTTTCCGCCGTTCTCTTTCGACGTCTCTTTGTACTCGTCGAGAGCCGAAGATCAAAGACTAGCGCCGTGAAGCTCCCAGGCCTAAATTACATTCATACTTCCTTGAAAGTACAGAGAAATTGGTAGGATGAAAACTGAAGGTCATCGAGCGGGATTGGGTCTGAGCGGGGGAACGAGGAGCGAGAGGAGAACGGGTGTCGGGGCTCGTATCACCCGCGGACACATCTGAACCGGTTCCACCTCAGAAACGTGCTCAAAGAAACATTACACACGGCAGAACAGCAAATAAGAGCTCGGGGCGCTATAATAGATTTAAGAAATCAATGCGGTACGTCAATGAAATATTTATAAGGCATGTTATCTGTGTTTTTCTCCTGCAAACGTGCCATAAAAATTCACATTTATTTTACAACCGTTCAACAAGCTCTAATACATTTCAAACATGATTAAAAACACATCTTGAGCATTTGCGGTTGCGACTTTGCACTAGTTTTTTCATAAAAGGATGCAATTATTACCTCAACCCTTGGATATTATGTCTAGCATAACGGGTATGGGCAAATAGCAAATGCTATTCATGCTAACCATAAATTATCATAACATCCTGACACAGATTGTCGGTGACACTGAGCGCTAGTGCATCTGCGTGTATTTTTCCATGGACACAAAGTAATTAAAAAGAATAAGTGGTGGCCAATAAGCAGGGAAGCATGTAATTACGATGTGTCTGCAGCTGACTGGGCCGCACTAGCTTTAGCGCTTTAGCCTGTGACCTGTGATGGCTCAACACACGAATTAATTAACGTGCGCGATCCTCTGCATTTCATTACTGGAGCTTCTCAACCCATCATTTTATTCTGCTATTAATTTCTAAGATCTGTTTCACCACAACTGAGCTCTCTCTGTAATGTATGCTAACGTTTTGCTTATGCTAATCATACCGCATGTTGTCTTTTTATATTGTTTCTGTCTAGTTGATGTACAATTATAAAGGTGACAATGTGACCTGAGTTTATTTTAACCTCTCTAAACTGTTTAAGACCATCTTGGATTTGAAACAAATCAGCTACTAGCTAGCTAAGGCTAGTTTTTTTTTCAAAATAGCTAGCATCTTAAACTGGATAGTTTTTTTAGCAAGGTTGAATCAACATCTCATTGCTTTACATCTAAAATATCCTGTAAGCATTGTAAACTAAGCTAACATCAACTAGACTGATTAGTTAGCCTTTATAGTAGGCTATTACCAAGTCCTATAGGTTAGCTGTTAATGCTAACACGTGCTAAGTTGGCAGCACACTATAGTCAATAATGTGTGAGGAATTTAGCGTATATCTCAACACTTGATATAAAATGTCCTGAAAGAAATGTCTAATTAAATGTGCTAACTTATTAGCTTAGCATTATTGTATTAAAGTGCCCTACTGGTTAGCTGCTAATGCTAACAACAGTGAGACGATTTAATGAAGCTGCCAGAACACTAGCCAATAATGCTTGGTTAACTTATAGCTCATCTATTGATATGAAATATTCAGAAAGCTATGTCTCATCAACTGTGCTAACTTATTAGCTGAGCATTATAGTATTAGAGTGCCCTATTGGTTAGCTGCTAACAACGAGCCGATTTAATGAAGCTGCCGCCAGCGCATTAGCCAAGGTGTGAAGAAGTTAGCTTTAGCAACTAAAGCCGTGTCATTTCCGTGTGAACTGTGATGTTGGGATTCAGTGTGAGGTTGAAATACTGTGCTTTTACTGTGTCAGTGTTACTGTCTGGAGGAAGTGCTCTGAAAAACTGACCATCTGCAGGGTTTACATAAAGTTCTGCGTGGTGCTAATGAGACATGACAGACCAACAGAAGCACTGCGAAGGAAAAGATCAAGCAAAACGATTGATGCACGGTTAACTTTAAAATGAAGCCTATTGCTGGGGTTATTTTGCATTGTGACACTATTTTTCATGACGATTAACAACATTTTACTCATTATTACTCAATATGCACCAATGCTAGATGTTTCTAAAGGTCATAATCATTTGTTAACAAACAAGTATTTATTACTTCAATGAGCTCATTGTTTCTGCATTAAATTATTACACTGTTTAAAATAGTAAATTTTTGTATATGTACATTTCTGAAATACATAAACTTAGCCAGTTTCCTCTGATAACAGATCACTCTAAATTGTAATGTGGACTCATGCACTTTCTGTAAAGCTGCTTTAAATCTGTTAAATTTACAGTAAAATACTGGCAGCTGTGGTTGACAGAAAATTTACCGTATAAAATACGGTAGCAAGATTTTAGGTTTTACAGACTTAACTTAAATATTTACAGTAAAACACCATATTTCATTATCTGATATAGGGCCCTATCTTGCACCCAGCGCAATTGACTTTGAACACCGACGCATGTATCATTCCTATTCTGCACCCGCGCACAGCGGACATTTCCCTCCACAGACGCACGTCGGTAAAATAGGGAATTAACTTGCGCTCGCGGGGGCGGTTCGGCGAAAAGAGGAGCGTGATCCGGCGCAAACGTTCCCTGGTGATATTTTGCAGTTTCAGAAAACAACTCCGGCACTGACCAGGAGAAACCGAGTCTAAAGACAGCGGCGCCGCGCGTTAGTCATATGCTATTTTAAGCGCGTGTGTTTGGCCGTAATGTAGCGTGTGAACAACACACACACACTTTGATTCTCTAATATAAACAGACGCAGCAGTTTTAATTTTTGCAAATCATACATTATTACAAGGAAAAATATTAACACACGAGGGAAATCATTGTTGTGTCCGTGAAGATGTGAAACAAATCTATCTACTGTAGATAAATAAATAAAAAATCTAGATTACACATTTACCCAAATTATTATACGCCTGTTTAACCGAAGCTAATTTGTGTGTGTTTCTCCCATCATCCTCATACAATGTCACTTCTGTGTTTTACGGCCTGACGAGAACGTCGGTCTCCTCGGCTGTGAACCGCTCCTGGCGTGCGCTGGCAAACCCGCCGTTATAATAGCAATCCGCCGTGGAACAAGCGCGCCGGCTCTTAAAGGGAATGTGAGAGGACGCTCTGATTGGTTTATTTCACGTTACGCCCAAACCACACCTATGAGGAATGAAGCGACTTCAGACCAACACATTTTAGATTTGAACCCACAAAGTTACTTAAGTTTCAGATCGTTAAAATAGGGCCCATAATATTAATTTACCGACCTTTTGAAGTATTAATATCTGTTTTGTACCATACACTGACAACCAATAATCACAGCAATGATGAGTCACATGATCAATCAAAGCTCATCACAAGAAAGTTAATATTAATATATAGAAGCTGCACAGTCTCATTCACACAAACATTAAACACCATCATGGTAACACACATGACATTTTAAAAATGCAATAAACATTTATTTAACAACATTAGATGTAACATAAAACCCTAATGTACATAACTGATTAGAACTATGAACCATAAACTATGAAGAAACGGTTATTTCAACAAAAATACATCAAATGTGAAGTGAAGGGAATTGTGGGAATGTCAATTAAAATTTTTTCACTGTAAATTATACAAGTTGTTCTTTTTCACTTTCAAAAACTGTAAATTTAACGGTATTTTACAGTAAAATTACATTTAATGTACAGTTATCACAGTT